>JAVRXN010000002.1:59765582-60288082 GCA_033556935.1 Timema podura | reverse complement strand
CTCCCTCCACGCAAATGCGGGTTCACCTCCTGTATATTCAACCTTCCTAATTCCTAACCCATTAGCGTAATTAGTACTTAAGCGTATAACCCGAACGGGTAGTAAGACGCGGTGCTAAATAATAATAATAATAATAATAATATTAGTTGTGTGTAAAGTTTCATTAAAAAAAAATTGTATTTGGGTTGAGAGTTTTAAAATTGAGAATAAATATTTTTGGAAGCTGTTTGATTTGTAAAGTACTTCTTTATTGCATTATTTTGGTTTGGGCCAGTTATATTTGTTTTGAAAAAAACGCTTCTCACATTGCCTGTTTGTATTTGTTCTCTATCCAGGTGTGGGAATCCCCCAAACATCTGCTACATCGTCTACGCCTGTACAAGTCTCCCTCCGAGGTGGCTCTTATGCGTACCTCTTGCAAGGTTGCCAGTGAAGCCATTGCTGTGACGATGCAGGACTCACACCCTGGTGTGACCGAGCACCAGCTCTTTGCCAGGGTGGACTATGAGTGTCGCATGCGAGGGGCGGAAACTCTAGCATACCCTCCTGTGGTAGCGGGCGGCACCCGGGCCAACATCATACACTATATCAGCAACAATCAGGTCAACTTTCTGTTTGTTAACTCAAATTATATACATCATCCTGTCTGTCTCTTCACTAATACTCTGTTTATTAACTACATCCAGATCCACTTGAGTTAGTTTATACAGAAAAACTATATTAACATTAATCAGGTCAAAATGCTGATCGTATAACAATACTACATCAGCAACAAGTCAACTTTTTGCTTGTTTACCAACTGAGCATAAACAGTCTCAATATTAGAATGTCATCTAAGAAGCTGTGTTTGTTTCAAAATAAAATTCTCACTGTGGACCATAGTTTAAAGTATTGCTGTAATGTAATAAATACACTTTTGTAGTAAGTGGTGTTAATCTTTCCTAGCTACTTTAGTATGCTTGGAGGTTATCTAGTTAAATTACACACTAGCAGGGACGAGATAGGTGATTTATGAATAAACCGAATGGAAGGGGTTCAAATCCTTGGTTCATTTATTACTCATAGTTTAGGGCAAAGTCTGTGACTGACATGGGAGATTGTCTGCGACTTATTACTTACGGCATTAGGAATTCAAAAGTTTATTGCTGTACTTACAAAAGTACACCACCCATACCTATATTTTCTTAGCTTTATCCATTCCCCTTCACTACACTCTATCTCTTCAGGTCCATTCTAATGCTATCCTTCCATCTGCATCTAGGTCTTCCCATTGGGTTTGACAGTCATTATCATGAACATGGTTCTAGATTCTCCCGTTCACACTGCATGTCCTCCCCAACATAATCTTTGAAACTTGATTATTCTAGCAATATCTTGTATGATGGGTACGGGACATGTAACTCATAATTATGTAACATCCTCCACTCTTCAGTAACCTGTTACTTTTTTGGACCAAATAGCTTTCTAAGCACCTGGTATTTGAACACCCTACAGTATTTTGTCACGTAAGATAAGAGACCACGTTTTCGCCCATATAGAACAACTGATAAAGTTATTGTTTTGTATATTCTGAATTTTACATTCCTTGAAAGGCGACATGTTAACAACTTACTGACCGAGTAATAGCATGCATCTCCTGACTATTCTTTTCCTAATTTCCAATCTAATATCGTTATTGCTAGTTAAAATTGTTCCTATATATTTAAACTTATTGCAACTCAGGGTCAGCATTTATGCTGCCGGTTGTATAATATTTCATTGAACATTGCTAGCATTTGATCCATAGTTAAATTTTGTTGCCAGTGGTTGTGTTTTAATAACTTTAAGTAGCCAATGATCTTGCATGTCCATCGTAGACTCTGCCTTTAACTATGTGGAATGGTTGACTCTAAGCATGGAACAAATCTTGGATAGTTCAGTGTTAGAGTATTGACACACTAAGTCAAGGTTCCCATGTTAAATTCCCATACCCAGGTGTAATTTTTCAAGTGTATCTTTATTTTAGAAAAATTGTAAATTACCAAAATATTTAATGAAGTTCTAGTTTTTTGTAAAAAAATGTCTAAAATTTCCTCTCTTAAAAATATTGTTTCCGGTTTGACTCCCTAAAGTTAGTAAAATAAGATGCACAGTTAATATTAGTATAACATATTTATTCAATTTAGGGCTGAGTTGGTATTATTTTTAAAATATAAATAACATTAAAACAATGTACACGCTCTTTACCTTGAAAGGTGACGGTCTTACCTTGACCGGTTATATTACACTAGGGCCATATCATATAAGCTGTATTGTAGAGAAACTAAGAAAGGTAAGCTTGCTGCCTTCCAGACTAAATCAAGAACTCGTATCAAATTCACCAATTATCTCAAACCAATCAAAATCTAAGTCAATGATCATGTTTTACCCTTTAAAATTAGCTGAGTGCATTTTTTTTAATTAGTTATTTATTTCTAGCTTTACTGCAATGTTATAGTATTTTAAATATAAATTCATCTAAATGTTAATTATCTTCAGTTATTTGCTTATTTCTTTAAAAAGTGTTGGCTAGGCAAAGTGAACATATTGTTGCTGTGGTGATACATATAGCAGTAACTTTAATCGATGGTCTGTACATGTGCAACAGTGAAATGTGCTTATCATAACTTCAAAGGACAAGATGCAAGGTTACATTTCATGGGTACAAACATTTCAGATACATAAGTTATAACATTTCCTAGAAAATACATTAAAATTATAATATTCCCTTAAATATATATTTTACATTAAATATTCCTTTTGACATTTGAGCTAATAACATTATTCAAACCAAATTTATGCCTACTAAAAACCTTACCATGAAATTTTATTTATGTATTACCCATGCTTTCAAGTATGGATTTTGATTTCTAATTTTTGTTGTTTGACTATCTTATAAATAATATTAGTTGTTGTTAAGTAATTATGTTTTATTTTTAAAGAGTACATATTACTTAGCATATATATTGTATTATATTTGTAAGAAGGTATAGGAAAGGTGGATAGAAACATAAAAAAGGGATGAACACAATATGGATTTTACAATGAAAAGAAGAACACAGTTCACACTTTACATTGCTGCCATTGGACAAAGAGGTAATGGTTGCCTCTTAAAGAAAATCGATAATTACCGCCCAATCCCCCGACTTAGGTTTCATTCTATCGAAACTCATCAGGGAGGAGTGTGAAACGCGCATCACAACTTCATAAAAGAGGAAACCAAAAAGACACAAAAAGGGGAAATGGAAAATTGTAAAAAATGATAAGACACATAGATAGAAACATGTAAAAGGACATTGGATGCAAAGAATTAATATATCTAGAAATAGATCTAAAGATATAGCTAGAGATATATTATATATTCACATCAAATGTCCTTTTCCTGTGTTTGTCCTTTATTTTATACCTTTTACATGTTCCTATCTATGTGTCCTATCATTCTTTACAATTTTCCATATTCTCCCTTTTGTGTTTTTTTGTTTCCTCTTTTAGGAAGTTGCGTTACACGTTTCACACTCCTCCCTGATGAGTTCTGATAGAATGAAACCTAAGTCAGGGGATTGGGTGGTGACGGTCGATTTTCTTAAAGAGACACCCATTACCTCTTTGTCTAATGGCATCAATGTAAAGAGTGAACTGTGTTCTTCTCTCCATTGTAAAAGTCATATTGTGTTTGTCCCTTTTATATGTTTATATCCACCTTTCCTGTACCTTCTTCCAAATATAATACAGTTAGCTTATAAAGCGAAAAGAGGTTTTCCTTATAGAGTTATATTAGTATATACATCAAAAATACATACATGAGAGGTATAACTTAACTGTTATTTATTATCAATTAGAATCGGCTATAAGATATGTTGAGTGAAAAAAATTGTTTTGTGTGTTTAAATTTAGGACCTAACTTATGTTTGTGCTGAGTCAGCTTTATTTAGCATATTGGCTAGAATATAATGCACTGATTTTCATTGTAAAAAAAAAAGCAGATTCCTACAGAACAAAATTTTGTAGCATGCTGGAACTGTACATGGCTCTCTTGTAATAATAAAATCAAGATCAAAACCGAGAGAGAGAGAGAGGATTTCACTCTTCATTGTCACTGAACTGGTAATTCAGTAGATCAGTGTTGATTGGTGGTAGAATTTGTGCTATGTTACTGATATTAAAATATTACCCATGACACATCTGCAAGAGAGGGATTGTGTTGAAAAGAAGGTGTCTCAAGTAAATAAGGGAATTAGAAGAAGCTACAATAAGAATTATAAATTAGGAGCAATACATAACAGACAAATAACGTTCAGGTTGCAAACAAGTTTGGTATTTCTGAGGCTTATATACGACTTTGGAGGAAAATTTAAGAAAAGTCCAGGAGTGCCTCTGCATTAGAAGCCTTAATAAAACTGTGAAATGTGTGAAGTGTTTACCTCTAGGTATATTCGAGACATTTTATTTTTCAAGTAGAACATCTTCAAAATGTTAGGGTCATATTATGTGTGAGGCCGTACTAGACTCGGGCCAATACAGTTTTGGTATATTTTCAAATACAGAAAAAGTTTAAGTGTATAAGTAGTCTATGACTAATAGCATTTTCATTATTAATTAAATTATTGTGAGAATGTGTGAGTACTTGAAATTTTGAGCTTGATCCTAGTTTTTATTGAATATATACTCAGTCTCAAGTTTGATTGATTTATGGGCTCAACAATTTTTAGCTTGTTGTATAACCCTAATTATTTGTGAAATGTACATTTGGGTTGAGGAAAGAGGGTGTTGTAGGAAGAATAACTCAACAAAGAGGGTACAGTAGTATGCAGACATCTAGCCGCCGGAGTGTTGTTACTGGTTGTTGGTTGAAAGAGGGTATGAGGTACAGCACAAATAGATTAGTGCGAGACACCTTAGTTAAAAAGTGTATTATGTACATGTGACCAATACTATGGTAGAAAATAAGAAATCTTGGAAATAGGGGGTGAGCCCAGAATACTTCTGATACAAAGGAAACAAGACTTTTGACAAACTTCAAAATTTATACACCCTATTAGTCACACTAGTATTAATAAATTGGGTGGGGGTCTATTTCTACAAAAATTAGTTAAAAGAAAATTTCACATTATCTATCATGAAATTGATTGTTTTTAACAAAGTTTGTTTAAGGTGCGGCAGAAGGGAGTACAAGTAATTTTACAGTTTTTATAGAATAGAAATTTTTTGGCCAAAATAAATCCAATATTTCTTCAGTAGCAACATAGAGTTTAGTTTTCTGCACATTCTAATATCAACAGATCTTGAATATCTGTCAAGGGTTTCCCATAATTTTGTCAAAACTTTTTAAATAAAGAGAAAAAGTTTTGACAAACTTCCAAGACACCCTTGACAGATATTCAAGATCTGTTGATATTAGAATGTGCAGAAAACTAAACTCTATGTTGCTACTGGAGAAATATTGGATTTATTTTTGCCAAAAAATTTCTATTCTATAAAAACTGTAAAATTACTCACGCTCTCTTCTGCCGCACCTTAAATTCAGGTAATTATATATTTTAAAAAATATTGTGGCTCTACCTGTAAATTAAATTTCAAATATTTTTTTAGTAACTTGCCTTCCTAACTTAGATTTATTTAAATGATACAATCAATCAAATAGACTTACCTAGTTTAAAAAATATATATATAAATGGAGCGTATGAATATAAATTCAACAACACATTGAAATCTGAATAAACATAAATTTATACCAAACATATTATCTTGAGTTTGGTGAGAACTCCATTTTTGGAGTAGTTGTTGAATTGACAACCAAACCTAAACTTCATTTATTTTTAATTCTTGAGCAAGGTTTCAATAACATTGAAGTATGCATCACTTTACACCTTTAACATTTCTTTTCAGAATTCTACTAGAAAATATCTAAAAGTCTGAATAACTGATTTGTTAAAATCATTATGTGAAGAATGTTATTTTTTTATTGCCATGATGCAAATGTTTACCCATATCGTTGATAACATGGTCTTTTAAAATGTCACTCTTGTGTTGAGCTGGATTGCTGATGACAAGGTTAAGCGTTTTGAGCTATTTTTCTTAATGGTTTCTCACTCCATCTTTGCAAATGTGGATACATTTCCTCTAAATGATTACTTTAGTCATTCCTATTCAATTAGCTTAGTTAATTTATGCGTACAACCCAAACAGGTACCGAGACATGACGAAGAAAACTAAAATATTGTGTGGAATGTAACTTTGTTTTGTTGTTGCAAGTATCACAGTTTTATATTGTCAAATGTTATATTGTTTTTATCACAATTGTTTGATATAATGTATACACTTGTTTTTGTTAGGTTGCGAATACCATGGTTACAACAGCGATATTACACGTACTTGGCCAATCTCTGGAAAGTTCTCATCAAATCAGCTTGAGTTGTATGAGGCTGTACTGTCAGTACAGTCTGATTTAATAAAACGCTGCTCAAACTTCCCTAGCTTGGACAGTCTTTTTTATGAGATGTGTGATTTGTTGGGACATAGTCTTCAGCAAGTGGGACTACTACCACGAAATCTTAATAAAGACCAGCTTTCCAAGGTACTCTAACACACTTTGTAACAATTTATACCAAATGTTCAAATGTAACAATGTACTGCGGGGGACTGGACCCTCAAGAGCTGACTATTCTGGCTTTTATCTATCTGGACCAGCTGACCACCACACTAGGCCAGATAATCTCGAGCCTACTATTTTTAACTTTTTATATATATAATATTTCCATAAATTTGTATATGCACACACACACACACACACACACACACACACACACACACACATAAAATAAAATTAAAATAAATACATAAGAAAAAACAAAAACATAGTAGTCCAGTGTTACTAGTTTGAAGAGAACCTACAAATTAATTTCCTTCAGGTAAGCTCTTCCCGTGAATTCTAATTAAATAATTTAATTTTGATTGAAAATAATAATTCAATATAACATTTTAATTAATTGAAATGAGTTATGTAAAATTACACCATGCAGATGATGTCATCAAAATTAATATTGTAACAAGATGACTGCTGACCGCTACACCAGCATCTTTAATTGTCCTCCCTCTTCTCTCACTCCATCCTTGTTTAACAGCTAGGTGAGGGAACCTGACCATCAAGGGAAAGGGGGGAGCTTTCTTGCAAGAGAAGTTGCCCATATAGAAAAGTCTGGGTTCACTTTCTTAGAACCAACTACTTTAATCTGGAAATGGGGATTTATAGACTCTGACTGCTACCCTATATATACTTGGCCGGTGCTGGCCAGAGGGTACTCAGTTCTTGGTTCCCAACCAGTGAGTCCGGGAGTGGGCCAGCGTGTCCAGCGAGTGCGTCGGTGTACCCAGGAGAGGTTAAGCTAATTCAGCATTTGTGTAGCACGGGTCAGCACAGTGTGTCGTGCGCAGTGACAAGTGTGGGTAATATACACATTGTTTGTTATTGTGAACTGTGTTAGTAATGAACATCTACATATTAAACATGTTTGTATGACGCACAGTCTAAGAGTACTAAGTCTATTCTGCTAACACAAAATAAACAATTAATATGGTGGCTAACTATATGACATATTTTAATAATTTTTTGACAAAGAATATTTTTGATTTTAGTGAACAAATAAAGCTATGTAAATATTTGAAATAATTAAAATAAATATGCATCACTACAAATAATAATAGCTTAATATATTGTAAAGGATGTGCAGGAAAAGGGGGCGTGACCTGGAAGCGTTGCGGGCTGTTCATATGTCATGGTAGTTTTGATTATAAAAAAAAATACACTGATAGAATTAAATTAACTACAGCTAAACAAGTCACTGAATTAAATAAGTCATAACTAAGTCTGTAAATTAATAAGCAAATGAAAACACATGAAATGTAATAAAATAAAATAAGCAGCTATGATTTGATAACAATAAAAAAATGACTAATTAAACATATAAACACCAGTCTCTTATAATGTTCAGTCACTGTACAATTCACAGTCAAAGTCTCCAGTCACTCGCGTCGCACAGCCACTGGTCCCCACACGACACACTGTGCTGACCTGCATTACACGAACGCTAAACTTGCTGATTCACTCACTGGACACGCCAGTCCACTCAGTGAACACATTGCTCACTTGGCTAGCTTCAACTCGGACTGGATATTCTCCATTAACCGCCGACAGTGTATATCTAAGGGTCACAGTTAAGAGTCTGAATCTTCCATTTCTAGACTACTCTATTAGATTCAAAGAAAACAAATCCAGACTCTTCTAAACGTGTCCCTTTTCTTTCATTTACGGTCCCTCCCACCCCCCTGGCAGCGAGGCTGGCCGCAAACCTGCCAAACAAGGTTGGAGAGATCAGAGAGGGGCAACAAATGACAAGCGTGCAGTCCCCGCACTCGCACACAAATATCGTTACAAAATAACAATGTGTGGTGAAATTGATTAAACCGATATTGGTTATTAGGTATTAAAAAATGTGTGAATACAAAATTTCAGAATTTAATATTTGAAGTTTGAATGCGACTAATTCAGAAATTGATCTTTGAAAATATTCAAATCTTTGAACATTAGCGCACCCCTACTTTTTATTGATGTTTAGCAAATACATTATTAAAAAACATTTATTTAATTTAAAATTTTACAACATCAAAAGAGTTTTTACCAAATAAACTTGTGCTATAAATATTGTATTGAATGCTTGCTATAAACATTTGGGTAAGATATTAATTTGTTAACACACTCCACACATAACCTCACAAATTCAACCAAAGTTATTTGAAAGAGCTTGTTGATGTGTTGTTAGGCTGCCTACAGTTACTGTCCTCATCATGTAAGCCACTATTTAGGCATGGACGTACACGACACTGCTCTCATTCCTCGAAGCATACCACTAGAGCCAGGAATGATAATCACCATAGAACCAGGTGAGTAATCTCTTATTGCTATTCTACAATAATATGAGCTAGTGTTCGCTACTATACGGTACAGCTAAGGATTATAATAAACCTTGTGTTATTTTACACTGAAGCCAAGAATAAAGCGAGACCCGCTTTGGTGGCCACATGGTCTAAGTCACTACCATTGTAATAGACTAGACTGGTGAAGACGGGGAGATCAAGGTTCGATCCCGGTCGAGTGTACCGAGGGTGGTTTTACACTATCTCACCATGCAAATGTGGGTACACTTCCTCTAAATTAACCTTACTAAACCCAAATACATTATTGTAATTATTACATAGATGTATAACCAGAATGGATAGTAAGACACACTGCTAAACCATAAAGTGAGGTCGTCCTTAATACACCTAACTACCATATAGCCTTCTGACGGTAATGATACTCTTTATGAAACAAAGTGAAAGACCTCTCAACACAATGCACTGCATTCAGGAAGGTTGTATAGGTAATCACTAATCAGTACAACACGCAACGAGTATGGTAGTGTGGTATATCGGTGGTGTCATATAGTAATGTGGCTGTGTGTTTTATATTGTCTTGTATTGATGATAACATTCATTACTAGTTTAAATAATGTTTAACAATGAAGAGGCCCAATGAATGATTTTATAGTAATGGAAATTGATAAAACAACTAAAGGGGTGAGAAATTTACTTTTACTACAAGAACAGTTTGCCACAGTGTCTCATAAGTTTCTTTTTAATTTTATAGTAAAGTGTATTTCCTCTTCTCTATTTTTACTTTCTCTCTATCTTACAGGTAGAGAAAGTATGGTGATCGTCAAAAAAATCGAACTCGAGATTTTGATGAATTTTGACGTTTCATGACTTCCTGAATCCGAAAAAGTGGTTTTTGAATTTCCGTCTGTCTCTCTGTCTGTCTGTACCTCCAACTAGAGCCTAAACTATTTTACCGATTGAGCTGAAACTTGATATCTAGGGTTTTCATAGGGTTGCCCCGAGGGGTTTTTGGAATTGGATATCTACCCCTAAAATTAAGGGTAGTTTACTGAAGGGAAAAAAGAGAAAAAGTCAATTTTCTCAAAATCGGCTCTAACGATTTTGATTAAATTTCATTTATGAACATTAATAAATATTCCAAACAAAATGGCTACTCTCAATATTTCGGCAAAATCGCTTTAAGGGCTCCGGTCTGATGCGTAAATTAACATTTTTTATAATAGCTCCGAAACTATTTGAGATATGAAATGACTTAGCATTACAAATATGTATATATATTTATAATACAAATATTTTATTCGAAACATATTTTTATAAAATCAATAATTTTCATTCTAGACGCAATTATATATATATTTTTAGCTTTTTGGACATTAAAGCTTAAGTATTGCAATCGTAAAAAAAAATTAACCTGAAATGTTGATGGATTTCGACGTCTCATGCCCCCCCGAACCCTTAAAAATAGTCTTTGCAATGCCGTCTGTCTGTGTGTCTATTAAAACTTAAAATTAAGGGTAGTTTACTGAAGGGCAAAAAGAGAAAAAGTCGATTTTCTCAAAATCGGCTCTAACGATTTTGATTAAATTTCATTTATAAACATTAATAAATATTCCAAACAAAATGGCTACCCTCAATATTTCGGCAAAATGGCTTTAAGGGCTCCGGTCTGATGCGTCAATTAACATTTTTTTAAATAGCTCCGAAACTATTTGAGATATGAAATTACTTAGCATTACAAATATGTATATATATTTATAATACAGATATTTTATCCGAAACATATTTTTATAAAATCAATAACTTTCAATCTATACGCAATTATATGAATTTTTTTAACTTTTTGGACATTAAAGCTTAAGTATTGCGACCGTAAAAAAAACTAACCTGAAATGTTGATGGATGTCGACGTCTCATGACCCCCACAACCCTAAAAAATAGTCTTTGCAATGCCGTCTGTCTGTGTGCCTATAAAAACTTAAAATTAAGGGTAGTTTACTGAAGGGCGAAAAGAGAAAAATTTGGTTTTCTCAAAATCTGCTCAAACGATTTTGATGAAAATTCGTATCTAGGCATTGATTAAGATTATAAATAAACTGGCTATTTTCATTTTTCTATGAAAATGATTTTTAGGGTACATTACAGAAGCGTTAATTTCCGTATCTCCACAACTATTGGAGAAACTAAACAACTTATCATTGAAAAATTGTAGGACTATTAGAAATAAAAAACTTTTATTTGACATATATTTTTATAAAAGCAACAGTTTCTGAGATATTTGCAAATGTATATTTTGTGAGCTTTAGTTGTAAACATATACTACTTAAGTCTTAACGCAATAATTCTCCAATGCCATAGAGTAATTAAATATAAGTATCTAAAAAAGTATGTTATTTTTCTTTAAAGCTCTTAGGAGAAATGTTTGCACAGCAATGATCTATCTCCATTTTAGACTCAATAGTCAATATTTACATTTTTTATTGGTCAAAATGTATAAATGGATAATTAAATATCAATGCGATGACTTGAAGATCTGCAACACCTTATAAAATGTTAAAACTTTAACCAGAATCGAAATTTTATTACGAAGTGTTGACCCTTGTGGAAGACATTAAACTGTTTGAAATACTCTTAGGTGGACAAAGATGAGCCTCTTTTCTCATTGATTCTATATCATTGAATATTATTTTATGCGTGTTCTTATGTGGATTGGTGATGATACAATGTACATTATTCCGTTAAGAAATCTTACGAGTTTATAGAAAGAGAGAGAAAGTCTGTGCGGTGCGCCGTACCATTTTTTTTCTTTGATAAATGCAACCATGTCAAAATATTACTCTGTGTTTAAATGTGTGTGTGTGACTACTTATACAATAGAACACAGAAGAAAGGAATAAGATTTAACCTTTGTGCATTGGATTCTTCCCACATTTTCCCTCTTTCCCTAAATGGGCTTTCTTCATAAATTTGCATATATTAGGGTTTTTTTCTTTATTTTTATCATTTTCCATTACTACAAATAATTTTAATGCTAATGAGTGCCATGTTTTACTAAAATAAGACACATAGCCATATTTTTATTGTTGTTTTATGAATGGTACTATATGCAACTAAAAGTAACACAGCTCTAACCCTCTTTCAGTGGTACAATGGTCTAAGGCATCACTCTCGCAGTAAACTAGACTGCCAATGATGAGATTGAGGTTCAAATCTTGGTTTTGGTGTACTGAGGTTTTTTCCCCCAAAATGTTTTTACACTCCCCCTCCACACAAATGTGGGTACATTTCCTCTAAATATAATCTTCCTCATCCCTAAAACAATTAGCATAGTTAGTATAACAGCGTATAACACAAACAGGTAGTAAGACAGAGTGCTAAAAACATAGTTGTATGTTGATTAAATGTGTGTGACTACATGGAATACTCCACATAACACAGCCTTTTGTTTAGAGTAATGTGGTATATTAGTGGTACTGGATTACACCTACTCTTTGTGTACTTCTACAGGTGTGTACGTGAGCCCCAAAAACCAATGGGCACCTCCCGAGTTCTATGGCATGGGGGTACGTATTGAGGATGACATTCTCATTACTAGTGAAGGGCCGGTGGTCCTCACAGAGTCCTGCCCCAAGACTGTTGAACAAGTGGAAAAGTTGGCCTCTTTAATACCATCTGTTCCCACTGAATCAATCACACATTGTATGTGACTCCTTCAACAACCACATAGATTATTTTTCCTCATGAGAGGAAATTATAAATTAAATATTCATATTTAATTCATTATTTCTTTGAGTTTTAAAAAAAACTGTAATAATCAAAAATAATAAAAATAATAAAACACCAAACTAAGAATTTTTTTATTTTTATGGATATAGAAATGTCATAAAATGCTGCTAAACATTGTCAGGGTAGCACTCCAACTATAAAATAAAACTCCAGCATAATTTCCAGTTTGAGTATTTATAAAACTCCTGATTTTTTAAAATGCTTATCTTACAGTTGTTACTTTGAACAAATTATTTTGAATGAAAAAGTTTTGTAAAAGTGGGTTGAACACACCACCAAATTTAAGTACTCTAACAGATTTTGTTAGTAAGTATTTTATACTCAATGCCTAGGTTAGTATATTATTGGAGTCCTATACAATTCATGCCACCTATAGCCTCAATTATGTCTTAAGACACTTTAAATTACTTCATGATAGGTCCCTGTTAAAAAAAAATCCTAATCATCTCTTATTGGAAGACTTCGGCACCATAAATATGACCCTCCCTTTTATTTAAAAAAAAGAACAAAGTTCACACTTTATTCCTCTTTGTCCAATGACAGCAATGTAATCTGTCTCCCAAAAAAATTATCATTACTGCCAAATCCCCGACCTAGTTTCATTCTGTCTAAACTTTTCAAGAGGGAGTATGAAATATGCAACACAACTTCCTAAAAGAGGACCCCAAAAAAACAAACGTTAAAAAAAGTAAATTTGTAAAGAATTATGTCACTTAGATAGGGCATATAAAAGGAATAACATAAAGGACAAACACAGGAAATTGAGACATTGGATACAAATATACATTTATAAGGAAAACCTCTTTTTGCTTTATGAGTTAATTGTAATATATTGTATATATTAATAAAATGAATAATGGCTTGGAAATGTATATATTAGAAACCTTCCTTTACTTTCTTCCAAATATAATAACATTACCTCATTAAGTGAAAAGAGGTTTTCCTTATAATATATTTTCTTTAAAAGAAAAAAGAAAAATCAGGGTACAGCCATTAAATTAATCTACATCCTCATCATCCTTATCCCCTACGGCCCTGACCTTGCGCCTAGTGACTACCATCTTTACCTGCATCGGGAAAGGCAAAGGCAAGTTGAAAAATGACAGTTCAGGATTGGCTTTCCTCGCTAGTGGCAAACTTCTATGAGGAGGGTCTGAAAAAAATCTTAATTCACGATTACAAATGTTTAAATGACAACGGAAACTATGTTGAAAAGTAGCTGAAGCTATGTAGAGTTGGATAAATAAAAAAAATTACCTATAAATATTTAGTAGTTCTATTTTATTGCAAAATAATCCTTACTTAAAAAATACTCCCTTGTACTTTAGTGTACAATAAAAAAGGAAAATTTCAAAATCACTTCATGGGCTGGATGTTACTGATTGTGGTCAGTAAAACTAGTTATTCGAGGAACAATTTTAGACAATGTGAAGCGCATATTATGTCTAGAGTCCAACAACTTTAAAGCTTTCGTCTTTTATGCTGACAAGTCAAAACCCAGATTTGCAAAGATAGGTTGTCACAAATAGAATTAAAGCTAAAAGAGCTTTTTTGGCCAAAACATTTGAAAACACAAAAATTCATCAAGATTTTGATTGAAAAAATTTTGTTTGAGCAGGATCTTGCAAAGCATGAGGTCATCCTTTTGCATATCAGCATCATCCATGGACTCCAAATTAAACGTGAAAGGATTTTGAATCCACTTGTCACTATTCAATTCATGAGTAAATTAAAAAAGAAGCCATGAGATTATATAGATGACTCAAAATATCTCCATGAATCAAATCTTTGACGTTCCATGTAAAATTATCTCCGGAAAGAACATTTTCTAAAGTAGAAAAATTTACATGGTTCTGTTTTGGCCAAACATCTCTTCCAAAGTTTCAGTTTTTGCTTGAAGACAGCAACCTTCTCACTTGCATTCAAAAGTCACTTCTGATTCTTGAATTGAAATGCTGAGGTCAATCAAGTGTGATATATCTGCACAAAAGACCAACAACACAATAAAGCTTTGGCTTTCAAATTCTTCTCACAATTTTTTTAATATGAATTAATTAATACTTCTCCACATGAGTACCAACAAAAACTTTATGTTCGGCTTAAACTTGGAAGAATATATTGAAGAGTATATGATTCAAAACTCAAGACCATATTAGCACTGTGTCTTACTGCCTGTTCGAGGGCCCAATTTTGTACTCCAGTCAAGTTCATTTTTTGAAAAGAATTCGATCATTAGTTGGAGCACATCAGCAGCTTTTGTAGTAGTAAGAGTTGGTTCACAGTAAATAAATTCTTTTTTAATGCGCATATCACTGGCATCTCTAAGACCAAGAGTTGCTGCAGTGAACTTCATCAGTACTTTACTTTCATACAATTGATGTCATATCCTTAAGTCAAGAATTTATGTCATTTGGCTGAGGAATTTCAGCAATTTATTTCCTCTTTTGGTGCCCGAGAACAGCTTCAACCATTTCAAGGGCACAAGGCTGGATCAGTTCCTTCGCCGTTTGTGTGAGGCTTTTTGTTCTTTGCGATTATGAATGACAGTTTATATGAGGCCGGAAGGAGTGCATTTATGGCAGTTCCAAAACCCAACTTGATAAGTCTATTTGATGAGTAGAATCGAGCTTTCTTTTAACTCTGCATTTTCAGTGAATCTTCAGAATTCCTGGTTACATTTTTGCAAATATTCTTACAGTTTACTAGGCCTCATCTTATCGTCACAGAGAACTTTAGGAAATAAAACACTTAGGTTTATCGATTCCATCTTTGCCAAGAAAACACTTGACCTAAATTTCAAGTAGTCCTAACTGTACTTCCTTTTCTTTAACATTGTGTTGTCTTTTAGAGTCTGAAATTAATATTTTAAATCAATTTCTGCAAAATAAATAAAATATTTTCTCTAGATTGAGCCCTATTAAAAAAAACTTAACCTCTTTCCTGTGTTCGATGTAATTACTGTTAGTCACTAAACTTGTCCACCTGTTTTTAAAATTTTAAGATACTGTAGTTGTGGTTAGTAACGTTTATTCTTTCGTAGTTTTGATATTATGTAGCAAGATGTGATAGGCTTAACATTTTTCTAACCCATTTCCAAAGTTTATAACACTTTATTGTTTATTTAACTGTTCACAAGAAAACATTATACAAAAGTCATCCCCAATTTATTTTTTGACTAAAAATTTTTCATAAAAGCAAGTGCAAAAAAAACACTCTATTTATGTGACAAGTAAAATTGATTAAATGAATATTATAATGTTGGTTACTTGAAATATCTACACCAACCATTTTAAACTGTCTAGATTGAAATGTGTATTTTGATCATGTATTTATAAATAAAACATTACCTACTATAAACATTTTGAGTTAAAAAAAATCCAGCTTACTTTTAACCGAAGTCAGACAATGTCCTTTAAGTGGATGGGCTAAGGAAATTAAATAAAATGAAGGCATAGGCTGATTTGAGGCAGAAAATAGAGTGCCAAGTGTAAGCACTGCTTTAAAAAGTTAGAGGGACCAACAGGAACCACATCAAAAGAGTTTCCTGTAGCATCTACATAGTATTTTAGAACTCCTATAAAGCAGCAAACATTTGTTAGCAAGATGAAGAAGGAACTACTTACACAAGCAAGATAAGGAAATCTGTCAACATTGTTGCAGGAATCATGTTGAAACATTTCTGATATGATAACTTATAAAATTATGTTCCAAAACTAATAAATATTTTTGAAATAGAGTAACATTTTATCAAAACAATATTTTTAATTTGTGTTAGAATATGATTAATTTGATGAATATAAAATAAATCAGTTTTTTTAAACACTTATCAAATTATCACAGCTAGATATTTTGATGGTTTTATTCAATAATAATTAACTATTCAAAATTCACAAATATTGTTTGCTTCAGTTTGAACAAAAAAAAACAAAAAAAAAAAAACACCCCGGCTTCGCAGAAGTCTGGTCACTTGTATTGAGAAGCAAGAGAGACACCCACACACACGAATATATCACCTTTGTGTATTGGACTGTTCCCAAATTTTTTTCATCATTAATATCAATTTACATCATTAGAAAATATTTAGGCATTGGACCTCCTCATTGTTAGACAGATATAACTAGCACACACACGAGGGGAAAATGTAATGTGATTCTATTTCATATTGCAAATCAATGAATAGATTTTTATTGAACTAGGAAGAAATTAAAATTGGGTGAAAAATTAAATACAACTATTTCATAAAAGTCCAACAATTTAGCTGTTGGTAATATGTCTGTCTAGTGGAATAAAGGTATCGGATTCGATTCCTGGCATGGCCGAATAAGTTAGTTTATAAGTCATGTGCTAATATAATGAGTCAGTTCAGAAAGTTCACATTAAATACCTCAAATGATTTTTTATATATATTTCACAAAAATATTGCAAGTGGTGATGCAGGAAGAAAAAATAAACAATTTAAATAAAAAAATGTATTGTGGACATGAATATACATTTATTTAGTATCAAAATATATGAATTTTTAATTTGTAAGACAATTTGATTAAAATATATATATTTATATTTTCAATTCCCCTTGATTGACGTGCGAGTCTAGTGTGAGGTGCGGACCATCTTGTCAGCAACAATGAGGGAGATGAAGTTGGTAAGTTGCTTGACACGCAATCGTGCCCAGATAATGTGGTCGTGCAATGCATGGATCTGTGCTGCAGCTAGAGCTGCTGCTTCAGGGTATACAACAGTGGAGCAGCCGAGACCTGCACACAAACATAAAACACTTAGTTTGGAAACTCATTTTAAAAAAAAATATTACTTAATTATCTGGTAAATAAATATTGAGGGAAGGATCGTTAAAGTGATATGTTCTTTGATTTCCTATAATCATGAATAATATTCAAGATTAAAAATATAATCATATTTAAGATTTAAAAATATAAATATTTTAAGGTGAATAAATATATAATAATACGCCCCGCGTTGGGCGCCAATTTATTATATGCTAGCATTCCCAGCGACATGGGATTGTTCGCGATTCACTAATATAAAATACGGTTACAGGATTATGGGCAGGCCAATTATAGATTACGTATTAACGATTTTTGTCCCTGCGATTGAGCACTAATTAAAATACGGTTTAATATTGGTATTTATAGCCCCGTGATCGAGTGCCAATTTATATGATTACCGTTTAATTAAACTAATATTTGCCCCGTGATCGAGCACTAAATAAAGCAGTATGTATTGTAATCATGATAATGCCCTGTGATTAAATAAACAAGACTTATGATGTTGCACATAGTTTATTAAGATGATTATACCTTCGGTACAAAGATATTATATGAAATGATACAATTTTCGTTGAACTACACACTCTGTGATTACTCGTTCTCTAGATTTAAGCTACTGGCACTGTTTTGTATATTTATATTACCGGGGCACTGTTAATATATTACTCTGTTGAGTTATGTTACTACTATTTTTCCAACTGGAACTGTGTGTGACACAAGCTGCTTATATATGACCTACCCCTTGCCTCTTGGACCCCTTGTCAACAGTGTCAAAACCAACCAATAAAAAGACTCCTGGGAATACGATGTTGTGAAGGCTGGCTTCCTTTTGGATATAGGAGCCAGAGTCATTAGAGCTTTTCAATATCACGGAGTTGATAAAAAAATTTAAAGCATATTACATTAAAATTATTTCTGAAAACGCGCAATTTTCCATGGATGAAGTATTAAAAGGATAACTTACCTATAGCACTTTAAAGGAAAATAACACTTCATCAATGACTTTTTGAATATATTAGAGAGGTCTAAAACAGTATCATTACAATCTCCCTTTACCTTCCACTTTTTTTATTTTTCCAAATAAGCATCAATCGCTCCCTCCGCCTCCAATCCAATATAAAGGACATGGTTATTGACTTCTTTGAAGGATAAACAATGAGTCAGCCCATCAGTTACTCGACTTCCTGCCTTCCTCTAGAATATTGTACCTGCTATTACCTATCAATTAATTTTCTCGTTTTAATGAGGTTTGTATCAATACCAATATTAATAGTGATGCAGTCAACCTCAGTGGTCTTGGGGTAAGGTGTTCGCTCGCCTCAGGACCCGATGTTCGTAAGTTGAAACCCAGCCGGGGTCGACAGATTTTTCTTGAGCGATAAAAATATTAGCATAACTTTCTTCGGAGAGGAAGCAAAGTCCTCGGTCGATTGTAGCATGTGAACAAACCCTGGAAGGTATGTAAAAATGCCTTTCCCGGCAAAATCAGTATGCCCTTTTGCTCTCGCCAGAGAAATTCTTGTGTTCTGATATAATCATTTGGTTCAGAAAGTGCACATTAAATATCTCAAATAAATAAAATAAAAAATATTTATGCATCTCTACAAAGGGTCCATGCATGTAGGTGTCCCAAAAATTCCCGCATACTTTGGTGAAATATGGTGAATTTCAAACAAATTTCTTGATGACATGATTATAATATGTTTATTTTTATACAAAATATCTGTGTGTCCTATCATTCATTACAATTTTACATTTTCTCCCTTTTGTGTTTTTTTTCCTCATTTATGAAGTTGTGTTGCGTGTTTCACACTCCTCCCTGATGAGTTCCGATAGAATGAAACCTAAGTCAGGGGATTGGGTGGTGACGATCGATTTTCTTTAAGAGGCAACCATTACCTTTTGTCCAATGGCAGTAATGTAAAGTGTGAACTATGTTTTCTTTTTCAGTGTAAAAGCCATATTGTGTTTATCCTTTATATGTTTCTATCCACCTTTCCTGTACCTTCTTCACATATAATACAATTAGCTCATAAAGCGAAAAGAGGTTTTCCTTATAGAGATTTATTTTGTATTTGCAATGTATTACAAATTGTTTTTATATTAATAATTATTTTCTTCCTTTTATACTGACGACGAATGTGCATGAACAAATTTTTGTAGTAACATGTAACATCAAAAAGTTTTTATTTAATGATATTAAGAAAACATTTTCAAGAAGGTTTCATAAACCCGGTCTCGTTGACAACGCAATTCATGCACTGGTGAAGAAATTTATAAGAAATGGAGTTTCATAAAATTAGAGGTGTATCTAAGAAACATTCAAGATTTAACAGATGTGCATCAGGGAGGTGATTCTGAAAATGACCTTTGATATGTTTGTATTGTGTTATTCAATGCAGCTGATCTATCTGAAATTTTTGATGGCGGAAAGTGATGATTTAAGTGTTGAGCTGTTTGGGTTAGTTTTTATTTAATACTGTATTTTGTACAAAAATTTACATAGATATAATCATGTCACTAAGAAATTTTTTTAAATCTACCCTATTTCACCAAAATACATAGGGACTTTTGAGACACCTGTATTAAAATAATAAATTATAAGTTGGGGGAGGATAGTGTACTTTTACGCATTAGACAAAGACAACAGAAATGAGTACTGCCAACTGGAAAGCTAAAAAACCCTAATATTAAATCCACAAAGGGTCACTTTTTTATCTTCCTTATTTATCCTTATTGGTCAAAACTGTTGAAGCAAAATGTGCCTGAGAGTATTAAAACTGAGTAGACTTGGTTTTAGAATGCAATGATTGTTAAATATGTATACCAACCTGAGGGTACATTAAGAGAGGACCAAATATCTTGCGATACATTGTCACTCCTCACAGGAGGACAGTTGATGACAGGAACTGTGGTGTTTCCTGATAAGACTGGGCCCAGACCATTGCTCCTCCCTGCGACTGCTACAAACACTACTTTTCTTCCACTCCCTGAAAAAAATATTGGGTATATTACAAAAGTTTCTAAGTGACTTGTTATTTCAAATATAAGTCGGGATAATACATCAAATAAATCACACAACATCCTTGTTCTGTTGTCAGTGACACTAGCATGTCTCAACACTTAATTACACAAACGTTTCAATACTGTCAAAAGCTAAGAACATTCTGTCAACACTATTTTGCTGGTTGGAGTACTGAGTTGCAGAAACAAAACTTAATAACTTTTTGATTACAAAATTCCTTCGGTAAACGGTGTAAACATTATATATTGTATATATAGGCATAATTAATGTTCACGCAACATTAAATTTTAACTAGCTGGCGAACATTAACCTTGTGCTTGGTATCACGGTAAAAACAATCAAGCAACTTGCGGCTAGCGCATGGCATCATGGTGGCTCGAAATTTACACGTTCGCATTGTTACAATGCGTGAGAAATTCAAACAAAAATATTTTGTGACTTTTGTGAGCCAGTAGACACCCTGTGGTAATACTGCAAAACAAATGTGCTTTTTATCATGAGAGAAGGTAGAAGAAAGAGGAATACGAAAAACAAAAACAAAACAAAAAAAAACAAACATGGATATCACAGTGTAAAGAGAAACACAGTTTATACTTTACTATGCTGCCAGTGGATAAAGAGCTAATGGCCGCCTCCTGAAGAAAATCGATTGTACCACTATATCACTCGACCTAGATTTCATTCTATCAGAACTCATAAGGATTTCAACAGTGTCAGTGGCAGATAGATGCTATCAATAATGTCAGTGACTCAATCTTATTTTTAATGTTCCCTTAAGAGAGGTCAATTAAACATATTCTGTGTGTATCTCCCAAGTCAAATATTAGCCTCGAAAACACCAGCCTGCACATTATTTGTTTGTTAGGCCTTATGTATGGTTGTTAATTTAAAATGCCTATGATAGCTTCTTCTCATTCTCTTATTTACTTAAGACGGAAAGCCTTCTTTTCAACATGATCACTCGCTTGCGGATCTGCCAACGGTCTTTTTCAATATCAGAAACACAGCACAGATTGTTCCACAAACTAACACTGATCTACTGAATTACCAGTACAATTACATTAAGGTCCTTTTGATGATGAGTTTCTTATTATTAGAGTCGCACGAGCATGATAGTTCCTGTGCTTATGCTGGTTTCTAGATTAAGTTTTGATCTCGAGTTTATTTTTAGACGTGGAATTGCTGACCTCAGCACAGAAATTTAATAAGGAGACATTCCGTGGCATTTCAATATGAACACTACTTTTGTAATTTACATAAGATTACAAAATGAAAAAAATCGAACATGAATGTTTTCAGATTTAAATAATTTACTGGAAAAACTTTTTAACTGTCAAAAGTCATTTTTTTCCTCAAAGCAAAGTCAAAGTTTTCACACACTCCTAATTGTGAGGATATACAAACTTTAGTCTTTTTTAGTACTAGAGAGGTTAAAGGAGGGTAAGACTCGGATGGCAGAAACTGTTTAAGACACATTTTATATGTAAAATAGTATTTTTTAATATTCCTATTGTGGAATCAAATGTCTTGTAATTTAACAGTTGAATATTGATCGCTTACCTTCATATTCTGCTGCTATTTTGAGTGTTTCGTCAGTACCCTTGTGAGCAGATGTCACCCTCAGTTCGTTGGGTACCCCCAAGTTTTTCAGATGAGTTGCAATCTTTCTGCTGTGCTCTTCATCGGAAGGAGATCCCATTAGGACCACAACCTATAACCGTGTCTGGATTTCAGCAAACTTCAAAATGAATAAAACCAGATATTTATGGAATAAACATAACATCAGAGTTATTTTGAAATCATTTATTAAAATTAAGGTATGATGGATTTGAGTGAATTTTTATAGAAATTTAGCTAATTTTAGAATAATTATTATTAAATGATTATTAATTTTAATGATATTGTATTGTTTATAGTGGTGGCAAGGATCTTTGAGTATAACCAATTTGTAAGGTTGTCACAGCTCCATGGATCGTTGAACGAAAAGTTGTTTTCTAATATGTTTTTGGCAGTAAACAAATATTTATAAATTGATTGAAGTGATGTTAATGTTACATGAAAGTATTAACTGACCAGCGAATTGGAAGGAGGCATTAGGTACTCCAACTTCTCTGCAACCCACTTAAAATTTCTTTTCACTATATCTAGGTCTTGCTGTGTCACTGTGTTCAAGTTACGATACACTTGCTTGTCTTTCATAAGGCGCTTGTCTCCAGAAGGCCACAGTCTCCAAGAGTCTGAGTCAATCACGTCAGCTATTAGAATATCACCTGGAACATGACACAAAGTATGGGTTCTTATTGTTATCTGTGTACCAAATTACAACTATATCTCACATACATTATGGGCCAGTTTCATAGTCAGATTTAGTACGCCTCAAGTGCGGCGCTATACTAAATACAAGACGTCACCTACCTGAAATTGAATGGAATAGTCTAGTTTCATATTCGAAACTGGCCCATTCCATTTTGGTCTAGGTAGGTGTCATCCTGTATTTAGTATCGACTCACACTTTAGGCGTACTAAATCTGACTATGAAACTGGCCCTTAATCATATAAAAAAAAAATCAATAACATGTTATCTCTCCCCCCCCCGCCCCTTTTTTCCCCCTGAAATCCTTAGTGTGTACTCCTGGGGATACTTGTACCATAATTAGGGAAACAATGCTCCAGCACAAATAATTGAGGTAATTTTAAATCTTGTGAATGTAATATTTAGTATTTACTGAGACTTGCACATTTGCTTTTCTTTATTGTGCGCTGCACCAATCTTGGATCACTTCATCATTTCTGAACGACTAAGATGACAAAAATACCAACCAGAGATTGAACATAATCTGGTATAAATTGTAGGTGAGTGTTGTAATGTGTGTAAGACTAAATCAGTATCCAGGATTCCTTTATTTTCTGGTTGTAGAGCTTAAATAGAGCTGTTTGGAGATCCAAAAAGCTAAGGTTTTACGGCTGTGGGTTGTGGTTGTGTACCCTCTCATTTTTAAACACTTATATCAAGTGCACCAAGATTTTTTTTTTTAAATATACAAATGAATTAATTAAATGCCTTCTGCTTAGTTGTAAAATTTTAACTAATTACTTATCTTGGAATAGATGTGTGCTCTTTTGATTAAAACACTTCATTAAGCATTATTATTATTATTTAGCACCGCGTCTTACTACCCGTTCGGGTTATACGCTTAAGTTCTAATTAGGCTAATGGATTAGGAATTGGGAAGGTTGAATATAGAGGAAGTGAACCCGCATTTGCGTGGAGGGAGAGTGGAAAACCATTTAGGAAAAACCACCCTCAGTTCACCCGACTGAGATTTGAACCTCGATCTCCCCGTCCTCGGCAGTCAGGCTCAATACGACTAGCGCGTTAGCTAACTACGTCACCGAGGCGGGTCATTAAGCATTATTAGATTTATATTTATTTACATGTCAGGTTAAAAAAACAAATACACTAATTTAAATTAGTTGAAAAATTAATTGAAATGTGGTCTCCTCCATATGGACAGTGCCATAATTACAATAATTTAAAACCTGTATGTTGATATTCGCACAAACTTTAGCTCAGTAATTTTTTTTACAAATATCACATGCTGCTCAGGTTTAATTTAATTGCATCTTGGCATAAAAAGTGTCTCAATGTGTGTTGAGATTGTTTATCTGACTTACCATATTAATTAAAAGAATACTTTTTTTAAATTATTATTTATGAAACTCATTTCCACACCACTTGACTCCTAAAAGCCTTCATGCGAGTAGGGGTATTGATACCACAGTTCAGGAAATAGTGCCTTAGAGGTATTTCACAAAGACCAGCGAAAAAACAAACAAACCTTTTGAATCGACACCAAACTCTATTTTCATGTCGACTAGAGCGCAGTCCTGGGAAGCCCAAGCTTTCTCCAGCACTTCAAAGACAGTAATGGTGACCCGACGCATGATATCCACCTCATCTTGACCAATAACCAGACCATTCACCTTGAACTTGGCTGACACAATTTGATGCTCTGACCATTGGGGATCATGGTTGGCATCATCCTGAAAACACCCAATACTTGTAATACTTGTTCATTGGTTCAAAACATGAATTAAAAACATCCAACCCAACCAAACTCTTTCTATCATCTGTGTAGTTGGAAAAACCTAAACATGCATGGTAAATTATTTTAGGCACAATTTAAATTGACCTATGGTCCTTTTAACAATAAACTACTCCAACTTGATATTTTTAACTAGAGGTATTTAACATGCATTTTCTGACGCAAGTTATATCAGCGCACAACTTACAATTGCTAAACTTTATATCACAATATAATAAAAAATAGTTTCTCTGCTATTGATTTATCAACGTCAAAGGATAAGTTTCACTAATTATGCTTTATCGGTCACACTGAGAATTGAACCGCAGATCCCCTATTTTGTTGGACTTAGCTAACTCGCCTGTGTTATTTTTAAAAAAATCCCCCAAAAATTAAGTAATAAACACATTGTGATGGAATTTTATTTCCATCAGACATACATGCTCATAAGACTTGACCTAAGATTTTGAACAATACTGAGCAGACAGCACCCATTTTAGAATCTAGACACAGCCTAAAACACCAAACTTGAGTTATGTTGACAGGAAAGTAACTAAATAATGGCTTTGCTCTAAATTGGTTATTTAAATTGATGAAACCCTCAACATATTTACTATAAGTAAAAAACCAGAAGAAAGCTTTCTTTACATCATGCACCCTTAAGAAGCTAACAGTATCTCTTTACTGTGTGATGTAGCTTTCTAAGTTAAATTTAATCAAAGTATTTAGTAGCAGAGTCAAAATGTCTTCTGCATTAAAAAAAAACTTCAGTTCCCAATTTTATTTAATAACATATTAATTTGCGAAAATTATGAGAGACCGAATCTTGGACAACTATGTGGCCAGATATTAGAGCTTTGGTTATAAAATGGCCATGTGCGTGTGATCTAATAATAAAAAGTATTATCACAATTGGGTTTTTCTTCAAGTGAAATACTGTTTTTATTTAATATTAAAACTCCACAGGAGAAACATATATTTCTATTTCAACTGAGGAAAGCCATTTTTTCTTCTTCTGATAATAGTTTCTGATGATCTGTTTGGCCAGTTAGTATTTACATTTAATGCAATAATAACAAATAATTTAATATAATATAAATATAATATGCCATCCATCTACCAAGGAAAAAGACACAGGTTTGGACAAGCAACTGCAGAATCCAAGCCTAAACCTTTTTTTGAATCAAAAACAGGCACCAGTACTATCTAAGTGACCATGACCTGCCTCTAGCCATGCTGACATAGTACGGTCTGTGTTTTACTCTCTTCTGACTAAGAAGGGGACAGATGTACCCTGAAATTACATAATTATATGTTTTGTTGTGTTTTAATGGTGAACTTTGAGGCCACAATTTTCTGTCAAGTGTGTAGGCCTTGCCCTTCTATCTCCTTTCAATGTTTAATTTAAAATAGGCTTTTGGCACAATTTTTTCCTTTAAACCTTAGCCACAAATTGTTATTTGCCCAGCTAAAAACCTAGCTCCAAATCTTGGTTAAATATGATGGTGCTTTTGTGAAGCTTTTATGGAAAAAGTGTTAGAACATGACATTATTTCAAAGCTCAAAGCTATCCCTGTTTGGCAAAGAAGGCCAGGTGGCTATAGAAAAGAAGTGATTAAATCTGTTGTTTGAATAATGTCCAAGAGGAAAGGACATGCCACATTTTAATTATTAAATGTTTGAGAAAGGCTGCTGGGTAGGCCCCAGTTTATAACTGGGCAAATGCCCAGGGAGCCAGACTTTACGGGGCGCACGAGAGGACCATATTTTTAAGAGGAAAAATATTTATTTCATTTACACAAGAATTAAAAAGTGACCAAATTACACTTTTATTTTTGTTTCGTTTATTCTGCTTGTAAAAGTGTGGAACGTGTACATCACAATCAATTTCCTGCCATCCACGCATTCTAGTGTAGTAATTTGCACACTAATTTAGTTACTTTCATTCTCATCTGCCTGCCTTGGCGTTTCATCCTCAATATTGACGATTCATTCCCACTCTCGCTGTCAAGTGTTTCATACATAACCTCTTTTCAGTGATTCTCTGTATGTTTTAAGTGACTCGTTTCCAAGTTTTAATCTTTAAATACCTGTATGAGTAGGAAATCAAATGGTGCCGAGTTCAAAAAGTGTGGTGATAAAAAATATAACAGTGAAGTTGAACTTTTAAGAAAATTGTCTAAAATAGAATCTTTTTTACATCAATTCCAACCTCATCAACTACTTCTAAGTGTTCACAATGTCCTGTAGCGCTCATTGTACGAGAGCCCTGCGTGGGTGGTATTTGAAGATTTATTTATATTTTGTGTATGTTTTTATGTAAATGTATATAATGATGTTCAAAAATAAATAGGACTTATAAAACCGAAGGTTAGCTAATCAATGTGCATTTTCCAATTATAAAACATAGTTTATAAAAATTACAAGAGGGAAGTGGGATGGAGAGGGGGGGGGGGGGGGCGCGCACCTGAGCTATCTATGCCCAGGGTGCCAAACACATAAGCCCAGGGCCTGCTGCTGGGAGTAACAACTTTTGCAAATGTATGTTTTAATCAGGTGGAAGGATGAGACAGGTGTAAAATATGTTATTTTGAACAGAATAAATTGCCGTTCACCCCAATTCAATGACTATGGGTGCTAGATAACTACATGTATTAGTGCGCTCTATGTTTGTAGGTCAGAGCAGTGTGACAATGGAGAAGTAAAGTTGTGATATAAACAGCAGTAAACTTATGGTTAGGATGACAAAGGTGTTTTTTGAACACAAATTGTAATATTATTAATTAGACAAGGTAAGAAGTTATGATAAAGTAAATTAAAGTAGAGCAGCAAAGTGTTCAATATGTGTTATTGGGTGAGTTTGAAATTTAATATTTATTTAGATGAAACAGATGATATCAGTGCTAATAGATAATTAGTTAACATGTAAGTAGAGTCTATTTTATCACTCTTGAAAAAGATTGATTACTATTTTTTTTAAAGGAGCTCATGAATTGTGTATTGCGATCATTAGGCCAAAAATGTTTAAAATCAACCAGTTTGTTAATTGTACAAAATTGAGTATTCATTATGGACAACTGTACTTCCCTCCTCCCTAGTAGCCAGAATGGTCTGTAATACACTCCACCAGTCCACTCACCTTATAGAAAGTTTCTTGAAGAGGGGGATTGAACCGATACCCCTCTGCTACTCCAGGATGTCTTTTTAAGAAGGAGCCTGTGGCCAGTCGACGTGTGACCCATTCTATTGGAACCATCTCACACTTCTTTGCAATAAACGAGGTTTCACCAGCCGTCTTTACAAAACCAGTTCTCATGCCTTTAAAAACAGTTAAAGCATGCATAGAGTATGTGTTAAGAGTGTGCCAGTCAATGTTGTCACTTAAGTGACTTTTTCATTATATCTAGCAACTTTGTTGAATGTATTAGCACTAAAATTTTAGTGTCACTTTGCAAATAAAGTCTACAACAGATGGATTATTTTGCTTTGTATTTTTTATATTATATGCAAACCATTTAAAAAGAGGCTGATTACATTGATGTAAATAACATAGAAAGAGATACAGGATTAAAGTAAATGCATAGTACAACTTCTTAAGAGAAGCAACACAAAAATAAAATTGCTAAAGAATGGTTTGAAATAGAAACATAACAGTAAAGGCAATATTTATTACATGTTTAAAATTAGAATCAAAGAGGGAGGATCCCCCCCCACCCCCAAAAAAAAGAGGAAAAGACGTGTTTTCGCGGTTGACCTGGTATCGATGTTAACAAAATGTTTATGACCGAGAAAATACCAAAGCTCGGTTTGGTAACACTTTCCTTGACCAGACTAAACAGTATGGTCACGACCAATTAGCTGAGAATCTGTGTGGCAATTTGAACTAGTATGACTAGAATGATGGATTTTCATGAATATAGTTTCATTATGAAGGAAGATGGGAGATTATTTAGATCAGATGATGGCCATAAATATTAATTAGAAATCAGAAGTCAAGGAAAAAATCCTAGTTATTGGGAAAGTTAAACATTTATGCTTACAATATTTTCTAAAATTCAAATTTTAATTAGGGATTTGATGGCAAAATGAAGTTTCATATTTGAAAAAAACTGACACACACGCACACACATTTTTTGAATGACCTATACCACCGTCGACCTATGTGGTCTTGGGGTAAAGTGCTTGCCTCAGAACCCGATGTTTGTGGGTTCAAACCCAACAGAGGCGAAGGCTTTTTCTTGAGTGAGAATAAATCATAGCTCAACATCCGTTGGAGGGGAAGTAAAGCTGTCGGTCCATGTGGCAAGTAAAAGAACCCTGGAAGGTATGTGAAAATACCTCTCCTGGTAAAATTGGTAGGTCATTTCACCTCACTCAGGGAACTTGAGGTACAAGTAATCAGCCTTGGTGGCGCAACTTCAAAGAATGATTACAGCCGGGGGGTTTACCCTACCACAAAAACTAATATCCCCACCACTACTTGACAGTCGCTACTTTCCATAAGTTATATTTTTGATATGAATTTGTTTAGTAATATATATAATAATAAAGATACAGAATATTCAATGAAAAGTAACCAACAAATATTATGTTGATAAAATTAATTGGAAATAAAGATAATTGCAGACACTACTTAACATTATTAAAAATTAAGACGATAAAACCCAAAAACAAATTTTTTTTAAGAATGTAGACAAAAGTTAAAATTCATTCAGCTACAAAACTTTTTCAATTTTTGCTTTCTGCAAAACTGTTCTTCTTTCCACTTCTAATTTTTTTTATTTCTTCGGATGCTGTTTGTATTTTTTGACTTAAGTCTACTTCAATCTTTTTCTTCTTTTCAAGCGCTTCTTTCCTTATTCCTGATGCATTCCTCAGCATGAATCATCTTTTTTGAAATTGTCATATTTAGAAGTCCCCCAGCTGCAGTGACTGCATCATAAGTTACGCATTGAGCAATAAGGCTGTCCTCATGTAGGTTTTCAACCAGACATTCTTTATTTACAAAAAAACTTCGCTCAACGGCTGCATTACTATGGAAGAGAACAAGAATTGTTTTAGTGAAATATTGTAGTTCCTGGGATGCATTTACTCTAGAAAAAATATTCACGAAGAACTTATCAAAGCTGGTCACCACTTGAAGTGAATTGTTTAAAGTAGTCAATAACTTATTGCTTTGATCCAAAGTCCAAGTAGATAGTTGTTTCTTGTCTAGTAGGACTTCTAATGCAGAAGTTATCCTATAGGTCCTAACAGATGGATTGAGCATGACTGCAGGAGAAAGACAACTAGCACCCTTGACTATTTTGTAGGAGAGAGGACACTTATGTAACAGTTTGTTGCAGAGATCAAATATGAATTTTTGACAATCTCCTATGAACTGAAATATCTTGATTTCTTTCAAAGCTGCTGATGCTGTGAACCCAATATTTACAGTAGGGAGTGATTTCATGTTGGATTGTTTCTTTAAATCAACGGCTAACAATTTTTTGGAAGTATTTGCTGAATTCATCACATCACATTTTACAATTCTCTTCATCAAGTGCTCAAGTAGTTTATTTAGCTCTGCAAACATAAATGGCAATAGAGGTTGATTGCTCTGATATTTGGTGAGAAATTGCTCCAACTCAAGTGAAACTGACAGCATGAATCCCAACTTTGATGTTAGAAGTTCATCCTTCACAAAATTGCTTAGTGTTTGAAAATTATCAGATTTTGGATGATGCTTGTTAGAATAAAAAAACTGCTTTAAATACGTCTGCATTGACATTGCTCTCTCTAACACCCTTGAGTTTTCTACCCATCTAATAGAACAAAACTCCATTGGTAAAAGAGATGATCCTGTTATTCTTTGATAGTCTGCAAGTCTTGTTGGAAAATCTTTAAATAAATAATATAGTGAGCGCAAAAACTGGTTAATAGTCCAACTAGAGTTAGCATGTGCTGTTTTATAAACACCATGGACAATGTGTAAAGAGCAAGTTCCAAATTCCAGTAACTCAGAATCTTGTGGAGAATCTTCCTTCAAGTAACTTTTTAGATCACTTAAAAATTTGAGGTTTACATTTGGTCCATCCATGGAAAGTTGAAGCATTTTTTTAAGATCCAAGCCTTCGTCTTTTAGTGCAGATATAAAGTTCATTAATATATCTTGAGCTGTTGCATGACCTAAAAAGCAAGATGTTAAATATCTTGTATGAATTTCATTTTCACTCCAGAAGCAAACAACAACATTTATCTGGGTCTTCTGAGCCACAGTATTTATGTTCTCATCAAATGAAATACAATAAAATAATCTTGCTTAACCATATTCGCAAGCTCTCTTTTGAAAAAAGGACATAGTCCATACACAATCACATATACAAGTTTATCTTTATGCATTTAAAATTTCTGGGTAATATCCCTATCGGAAAACATTACTTTAAAAATATCACTACAAGCAGAACACAACTTCTAGTAGAAGAATGTGTCATTACTTGATTAATATCCCACAATATTTCAGCACGAGAAACTTCATCTTTGACAAGGAAGCTCTGAATAGAACAACTAGGTCTAGTTTCAGGTTTCAAAACTACTTCATGGTCATTAGCACTAAAATGTACATCTTCATGTAGGCCTACAGATGACACTGCATTTTTGGTCGTAGGGACCAAGTCCAATATTTCTTTGCTCCCACTAGCAGCTTTAACCCAGTCAACATGCTTCTTTCCCTTGGCATGAGATTGAATTGAAGATATTCCCATGTTACTTATATCAAAGTTAGTTTTACACAAAGAACAATGGCCTTTACTTTTATCACATTCCACTTTTTGTAACCTCAGCCAATCTTTAAACACTGTACTGTCCAACCAATCATCTTTAAAAGAGGTTTTTCCTCTGAGTTTACTCATTTCTTCTTAAACACAAAGATAGACAAGTGGGATCTGTAGAATACTCACACCAGGACAATCTTAGGAATGGTAGTTTTTCTTTTGGGCAGATAGAGGGGAGTGAGAGATGGGGTGATGAAGTGAAGAACACAACAAACTGTACTGTGGCATTGGAATGTCAAGGTCAGGCAGGTACACCAATAGTTTGAAGTGGTGTTTGAACTTGAGCAGTTACTAGTAACTCATCACTCATAATGGTGAATGCTGGAAAAAAGTTTGGGGGGGGGAGGTTGGCTGCTAGTGTAATCAAAACAGTTATTTGTTTCTTTCTCTAGTATGTAAGGGGGAGGGGGGATGGTTTAGTGTAGAGACTGAGAATAGAAAGGTCAGCAAGTGAGGCAAATATCCCCACTGTAAGGTCATCTACAAGGTCAACTAAATGTGTGGAAAACAAGATAGACCAGAGGGGGAGTAATTGAGGGATGGTCAAAATAGAACTATCAGTTGTCCAAATAATATCAGGGGTCTCAAAATGATTAATCCAACATTTCACTCAATGTAAAGAGGCTGAATATTTTTCTAGTATCTGATTCAAAATTCCAATATTTCCAGTATTGAAAATAAAATCAAGTATATTTCCAATATTCCCAGTATTAGTAGACGCCCTGTTATATTATTAGTGGTAATCCATTAATATACTTAGTTTTATTAATTGTTCTAATCTTAGCACAAGCCCCTACCACAATACCCTTCATAAAAGGTTTTTGTGTGGGGAAAGTGTTTATTCATTTATTATGTGAATAGTTTGACAAATTAAAATGAACTGTCTCTTTAGTTAGTTAAATGTGAATACTTAAGAACACAAAATGTCGAATTAAATCTGGATCCGTCACCACTTTTGTTTACGAATGACCACTCTAAAATCATTTTCACGCTTCAACTCGGTCAGAACCACATGGTCGATAACAGGATGTAACATGTCAATTTGCGAAAACTCGCCTATTGTCTTGCTACTCAACAGCAATTATATTACCGAAAGTCCACAGCTGGCCAAAATGTCATTAGAATAGTAACTAAGGAAGCAAAGGAACATAACGGTATTTATGTTCTAGTATGTGATTTACAACAAGCACTACCAACATCAAAACTTTCAACAGGGCCAACATGGTATAGGGGGGAAAAAATGTTGTTACAATTCAATTATTCATGATTGTTCATAAACGCAAAGGATACTTTTATTTCTAGAAGTTGGTGAAATAGCAGGCTATCTGCCGAATTATTTTGTATTCTATAACATTAAAGGATAACATTTAATTGTAATAACTTTTCATAAATGGTTTTCCACTTTCCCTCCATTTAAAAACGGGTATAAGTTCTTACTTCTTCTTAACTCAACCTTACTAATACTTAATACATTGGCATAATTAGTACATATGTAATATGTGGTGCTAAAAAAATTGCCTTAACAGAAACATATGCCTCCCAGAAGAAAACTTTGTGGTATAGTGGATGACACAAGATGACTGTCTCTCTAATGAGAAGTAATTTTTTTAAACCTTCTCTAATGACATAAATGGCACCAAAAAACGTTTGAGTGATGTTTTTTGAGGAGATTTTAGGGGAAATGCATGCATTATAAGACTAATATACTGATACATATACAGTTTTCCTTAGGAAAACTGGTCACCTTTCTCAAACTGCAGAAAACTTCTCTTACAGTCGAGTGAGTTCCCACTATGTAACAATGGATCTCTCTTTCTAAAATATTAAATACCTTGTAAAGGACATTTGGTATTGCCGTGTTGGTGGATTAGTTGGATAAGTGGTGGAAAAAGAGCTAAACTTTTCTCTTCTGAGCAGGGAGTCGAATCAGGACCGATAACGAAATAAACAGTTATTTTTAAGGAATCAGAACCCTAAAAACAGTATTCTGAAGAACTGGAACCAGAATTGGAACTATTAAATAATTTTAGGTTCACAAAGGTTCTAAAAGGTTCTTAAAGGTTCCTAGTTTTACAGAAATGTATATAATTTTGATAAGTTGAACATTTTTTTTTTATTATCTTAAATTAATTTTGAAATGTTGTGTTTCCCCCTTCCTCAGTAAGTTCTGAAAGGGCTTGATATATTTTAGTTTACTATTTTGTTTGAAACCTCTTCTCTAAGGCGATTAGAAAAGAGTTAATGAGCCCTTAGCAATACACAATAATGAGTTTAGACTCCAGAGGAATGTCGTGACTGTCACATTGTTCAATATTTTCTTACTTTAATGTTTAAGCTAGAGATTTAAGAAGATGTATCTAGTTTTGATAGACAGCAGATAATACCACATTTCTTAGAAGTTGAAATACTGAAATTAAGAAATCATCTCTTTTGGACAAGCAGTCTAAGCCTATTTTATATTAGTGGGACAAGGGAGAGTGAGGGTGGCAAAATGCAAGCTTTAAATTAAGAAGGAGCACGGTGGATTTGTTCCTTGTGTGCAGTGCGGAGGTGATTATTTTTGTTAATAAGTGGTTTAAATAATAATATCGATGGAGCTCGTTAGAGAAAACCCAGTTCAAAAGTTTTTTGACTATAAGATTGACGGTGACAGATCAAGATGCAAATTAGAAGGATGCACTATTGTTATTAGGGTACGTTATATATTTTTTTAAACCTAGCAATACTTTTGATCCAGAGCGTTATTACCAAAGTGGTTTTCCACTCTCCTTCCACACCAATGCGGCTACACTCCCTCTAAATATAGAAATATAGCCTTCCTCATTCATTAAAAAACCATTATAGAAATTAGTAAATTAACGTAGCCCGAGAGGATAGAAAGACGCTGTGCTAATTTTTTTGTAATTAAAGAACCGGAACACTATCAGGAACCGAAAAGAACCAGAACCTTTACTGTCCTCTATCCAGAACTAGAACCAGAACCTTTAAAATGTTTGTTTGGAAAAAAGGAACAAGAACTGATAAAAATTTCTGTTTGACTCCCTGCTTCTGAGCCTGTATGCTGCTGTCATCTGTGAGGACTTTCGTGAAGCCTCAATGGGGTTGTGAAAGCTCAACAGCCATTTGCTGAAACTTTCGTGAAGCCTCATTGGGGTTGTGAAAGCTCAACGGCCATTTGCTGAAACTTTCATGAAGCCTCATTGGGGTTGTGAAAGCTCAACGGCCATTTGCTGAAACTTTCATAAAGCCTCATTGGGATTGTGAAATCTCAACAGCCATTTGCTGAATTCCCCCAACATCGTTCCCTAGCAGAGACAGCTGGGAGTGGGGAAGGCAGTTGAGAATGCCCGCCCACCGGTTTTGTTCTCATCGGATACTTAGTTTCTGTTTGATTTTATTGTGTACTATAATTTTGATTTATTTTGTAGTTACTAAGTGAGTTCTGCTCTGTGAGCATGTTTATGAAAGTGTCCATAAAACGACAGTGTTATAATATGTCTGCGGCAACTTAGTTTAGTCGCATAAAGTTGACGAGAATCGTTGTCACCGACCGGGAAAAGTTGGATGTCTGAGTAGGTGTGCTATGACCAACTGTGTGGAGAACTAGCACAGATCCCCACCTACAAGAAAAGATTTCATCTGAAGCACAGGGTTACCCCAGAGTGAATCACCAGGACCTCGCCTTGTTACTGGCAGGGATCACAGGCCTACCTAAGTGGAATGCCACGTGCTTCCGCTTTTAACCTATGACCGAGCTCGCAGTGAGTTGGAAATATTTTAATTGAGAGTATAATTGATTTACCATTCTACCAGTGCCTCCAATACACACACATGAGAGTTTATCTTGATTATTTTAATAATCTACCATGTCCCTGTGTTCCCCATACACTCAAAGTATTATAATACTAGGCCCTTGTGTTTTACATGATGAGTATGCTGGGTTTTAGAGTTCTATGTCAATTCTACCTGCGCAATTGATGTGACAGTGACTTGTTTATTTTAATTTTATTTTATTGCTAAGACTTAAAACAGTGAGACCTTTTTTGAGACAAGAACTCTAGTGTTAGTGGCCCATCTGTGTGGATAGGCGGAGAAATGTACCCCAAGTATCCAGTGGCCATGTTTCGGTAAGAGAAGGACATCTTTGGTGACAACAGCTAGATAATTCTTCCCTTACCCTCCTTCCCGCTGTATTTACTGACGGTCAAGTTGGGGGATGTTTATCCGCCAGTTGTGGCCCTGAAATATCCTGGGGGCTAACCTATTCAGCTTCACCCGCCTAGGGGTCCCAATGAGAGGAGATTTTGCCTATTACAAGTGAAGCTAGCCAAGAACAAACTGAAGGTAATTTAAAATAAGTCAGAAAACAATGATGTAAGAATTTAGGTGACAATAGTGAATATTAATTGTTGGAGAGATAATAAGAGGGGGGGAGGGAGGGCAGTGATTTAACTTAAAACCTCTTCATTTATTTGTGCAACTTATTAATTTCACCGATACAAAATGGCCATTTGAAATATCAGTTTGGATCAGCCTATTACCAAATGTTTCATTAACTAACAAGCCGCGTGTCAATATTTCCTCTGGCCCTCCTTTGGTATTTTATTTCAGGCTGTATTTTTTTCAGTTTTCCATCGCTCAATGGCATCAGCCAATAATGTAAGTTACTGCTTATTTCCTGTACATTATTGTTTAACTTGATCATTTTTAAATCTTTCCATAGCTTAGAGTATTTAATACTTTCCTGGACGATTATTGCCCTGTGATCATGCAGAAGGATTGGTAAACATTACCTGAAGTCATCCCCTAACAGTAAAACTTTTATTCCAAATGGGAAATAATTATTCATTATAGTCTATTCTGTAACAGATGATTGATTGCATCTATTACATAGCTCGAAGCCATGGATGACTCATTCCAGTTTGGCCCGTGATAATGTTTGCATCATTCAATGTTATTCTAAAGCAAGTTTTGGTTCTGCGTTCAATGTCAAATTCATGTTGCTGCATATTTTTTTTACCTTGGTCATTTCAGACATATATAGAATGATTTCCAGAAGGTAGTGTGGAGGTTTCTTCTAGTTAAGTCTTTTGACTTTCTGCCTTGTAGGATCAATAATAATGTTGCGTACATCTTGGAGAGTCAAATTTTCACAATCAAACCATTAGGGAAGGCCTGAGAATATCTGGCATTTTGATTTAAACAGTTATTTGTGTCAATGTATCCACCTACACTCTCATTTTCAAGATGCCTTTAGATTAGAGTAGTAATTTATTTGTCTGAATACATATCATGTCAGGGCATGAAATTTCAAGTCTGAAGACACTAGCCAAACTAAAATTTTTGGTTGCCACTATTTTATATTCATGATTATGAAAAATATGAACAATTTTTAAAATGTATGTACTTTAGCACTTTATATTTTTGTATAGCACCGCCTTTCTTCACTGAAGTTCCACTTGTCAATGGCAACTTTTGGGTCAAACTCGTTCAGGAAGAGTCCATTTACAGAAATTCTGAGCAAATTATCCAGTGTCTCAGTCTTGAGAGAGTTCCTGTAAGCTGTCTTGAGTCTGTTATGGCAGCTGAAGTCCCTCTCACAGGAAGCTGTGCTCACTGGTAGAACAGCACAAAATGTGAAAATATGGAGTAAATTGGGGAATCTTGCTCAACACTTTTCACTATGAATCTTCTCCAGCGTCTGATTCAAAGTCAGTGAAGATAACAAAAACAGAGATGTACTCACATCTATTGATACAAATTGCAATCTTGGTTTGAAAGTGTGCACTTTCCAAGGCACTTATACACGCTGGTTTGAGACACAAGAATCTGAGCCTATATAGTTTGGGTGTGTTTGAAACATGTTTTAAAATACAAAGTTTCAGTCACCAAACTTCAATGTTTGGTCGCCCAAGCAACCGGAAATTTCACGCCTTATATTATGTATCTATGTAAATGTAAGCTTAAATAAAATAAGCATTTTGATGTGTAATTTTTATTTGCCAAATAAACACATTCTTATTTATTAATATGAATATGAAACAACAAATAAAACTATAAAAACAGGTCACTGTCATTTCTCTTTGGACTTGACCTTGGTATTTCTATTCTAATTTCTCCTTGCTTTTGAAGTGCAAATAACATGTCGATGAATTAAAATTATTAAATAAATCACATTTTTATTTTTATCAATTATAAAGTTTAAAAGTTTTGCGCATCTCTTGGGTGGTTCCTCTACAATTTCACCAAATTTCAGCTTTCTTGTTCATTGAGAAGTACTGAAAATTATCCGAAAAGATACACAAAACTACATACGGACACAATTAGACTTTTAAAAAAACACATAGATCACCCCATAAGTCACCCCCTCTGTGCCCTTCCATAACATGATTATTTTTAGTTTGTAGCTAATGGTTTGGAATGTTAAATATTATAACTTTATTATTTCTTAAATTTATTGTTTATAATTAATATAAACATTTTCATTTTGTTTTATCAAACATTAAAATGCAGTATTAATTTAGTAAAGTGATGAGAATAGCATGAAATATTAAAAAATACACCCTACAGAAAGATTTGCTTTATAGATTTAAAATAAATTAGCAATTAGCTTACATAATTAGTTTGTAGAAAATATAGTCCAACATGTTACTGTTTTGAACATTTATGTAGATTGAATTTATATCATTTGTTTGCAGCATACAAAAAATGAATGAAACAGGAAGGTTTAATAGGGTGACGAATTAACCACATTTGTATACTGTCATAAGGTGTTATTAGCCTGAAAATATTGGGAAACACATTATATAAAAAATAAATAAAAAAAAATTATTATTATTAATAATAAATAATATATATAATAATAAATATATAATATTATATTATATAATAATATATAATGATATATTATTATATTATATTATATAATAATAATAATTATTATTATTATTATTACCCGTTCAGGTTGTACGCACTTACGCTAATGTGTAATGGTAGGGTGATTGTGAGATGAAATGGAAGACCTATAGTTTAACATGGAATCCGAACCACGGTGGAGGCCTGACATTCCACACATTCACAAGTTGTGATTAATACACGTCTTGTCAGAGGTGAAGGAATGGTTTGGCAATCAGATAAATCTGTACCAAGACCAAGGATTGAACCCTGGACCCACAGCACAGAAGTCTGACACCTTACTCCTAGACTGCCAGGTCACCCTAATTACATTATTAATTAATATGATGAGTGGAAAAACTTTGATGAAAAACTTGGCACTGTTCTCAATGATCTTGATAAACGCATCATTATCCTCAATTATTTCCAGTCTGTGGCCGGGTCAGTTTAGTAAAATGCCTCCATATTTCTCTATCCTTGTACCATTCTTCCTCCTTTAATTTCTTCCATTCTTCTCCTCTCACTTGAACATTTTCTTTTATCTGCTCCTCCCATCTCTTTTTTGGTCTTCCTTGCGGTCTTTTTCCTAAATATCATTTCCAACATTTTCTTTGGCATCCTCTCTTTTTCCATCCTCATTATATGCCCATACCATCTCACTCTTGCTTCCTCTATCTCGTGTACTCCCTGTACCCCCACTCTTTACTGGATAACTTTATTCCTAATCTTGTTTCTCCTCGTGACAGATAACATGCTTCTCACAAACTTCATTCCCATGGCCTCCACGTTCCTAGTCTTTCTTACAATCAATGTTCATGTTTCTTCTGCATGTGTGACAATGGGCACAGCACTTCCTTAAACTTATTGATAAACTAATTTTATAAATCTGAGGAATACATATTTAAATCCCTGTTGAATGATTAAACTGTAAAAGCCATGATAATGAATATATTGCAGATGAAACAAGACATACTACATGCATTAACAACACAAGTCTTACCAACAGAGTTGAGGAGCTCAAAAACTTTGGCTGTGGTTTGGTTGGAAATGGCAGCCTTGCCCTCCATCTCATGAGACTTGACGCCATCTCCGGCAGTGATACGATCCTTGCTCTGCAGTAATACATGTCCCGGGAGGTTGGGCAGTTCAAACACTCGCTTGGTCTTGCCTTCAATGACAAGAGCACCCAGCTTGTGGCCTTCCACTGTTACAAACATACACACCACACAATGACAGTATTAATACTGGTCACATTATAGCGACATAAATAATTCTTGTACTGGTTTATGGTTGAGCTAGCCTCCAGGATCAAACAGTCAGTTCTTTCTGTTCACCATATGCCTCATTAAGTTTATAACACATACATTTAATTACACTAATGAAAGGGAGATGAAAAAATAGCATTTTAAAGAAGATGTATTAACATTTGCTTAGCAGGAGAGTGAAAAACCACCCTTATTATACCTGACCAGAATTCAAACCCTGGCTTCCCATCGATCTAGTTTAACAAGTGAGTGATGTGTTTGACCATGAAACCAATGATGTGAATCAGACAGTTTTTATTCCTAATATCCAAGCTAATTTCATATGAATGCAGTAACAGGTACCTGAAAGAAAAAACGTGTTGACCACCAATCAACTTCTTGTTTAATGTATTGACTTGTATGACCATAGTTTATGTTAGTGTTTTCTTTTGTAAATTTTCTGATATGCTCTCAGAGTTTGAACTTAACTGAGCATTATTTGTGGTATAGTGTGAAGTGGTAACATTCCTATTGTACTCTTAAATAAATTAATTCCATCTCTTAAAGTCTTAATAAACTAATGTACTGTAGGTGTTGTTATTTTAGTATATGTTTATCAAATTAGTTTTAATATTTATAACAAATTTTTAAAACGCTTTCTATATCAAAATAATAGAAAGTTAGACATCATACATTACCTCTACTTTTATGTAAAATCAATAATGCCCATTCATGATTATGTAACGATATTGATTTGGACCCCTCTCATATATTTAAAAAGTCATGGATGAAGTGAATTTTCCTTTAAAGTACTGTATGTAAAATATCCTTATAAGACTTCATCCATGGAGAATCAAGCGCTTTTCAGAAATAATGTCGAAGGATTGCAACATTAAAACTGATTTTTTTTTCTTTCAAAAATTAACTCCGTAGTGTTTACCAAAAAGGCAACTGATGCCTCTACTCAATAGGAAGCTAGCCTTCATAACACCTGTTGCCAGAACTCTTTCTGTTAGTTGGTTTTAACACTGTTGACAAGGGGTCCAAGAGGCAAGGGGTAGGTCATATATAAGCTGTTTGTGCGTATGAATCCATAAGTCGATTCATCACGCTGCTCGTAAAAACAGTGCCGGTAGGAAATAGAGAGTAGTGACATAAATCTACACAGCATGGTACTCAAAACACAGAACATGTAATGTTACAGAGAAATATTCTGTAGTTCAACTAAACTGTATCATAAAAAAATATATCTTCAGTGCTGAAGATAAAATCACTTTGATAAATCGCAACATTAAAAGTCTTAGTTATTTAAATTAAATAAAACTTAGAGCTAATCAGATCAAAATACCATACCACTTTAATTAGTGCTCGATCACAGGGCAATTATCTGCTGACTAAACAGTATCACTTTAACCGGCACCCCAAGCAAACGTGGGGCATAATAATAATTCCGTATAATAATAATTGGCGCTTGATCATGGGGCTATAAATACCAATTATCATAAAATAAACTTTATCTCCACAGTTAGTGTATTTTACTGGTTTAAAACGGTGAGGGACCATCTGAATTATGTAGCAGGCAAATTGTCTGATCCTTTGATATTACTTTTTATAACCTCTCAAATACCAACAACTTTTTATAAGATTTTGTCTCAACCAAAAATTACACCAAAGTGCAATTTTCTGAATTCTTCTCGTACAATTATTAATATTGTTATTAATAATTGTACGAGTGGCAGTAACAAGCCAACTACCGAGTCGAAGATGGCTGCATTATCTGATGGCTCGTGAATAAAGCTGATGATTTCCGCACGTCCCTCATACACTCTGCCTTAAAATATGAATGAAGAATGACCCTGGGCACGGGACGACTCCTGGATAGCAAAGTGGTTAGAGCATTGGCGTACTAAGCCAAAGGTACCGGGTTCGATTCCTGTGTCCAGGTGTCATTTTTCAATTTTCAGAATATAATATCTAGATGGAGTAATTCCTCTCTAAAATTAATAACTATTTGATAGTTGTTTTTGTTAAGATATTTTTAAAAATATGGTAAAATGAGCTAATTCATCTCAATTCCAGTGTCCTATAATGAAGACTCCCGGTTACTGCTTTATGATGTGACATTTGGTCCAAGCTGTATTACCTAAATACGTTATGCCTCATCAATGATGATGGGCTCTTACCTTAGTAATATATGTATTATTGCTTAAGTTTTGGATACTGTTGTGACCAACGTCGACCTTGTAGGTCTTGGGGTTAAGCACTCTTCTCAGGACCCGGTATTTGTGGGTTCAAACCCAGCCAGGATCAACAGATTTTTCTTCAGCAATAGAAATCCCTGGTATAACTTCCTTCAGAGGGAAGTAAAGCCGTAGATTTTTGCATGTGAAAATATCTGGCAAAATTGGTAGGCTCTTTCGCTCTCGCTCATAGAAATTCTTGTATGCTGATATAATCAGCCAGTTCAGAAAGGGCTCGTTAAATATCTCAAATAAATTATAAATAATGTTGTGACCAACTTTTTAGAATGCTTTAATTGAAAAGTTATTTATTCAGACCTTTATCCAAAGAAATTTTTCTATCTCCAATCAAAATTTCAAATATTGTGTTTGAAATTTTCACACTGTTTTAACTCTAGGTGTTTAGGGACCGCCCAACTCTATAACTCAAGTGGTTTTATTCACTCTTTAGAAAGTGTGCTTGCCAAATTTACATCTACCTACTTAACAGACCTAAATTAAATTTTAAATTTTAGCACCGCATCTTATTACCCGTTCGGTTTGTATGCTAATGTACTAATTACGCTAATGGTTTTAGGAATTAGGAAGGTTATATTTAGAGGACGTGTACATGCATTTGTATGGAGAGTGAAAAATCATTTTGGAAAAACCAACCTCATACACCCAATCGAGATTCAAACCTTGATCTCCCAGTCATCGGCAGGCTAGTCTACTGTGAGAGTAGCGCCTTAGACCATGCGGCCACCGAAGAGGGTCTACTTTTATAAGAAATTTAAAATGATGGATGCTCTTGAACTCTTTGAAGTCTCAGAGTAAAGACATATACAACACAAGGAGGAAAGTTGCACTATTTAGCCCACTCAAAGGTGCCAATTACTAGATAGTATAGGGTAAAATACAAAAACTTGTATCTTAACAAATTTGCGGTGCCTAGATTATTTTGGCAAAAAAAAAAATATATATATATATATTATACATACAGTGGCGTAGCTACATTAGGGTTACTTGGGGTCAAAAACCCCCTCATAGGCCAAAAAAAGAAAATGATAAAATCCAATAAAATAAATACACCAAAAAATTAAAAAAATACTTCACTCATATTCTCTTAACACATTAACTTTAAACCTCTTTAAAAAAAACTAAATTTAATTATTTTCGGAAGTGTACCGCTATTGTAACAATAAGGAATTTGAAATTCCCGCTGCGCTTCACCATGATCATTCTTCCTACAGCCGCACAAAGCGCTGGCTACAAGTAAAAATTGTTTGCTATTTGTTCCCGCATGTGCTAGGCCTGGCCAGGCCCCAGAAATTCGCATTGAACAAAACACAGCAACTACGTGATGATGTGTCTGTGAAGGTGAATTATGAATGAGATTTAGTGTGATGTGTGTACAGACGTACGTGTGATGTGCGTACAGACATACGTGTGATGTGCATACAGACGTACACTGTTCAGTCAGCCCTTGTCTCTTTCCTCCGCACTTGCACAGGCCACACCACCCACCCTCTCTACTGCCTGGACCGCTCCACAGCCCATGTTCTCTAAGCCGTCCATGACGAGCTCACCTCTATACTCAGCGCCAAAGAGAACTCCTGCCTCTATTGGCTCGCATGATGGGCACTGTCCCTTCAGTTTGCACGCACCAATGGGAAGCCCCTGTTTCTCCCATTGGACAAGGCAAGGCAGCAGTGGAGGGTATTTAATATGGTGATTACTTGGTTAGTTAGTCAGTCAGCCTCGGCCAATCAGTGGTGACCCACCTGGGTGCACCACCCATACGAAAGAGCTTATTAAATTGTCTTATGTTACGAAAGAGCAATTTGTTTAGCTCTCTCTCTCTCTTTCTATCTCTCTCTCTCTCTCTCCACCATCACCATACCTCCCACTGCGACTCTCATTGCCGAACTTCCTTCCGTTCCACCGCGACTAACGTTGCCTGAACATCCTTCCGTTCCACCGCGACTAACGTTGCCTGAACATCCTTCAGTTTCACCACGACTAACGTTGCCGGAACATCCTTCTATTCCACCACGACTAACATTGCCGGAACATCCTTCCGTTTCACCGCGACTCACGTTGCCGGAACTTCCTTCCGTTCCACCGCGACTAACGTTGCCTGAACATCCTTCCGTTTCACCGTGACTAACGTTGCCGGAACATCCTTCAGTTTCACCGCGACTAACGTTCCCGGAACATTCTTCTGTTCTACCGCGACTAATGTTGCCGGAACATCCTTCAGTTTCACCGCGACTAACGTTGCCGGAACATCCTTCTGTTCCACTGCGACTAACGTTGCTGGAACATCCTTCCGTTCCACCGCGACTAACGTTGCCGGAACATCCTTCCGTTTCACCAAGACTAACGTTGCCGGAACATCTTTTCGTTTCACCGCAACTAACAATGCCGGAACTTCCTTCCGTTCCACCGACTAACGTTGCCGGAACACACTCGCCGACCTTTTTCCTACCCACGCGTGTCTGACCACAACGTCTCCGTCGTCAACTAACATCAACCAGTCACCCCCCCTAAGCCGAAGGGATGGATAACACATTGTTAGAAACTAACTAGTGACAGTGTTGTTTAGTTGGTTGGATTACGATAAGAAAGTATTGATTGCAAATGGAAAAAAAACCCAACGTAAAACGCAGTGTGATCTGTTCTCATTCTTTTCCAAACGACGGAAAACTTACGATACAAACGAAAATGATTCCGGCATTCCCATGCCAGAGACAAAGAGTGTTCGCTGCTCGGCTACAGAACAAGAAATAATTGATCCATGTTGTAGTAATAGCATCGAGTCAGAATCTACCAACACTAAACGGGTTCCAGAAGAAAATAAGTTAGCAAATTCTTCTGTACTACTGCCACAAGATATGAATATGAATGAGAACGACAATGGAAATCTCATTAGAGACCCACTGAAGGTAAACTTAGGCCTATGAATCATGAATGTAATACTGATCCTTAGCTGTTAGGCCTAACAATTAAGGGTGCCGCCACTCAATTTACAGGTTGCAAAACTTTTAGCAGGTGTGTTTTTTGTTCATTTTGATAAATGTACTTTCAGCTTCTGATGTGATTCAAGTTTTCATTGACACCTCAATTCTTTTGTATTATAGTTGAATTCTGCATAAAAAGCAGAACTCCTACAACAAGTATGGTGCCCTGATCCTTCATTCTCGTTTCCAGCTACTGGTAAGTGAAACTTCAAATCTCAGTACAGCTGGTTAAATCGCTGGAAGTGGCTGTCATATTCTAAGATAGAAGATGGTGCGTTTTAAAAATTTTGTGTGTTGTTAAGTAGTCATGGGGCTGGAGTTGGGCATCAATCTTAGGGAAGACTCATGAAGAAGACATTTAATAATTGTAAAGATATTGTTGAAGAATTTAACAGGCACCAAATTACAGAGTATCACAAAACCTGCCTTTTTCATGCAAGTCAACTTCAAAATGTCTCATCTAAGAAGCAAGACTCTGTAGAGTTTCAAGTGAATGTTGGCTTAAAGAAACAGATAGAGGAAAACAGAAGTAGGATGATTCCCATTATAGAGACAATCTTATTGTGTGACCGTCAGGGCCTTGCACTAAGGGGGCACAGGGATTCTGGTCTTATTAACCTTGAAAAAGAGACAAAAGAAATTGAAGGGAATTTCAGGACGCTTCTTCGTTTCAAAGCCAGAAGTGGGGACACGAATCTAGAAAATCATTTAAAATATGCTTCTCTGAATACAACATATGTGAGTCCTCAAACACAAAATGAGATAATTGAAGTTTACAATGATTTTATTTTAAATAAACTAGTGAGGTAAACAGTGCTAGGTGTTTTACTGTTCTAGCCGACAAAACCACAGATATTTCAACAGTAGAACAGTTGTCTTTGTGTGTGTGATACATAGATTAGGATGCAAAACAAATTCGTGAAGATTTCCTCCAATTTGTGCCTGTTTCAGATTTAAGTGGTAAAGGGTTAGCAAATACCATCTTAAAAGCATTAAATAATATCGGTTTAGCTGCAACGTACCTCAGCTGACAAGGGTATGATGGAGTTTCTGCCATGAGCGGCCGATTCAATGGGGTACAGGATCACATCATCACATCATCACATCATCCCCTCACACTATATTTGCAGTGCAGCTCACATTGCCTCAATCTGGCTGTAACAAATGCCTGCTCTATTCAAGCGATCAAGAACTGTATTGGTGTTGTAGGCAACATTTGTGTATTTTTTAAATATCCAAAACTACTAAACGTATTCAAAGAATCAATTGAAAGCACAGCTCAAACTAATGCGACTCGTTTGAAGTCACTGTGCCCAACTCGTTGGGTTGTTATTGAGGGAATCAAAATTATTTCTGTGTGGGCAGAGTGAGATGCTGCTTCAAATACATACCAGTTACTGTGGGCTGTAAGACAGTCGGAATTACTTGTGGCTCTACATGTCGTCGATAAGCTCTTTAGTATAAGCATGCCTCTAAGTCGAGTCCTTCAAAATGAAAACATTGATTTGCTAGTAGCAATGGAATATGTTGTTTTGGTTGAGGAATGACTTGCGAGAGAACGCGGAGACTGAATTTAGGAAAATATTTGTGCAAGTATAGAAAAAGGCCAAAGACAATGTTACACCTAGACGGACAGGAAGACAAACACAGAGATGCAACATTTCCACAGAAAGTGTTGAAGGTTACTTCCGAGCAGCAATATACATCTCTTTCTTGGACAACTTCATAATGAAGCTCAATGAACGCCTACTTGCTCACAAGACACTATTACATAGTTTCATGTGTTTGCTTCCAAAACGTGCCACAAAGCCATCTGTTGCTGATGAAGATTCAATTAAGCAACTGGTTAAACCATATGCCACAGATATATCTTGCAGTGAGCAAGCGGCCATTGGTGAGTTACATGTGTCATGTGTTACATGCTTGCCTCACAGCTCATAAGACCTAACAATGTTTAGGACACATATTTCATGTGCAGTGAAATTCAGTTCCCTACAGTTCCTACGTATACTAGCTACGTTGCCAGTAACAACAGCAACCAATGAACGTTCTTTCTCCCCCCTTAAGAGAGTTGTTTAAATGCTCTGGCACTTTCGAACATTCACCGTGGTATTGAAATAAGGCCGAATGATGTGTTAGGTGAGTTCAGCAAGAAACCACGTCGATTAAATTTTCGGTTATGGGTCATTCCGAAATCTAGGGACAATTTATGTAAACAGTGTTTTTTATATATTTGTGTTAATTATTTTAACACATATACAATTGTTTTAATACAAAGGATATGTAGCACAGAAAATAAAAAATGTACAAGTTATTACAAAAACGATTATAAATATAAAATATCCATTTTTATGGTGAAATGTCACCTCCATGTCATGTCACTACCCCCATGTCACTAGAGTGTGAGGCTTCCAAATTTATAACACCTTTGAAGAATCCATTATAAATAAATGAGATGAAGTCTAATATAAAACAGTAATTCCAGGTTGCAAATGTCATAATTGTACTGAATTTATTAACTAAGTAATCTAAATCTCAGGGAGTGTTCCTTGTTACAATGTCAACTCCATGGTCTGAACAGAATGTCCTTAAAAATCCACTAGATTGTGTAGTGAGGACAAAGGAACCATGTGAGAGAAAGCCCTGAGTATCCATCTTGTATTGTGTCTCATTTAATTGCTATAGGTGACTGTTTTAATTGTCTTAATTATGAGTTATTTACTTGTTATTGAAGAATATTTTTATTGATGTTCACCTCCATGGTGTTATTAAATTGTTCTTAATATATATAAAAAAAAATTGTTCCCTTTGAAGTGAGATTTAATGATTTAACATTGGATGAAAGCCAAAACCTTGTGGCTTATTAGTTTATAGGTTAGGTTCTGTGTAAATAAAACCTCAAATCTGTCACCTCCATGGTTGTCACTTCCATGTACTTAATCCAGCATGGAGGTGACATAATTTCAAATTTAGTATTTCACTCTTTATCTGTGCTAAAGTAAAGTATCGTTTACTTAGTGAATATATATTTTTTTTACTTTTTGTTTACTTGTTGTTGTTTTGTTTGTTTTGTTTAGTGCATATATTTGGGTAATTATTTAGCTTTGCTGAATTAACAGTGGTAGTTATGTGATTTCAAGGTTTAAAAAGTTTGGTATCCCTCCATCATGGACTTTATGTGTAAGAAATATTTCAAAATTAATTCTATCAAAAACAGTTTATTCACTAAATGTAAACAATTACAAGTTTTGTTTGTGAATATTATTTTCTTCCTGCATCATAACTTTTTCAAGAATGGAAAATTTATATTGTGATGTTTTAATATAGGGGACCCCATGAACAATAGGAATGGACTTAGTATAAAAGTCTGAAGTTTAAATTATTACAATTATAATGTAAATTACATTTACTTTGTACAAAAAATATTCATATTAATTTGTTTTCAGAAATAAACATGGCAAGAAACAAAAATCTGATAATAATTTAGTAGATGTTAAAAAAAATGAAAAGAGATGCAGAAATGGAGCGTAGGAATAAGATAAAAAATGATCCAGTACGTTATTAAGAATTCAAAAGAAAGGAAAGAGAGAGATATAATAAAAGAAAGGAAGATGGTAAAATTAAATTAATCTCAGATTTAAGTGAAAGAGGTAAGAAACGGCAAAGGAAAAAATGGGTTGAAAGGACAAGACATAGAAAGAGGCAGAAGAATGATAGGGAAGAACTTAATAACATTTTAGTGTGTGGCACTCCGTCATTAAGTGGCACAGAAGCAAGAGAAGTCACTGTTTCTGCTGCTGGGCCTAGCAATGGCATACTGGGGAGGGCTGGCTCAAGTAGGAAGAATGCAGGCTGTAAAAGGGTTTTAAGGAACAGATCACAGGCTCACCAAATGATAAAAGAACTTGAAGGAAAGCTCAAAAGGCTTTCGAAAAGTGCAGCTAAATATAAGGCAAAGTACTACAGATTACGTAAACAAAAGGGGAATAATGAAAGTTCACGAACAAGAGTTAGAGAATTCTTAAATGGTGAGAAAGTGTCTACTAAAGTAGTGAAACGTTTGCAGTTTGGAGAAGTACTTCTACAATTACAATGCAAACCAAGATTCAAAAGCTCGTCAGGTTTTTGCTAGAGTTCTAAGTGGCAAAATTATAAAAAAAATACAGGCTCCTTTCTCACACCAAGGAGTTTCTTTCACATAAGCGCCACAAAAAGAATGAAGGGAAGAAAATAAAATTTGTTTTTGTAAAGAGAAAGTATGACACTAAATATTCATTGCACTTGAAAAATGATGTTGAATTTTTTGAGAAGGATGAAGTTAGTAGAATAGAACCAGGAAAGAAGGATGTTATAACAAGAAACAAAATTAAAAAACAGAGAAGGATACTGAACAATACTTTAAGGGTGCTACACAAACAGTTCAATGAATCACATTCTTACAATATTGCTTACTCTACATTCTGCTTCCTGCGTCCATTTTGGGTCCTTTCACCTAATATCCATAAGCGGGATACTTGTCTCTATACAAAACATGAAAATTTTGACATGATTTTTGAACGTCTGAAGCACCTCAATATTAATGAGTACAAGAGACTAGATGATTTGATTAAAGTATTAATTTGCAATGAAAAAGCCAGCAGCGAACAATGTTTGGAAAGGAAATGTGATGACTGTAAGGATAATCAGGTAGTAACAAAGGAGTTTGAAGATAAAGAAACAACATACCAGCAGTGGTCAAGGAACAAAGAGAAGACTTGTGTTAAAGGAAAAGAAATACAATATGTAAAGGTTTTGAAGGAAACTGTTTCTACAAATATGAAACAATTGTTCAACCTGCTTGTTAAATGTTAAAAGCTGACTGCCCAATGTGACTGTGTGATGATTTACCTCCAAGGAAACTCGGTGCTATGTAAGCGGGCCATAGTTAATCTTTTGAATATTTCTCAAGTTTTTTTAAGCAAAAAATCAAATAATATAAAAATGTATTCCAACTTTTTCCAATACATACTGTATAGTAATATAATAATTTATCATTAAAATAATAATAATTTGAGCAAAATAATTATATGTTAAGAGTTAGTTAGATAGATTATAATTGTGACTTGTGTGTTCATGTTTGTCTGTACAGCAAATCCATTGTGTTCAAATTTAATAGGAATAAATCATTTATCAGTGCAAGTGTGTGATTTTCTATTGTCCACTTTGACTTCAATTCACTTTTATAAAAATGAAACCCCCGTTAGCATATTATTCTGGCTGTCCATTAGCTGGCTCAACAGAGTAACATAAGCATTACCATACAATTTTTTGGTTAAAAGTATTAAAAAATACAGACTTTACAAGGGTTTAGAACAATTACATTTAAGCATTTAAAGACCTATTATTTTACCCCCCCAAACCCCACTCTGCTGCTGCCACTGAGAGAAGCCCCCCCCCCCCCCTTCAGAGGATCCTAGCTACGCCTATATATATATGTTTGATGTAATATTATTTGGTAAGTTGCTGATTTAAGAAATATGTAACTAAAATCTATGGGTGGCTTAGGGCCAGGCGAGCCGGGCAACCACTCGAGGTGCCAACTTGAAGGGGGCGCCAAACAGCGCTCCAACCTAAACTAATGTAACATGGGCGTTATAATGCAGTTGTTAAGCATAACAATTTTGTTTTGGTACTAAAATGAAATTTTACATTATGGTATAGTTTTTTTGTGGTGAGTAAATAGGATATAATATCAGTTTAAAAAAAGTTCTTTTACATCTGCCACCTTGAAAAAATGACACTCTAAAACAGTTTTTTTGAAATTTCCTTGTAAACTGTTCATTATATCAGAAATCACCTCGTAAACCATTCATTATATCAAAGTGTTTGTTAGATCAAAATATAAAGAGGAGAACATTGTCTACAAAACATATTCTTATAGTTTTCTTTGTAATACTAGTCGTTCTCATACAACCTCGAGGTGAAACATTTGGGATATGAGTACCATTTGTGGTGTTTCCGTTCAAATTATTTTTCTATCACGTCCGGGTTACGTTATGTTTGGAGTTGCTAGGATTGGAGATTAAATTCATATTTTCCAAACAAATGTGGGTACACTTTCTATAAATATAGCCTTCCTAATCCATAAAATCATTAGCATAATTAGTGCATAAGCGTATAACCTGAACTGGTAGTAAGACGTGGTGCTAAAAAAAGTTATAAAGGTGTGTTAAGGAAGTAAATGGAATATTCAAGGTTATAATTATTGGACTGATGACAAATGCCGGTACTGAAATATTTACCCAAAAAAACAGTACACCAGAGTAATTGAATAGAATAAATAAATGAAACAAATCGAATAAATAGATCACATCTAATCAAAACAGTCATACATTAATGACAATACTTATGTCCTAAGTAAATATTTACAAAGCTCACATTATTTATGTTTCTCATGTACAACAGTCTAAAGGTCACATTCCGTTTGCTCAGGTCCACAAAACTGTCATGTGCTGTCTCTTTTATTGCCTAATATGATCTTGTATGAGTCCCTGATATCTAGACTACACTGAAGAGCTGCAAGCTCTATCACACGCATGCCTGCCATAGACACTATAAAGCTCTAATATTGTATAGAATACTTATATCATTCAGATACAAGCAGATGAGATGAATGCATTTTAACTCTTATCACAAAATAAAACTGAACTAAAGTGAGATTACACTGTATTCTCCCACAAACTAGACTCAAATAGACTCCTTCACAAACCAGACTCACTATAGACTTTCAAAAACTACATTCTTGTGGACACTTACCATCTCTATCTGATTGACGAACCCTTCCTTCACCTCTGACAAGACGTGTATTAATCACAACTTGTGAATGTGTGGAATGCCAGGCCTCCACCGTGGTTCGGATTCCACGTTAAACTGTAGGTCCTCCATTTCATCTCACAATCACCTTACCATTACACATTAGCGTAAGTGCGTATAACCCGAACGGGTAGTAGGACGCGGTGCTAATAATAATAACTTACCATCTCTTTCTAACCCAATGGTTTCCTGGTAGCACTCTTTTTTTACTACTCAGAAAAGCTAACATTTTGAAGCTTAAAAATGAAGTCTTTTCTTTGAAACAATGGAGAAATTGATCATATTAGTTACACATATTAGGTTTAGTAAAGTATAATTCATATGGAAACAATTACACATCTTTGTTTGTATAGTTCAAATACTAGATTTGGTTGTATGAGACAATGTTAAATATTTGTAGATATATTTTATGGGCAACAACAATTTAAATATACTTATGTATGAAGAAACCTACTAACTACAGCGATGATCGAGAGGTCTTAAGTGTTCCTACCTATTATATCAAATGTACCCTGAACACCATATTTACTTACAAGACACAACTTAAATTTGTATTCATCCTTCAGCTTGGGTCAAAAATGATAAGTCAATAACACTCGATATCAATATGTAAACAATTAAATCACCTAAGAGCAAATAAAATGAATTTTATGCATGCCACCATTTTAGTAAACATAAAGCTGTAGAAATAACTTAATTCCATACGACAATAAAAACCCGCCTAATAGCAAATAAAATCACTCCACGGCGTCAGCCCGCAATTGAGCTATACCAATCGAGCAGCCACCACTGGTGAAGATGGTGCTAGCTTTTGTGGTCAAAACAATGAAACTTCCAGCCGTTAATCTCAGTTTTATAGATAGGATATGCTACTTTTTCATTCAAATAGCTCCTCATTTGTCTTCACGAGCTTGATTATGATCCCATTCCATTCCAATGCTTCACAGAAACAACTGGAAGCACCGGTAATTGAACCCGGGACCTCTGGATGTGTAGCCAGGAGCTCTGACCATTATGCCACAGAGTCAAGTAATATGTATTTTATGTATGCCACTATTTTAGTAAACATATTAACTGTAGAAATAACTTTATTCCAGACATCATAAATAAGCATAGGTAGGCCAACTTATCAGCAGACACCAAATTAATTCTAGAAAACACAATCTAAACAATCATATTTTGAAACAAATTTAATTTCAAACATATGGCTTCAAGCAATCATCTTTTAAAACAAACTTAGTTCTAAGCAGCACAATCTAAAACAATCATGATTGACTGACCAATGACTCCAATAAAATGTAAATAAACAATTAAGTCAATTGTAATATAGTACACTAAGCAAATCTGTAGCCCACTCTCTCTACATGTACATGTATAGACTACACTAAATTATAAACGGTATGTTAATGAAGTGTCAGCAGAACATTTTTTGTGTAGGAGGGCCAAGCAAAAAAAAAGTGTTTTTTAGGGCGTAACTACCACCCCTATTCGCCAAATGTTTGAAAATTATATGTTCCTAAACGATATTTGGAGTGGTCCTCCTCAATTTTTAGAAATAATATCATTTTTAGAATCTATTTGGAATAATATCCCCAGATTTTTTAAAAAAAAAATTTGATGCTCTGGAAGCTACTTTAAAAAATTCCTTGCATTGCTTAAAAAAAAAAGATTCCTTTAGAAGCTATTTTAAGTGGTAATCCCCTAGAAATTATTGAAATTTGGATGTCCCTCAAAGATATCGATCCCCACTTTTTTTTTTTTTTTTACAATTAGATGCTTCTAGAAACTATTTGAAGTTGATTTAAGAAAGTGAATGCCTTTCAGAAGTTATTTGCAGTTTGATGCAAGTCTTTAAGCTTCATATTCTAAAATATCAGAAGGTGTGAAATACTAGAAGGGGGCTTATTTATTCCAGAAGGGATTTTTTTTTACCAAAGATCACAAAACAAACTTAATCTTAATTTACTGACCCTTTTTTTTGTGTGTACACTAAAGTCTATCCCACCATGCCTATCTACATATTAACATTAATGGCCAGGAAGATAAACTCAAGAAGAAACTCAAGAAGAAGAAATCTCAATTTGTGTGGGGAGAGTAAGAAATCATTAAAAGAGAGCTATTATTTATTGATGGAGTGACGCTTTAAACCATTTGATCATTGAAGCGGATTATAAGCTCAATTTAAAAATGTAATAAGTAGGAAAGAGTCATTTGAGTAGGCCTACTTTTTGTTTTTAGACTTATGAAAGATGAAATAATAAATTAAATGCAGTACAATTTGTTGAGTATTTACTTGGGATTTAGGTTAAAAAATACTTTAAAGCTAGTGAAACCAGAGAAAATTTGTTATTTGCCCAAATTATGTTTAGTTTTTAAATGTTCAAACCTATGGTGGGCTAGCTATGAACAGACAATCGTTTTAATTAAAAAATTATGTAACTTACCTATTAATCGTGCATAGATTGTTTATAAAACAAACTTTTAGCTTAAACCTACATATAAGAAAAATTCTTCAATGATAAAATTGGGTAAAACTTGAGTCTCTTTAAATAATGTAGTCACCTATTTTGGTGGCCATATGGTCTAAGGCATCACTCTCACAATAAACTAGGCTAGTGATAATAGGGAGTTTGGGGTTCAATCCTGGTCTGGTGTACTGAGGTTGTTTTTTCCTAAATGGATTCCCCCGTCTCCCACTACATAATTGTGGGTATAAATTCAACCTCCCTCATCCCTAACACCTTAGAGATAATTAGTACTAATACATAGGTGTGAAATCCAAACAGGTAGTAAAGCACAGTGCTAAAATAAATGATGTAATAGAACGTGAGCTTGTGGATGAGTCTAGCTCATGGTATTATGAATACAATCCCATCTCCCAACCCTGAAGTGTGTGACATGAGCATGAGTTCACCACCTAATGCCACCTTCTTTGTAAGTTGAAGTCAAAATTCCATAATGTATAGTTTTTGGCTGAAACAACAAAAACATAAAAAATGCAAAGGTTTTTTTTTTGTGTTAGTAAAAATGAAAATATTATGCTTAAGGAGATGTTATTTTCAAATATTGATATCGTAATATGTACCACCAAGCTTGTGAATGTTCAGGGTGGCTACAAAACCTTTACCATATAATTCCATGGCTTTTCCTAGTTTTCCAAACAGTATTTTTTTTAAATTCCTGACTCAACCTTTTTGAAGTTTTTCTTTGTGAGTAACCATTATTTTGTTTGTTACATTGATCACACATAAAAAAAACCTAACAGATACTTTTTTATTTCATATTTTATTTAATGTGCAATTTCTGAACCGATTGATAATATTAGCACATGAGAATTTCAATGTGCGAGTGAGAAAGGAACTTTTGCCAGAAGAGGTATTTTCACTTAACTTCCAGGATTATTTTACTTGTCACAATTGACACAGGACCGACAGCTTTACTTCCCCTCCAAAGGAACTTGTGCTACAGATTTTTATCACTCAAGGAAAATCCATCGGCTCCGGCTGGATTTGAACCCACAAACATCGGTTCCTGCGTGAACACTTTACCCCAAGACCATCGAGGTCGACCTATTGTAGGCCTATCTATCATAATTAATGTTTAAGGAAATACTTTTGGCCCTGTGTAAATGTGTTATAAGAGATGTTTTTCTTCTCATGTTAAGACTACAATATCTAGTCAATGCATTTTTTTAACATCGATGAACAAAACCTTTCACTTTTGTTTAAATGTTTAGGTGCAAACTTAGTGAAGTATTTATATTTCCTGACTTTTCCTCACTTTTGATTAAACTCCCTGACATTTCCCTGACATTTCCAGGTTTTCCGTCTTTAGCCAGCATAATGTTGGTGTACATTTCGACAGTCAATGGGGGGGTTAAAGGTCCAAATATATTTTGGGTAAATAACCTTTATGGTTTCTTTTGAGGAGGAGGGGTGAATGTACAAAAAAAAAAAATGCCTTAAAGTGAACTATTAATTCCATTAGACAAAACAAAAGTCAGCCATTAAAATATTTTATTGGTTCCAAATGTATTAATCCATCCAAAATTGTATTGTAATTTAATTTTCATAGACTCTGAAGGTTAGGCTAAGCTTGGATGATTACTTAATTTTTTTTTAAATATAAATACAGATGGATGAAGAGGATTGCGGAGGACAGAAGGGTTTGGAAAACATCATGTGATGACCTGCCTTTGGGCAAAAACTAACAATAAAATACATAAAGAAATATTTGTATCATATTATAACTCTATCAGCTCGACAGCCTCTTGGTTACTACTTCTTGCCAAAAGATAGAGGCATGACAGAGATAGACAGGTGAGTAGTAAAAGTGACCATAAACGTTCTTGACCTCTTATTTTTACTCTTCTATTTTGTGATTTGGGGCATTAATGCTCGACTTATTTGTGTTGTGTATAGGTTAGCTTTTGATGGCAGACCCGCCTCGGTGGCGTAGTTGGCTAACGCGCTAGTCGTGTTGAGCTCGACCGCCGAGGATGGGGAGATCGAGGTTCGAATATCGGTCGGGTGAACTGGGGGTGGTTTTCTCCTAAATGGTTTTCCCTCCACGAAAATGCGGGTTCACTTCCTCTAAATTCAACCCTCCCAATTCCTAATCCATTAGCATAATTAGTACTTAAGCGTATAACCCGAACGGGTAGTAAGACGCGGTGCTAAATATTATTATTATTTTGGTGGCAGTGACATTGGGGGATAAACATGTACAAGCATTCATGGGCCTTCAAAATGTACCGTGGTAAGAATAGGCTAAATTTTAACATTTAAAAATAAGTTTAATTAGCCTAATCTCTCTACCCCTTCCAATGACAATACTTACTTAACTTACTCTATGGTATTAACTTAAGAACGAGTTCAATAGCCCACTTACTAAAGTACACCACCTCTCGAGCTAGGTCCACCACATTGCACCCTATTTCTTTCAGGTACATTCTAATGTTGGTGTTTTACACGTGTCTTACTACCTGTTCATATGTACTATTTACATTGAGTTTGGGATGAGGAAGGTTGAGAAAGAGGAAGTGTGCCCTCATTTGTGCAGAGGGAAAGTGGAAAACCATTTTGGAAAAACCACCCTCAGTACACCCGAACCAAGATTCAAACATCGATCTCCCTGTCATCAGCAGTTTATTCTAACACGAGAGTGATGCCTTGGACCATGCAGGCACCGCAGCAGATATTTATATTTATTATAAACACATTGTGTTTGTTAGGGAAATAAACGAATCGTTTAAGGCTGTAGTCTTTTGCGTTTGGCGATACCCTGTGAAATAGATGAGTCGAGCAAATGTTTGCTAAATTATTGATAAAATAGTCTTAGTATTTAAATGGCTATTTTTTGGGGTCTAATATTAACTATAACAGTCTTTAGTAAAAGGCAAACTTTTTTAAGACAGTGTAATTGTTCTTGACCCTTTATCCTTCACAGGTAGGCCTACAGGCTTAGATATCATTGAAAAATGTACTCCTTATAAGTATATTTAGTGTAGCCCTAGTACAACATTTTTTTGCATATTTTTCTAACAATAAAAAACAAGTTAACTTTTCTGTGTAGAGGTATTTTCGGTCGATAATGGTATAGCACCATGAAGTGTAAAGGTATTTATGAACTAAGGATACTAGGTCTAGTTTCAATGCAACTTACACAATGTAGCTTTGGGCGCGTGTTCCCCTTAAGTCTTTACATACATAACTTTATATTTAATGTAATCAAAGTGAGCTTTTAAGGACAGTATCGCTAAGGCAGGCAAGCCTATGTTTCCCCACAAACATAATATTACATTCTCTAGTCTAAAATGGGACCTAGATAAATTAAATGCTTTGTAGGCTACATTTTACAACAGGCTTGGTGGTTATCCAATAAATAATAAAACATGTATAGAAATAGTTAGGGTCTAGGTCTAGTTTGTTATCCACATCAGAATATCATGATGGTGGAATTCACACAAGAAAAAGTATCTAATTTAAGCTTAAATTAATCGTTAACATAAGAAGCAAGTTATATTAAGTCTACTTATGCATTGTGGTAAACTTTTATTATATAACTAGTTCATAGACCTTCATTATACATGAGTTATAGCCTATTATATAAACTGAGCTTGGTAGTCCTAACATAATTATTTAATAAACTAATTTTTAACTAATTCCGTGGAAATTGTCATAGACTTAGTTAGATTTTGTTCAATGAATGTATGCAACAGTTAAAATCTCGATATTAGAAACATTAAGCACATTCAATTGACCATTCAACATAAAAGTATTGCTAAACCCCATTAATACGGAATTGAAATATACCGACCTGTTGTTCCCGCCATTATTCCAAACTTTGTAGCCTTCAAGTTTCAGAGAAGACCGGTCTTCGGTCTGCGTAATTTTCCTCTGCTACTAATATGTTTTAAAGACACTCAGTGGATAGTGAAACTTGGTCAATCTAGTTCGATTTATTTACTAATTCATTCTCCTCAAGTGACCTTATTGGGTCAAGGCTTTAGAAAAAGTGACCTTTTGTTGTTTACTTGATAGTGATTAGACAGATCGACTTGTGTAACTTAACTATTTCATGAGCGAGCTAATTTTTCAATTCTAGTTTATTCATCTTTTAGAGTTTCAGGGATTTTTTCCATCAAACAAATCCTATTTATTTCATCATCCCGTGGAAGGCTTACGAGTGACTAGAATTCGTCTGCTGTTAACGTCTCCTGTTTGCAAAGCTCAAAGAGCCAATATAGTAATCACTAATCAGTATTAGGTAAAGAAGAGAAACTAACACGCTGGAGTGGTCCTGGTTTTGTAAATATTTCGTGAGTAAATTTGTATTATAGCCTATATTCATACTTTAATAACGAAATAATAGTTTACTATTATTATAGAAATAAATTTTTTAGCTTGCTGTACAAGCTAACCCCACGTTATAAACATTCCTATTACTGTGTGTATTGCATAATCTTAGCATGGAATTATTATGTAAGTTATTAGTGGATCAGTTCTGCCCTTTATTAGAGAGGCCAAGGGTTGACTCATGAAATTAAACAGTAAATGTTCTGTAGAAATATGTTTTACAAAAATGGAAAAGGCTAATAGTTTTAATAAACTGTTCACTTAAGCGTAGTCTACGTATTAGTGCGCATTAGGCCTGAGCTCAAGAACACCGGCAACCAAGATGTAACTAAATCTTAGTTCTACCTTCACCGCTACGCCTCTCTGCTATTTTCTAAAGTTTTTTCTAACCTGGATTATAAAGGCTGAGGGGAGGATTGCTATCGGCTGTTAAATATTTAATTAACATTGACCACGCTATCATCATTGTATACATATTATTTTATTTATTTATTCTGAACAATAATTCTGTAATATTAAAACTTAATTGTATAAACATGAAGATGTTGGACTCAAATATGCTTGTTTTTGTAAATTAATTGTGTAGACACTTTTCACTGGCCTTCTTTAAGAAAATTTAACTAATATTAAATATGTCCAATCATGCAGTGGCGGCTTTTGAGTTTGAACACTGAGGGAGTAAGGTGGAAGAGGTTTCAAAGAAGCTATTTGGATGGAATTATCCAGAACAATTTTTGTTTATAATTTAACATTTTACTAAAAGTAATGATCCATAATGTTTCATATAGATTTCATATATGAAAATAAATCTTTTTAACAGTGATAATTTTATAATTTTTCTGTGTTTATTCCACTATGATGATAATAAATTTTGTTTTATATTTGTAAACAATTTTATTGAAATAATCACTGAAATTCTTTGGGGGAAACTGTCCTGAAACTCACTTTATTCATTTTATTAATTTACAGACTCAACAACAAATTAAAATTATTTAAACCTAGTATTAGGTATTATTTTAAATTAGTTGAAAAATAACACCTGGACATGAGAATCAAACCTGGAACCTTTGGCTCAGCACGCCAATGCTCTATTACTGAGCTATTCAGGATTCATCTATTGAAGAATGATGCTGAACACAGAAAAATCCAGCATAGCTCAGTAGTAGAGGATTTTTCTGTGCTCGGCATAATTCTTCACTAGATAAATCCTAAATAGCTCAGGGTTAGAGCATTGGCGTGCTAAGCCGAAGGACCCAAGCTTGCATCCTGTGTCCAGGTGTCACTTTTCAACTAATTTAATTTAATTTAATTGTGGCCTGTGCTACAATTACAATGATTTGCAACCTGTTTTGATTTTAGGTATTAAATTTAAAAAAATGTTTTTACTCAAACCAATTACAAATTACCAATTACAAAACCAATCTTTTAAATCGAATACACAAACATATTTTTTACTCCCCATTTTGGAACTTGTCTCATCGAGATTGGGAATCATCACATAATCTCAGACCATATTTTTGTTAAAATCCTTAGGATCTATGCACAGCCTTATGTCCCCTGTTTTATGTTTCTCTACAATTAGGTACTAGAGTGTTTACCCATTCACTAACTTCACAATATTCAATAATTATACGCTATTCAAGATCATCTAAATTCATCTTAAGTTTACTTAACATTTTTAGGGGAACTCTGCAGGCTGGGCTACTTTTAGGTATAGCATTTTTTTTAAATTTTAAATCAAGAACCTCTGGGAAACATCCAAGGCCATTAAAAACATCTTGGTTTGAATTCCAGAAGTTTTGAAGATGGGGCTTACTTTGAGCATTGCGAACCCCAACAAAATTTTTTGTAATGAGATTGAGATTCACACAAGATAAAAGGCTAAGTAAGGGTACGGCCTTAACTAAATTGACAATAGTAAACACCAAGCTATGTGTTTAGTTTTCATAGACAACAGGAACAGTAGCGTCTGGTGACCAAAATTCTTAGGCAAGCTGGGAAGGGGATTTGGAGAAGGTCCGGGGTCCCCCTACAAACATGTTTAAAAATATTATATGCTTCAAGAAGCTATTCGGCGGTGTTTTTTTTAAATGATAATTTTGGGTTTGGGCGTCTTTCTATTCTGTGATTTACATAAGGCACATTAGAATCTATATAACGCATATCCAAGAGGATGTGGGGGTAGGGGGGTAGAACATATATTGCACCCCTTTATTTTAACAAGTGGGGAGAAATTCCTCTTGTGTCTCCCATCCCGGTTCCGTCGCCCCTAAAGCTGACAACTTTTAAATTAAGTATAAATAAAAAGATTTTATGTTTATATTTAAATGCAAGCCAATTATATTGTTTGTTAATTAATTACTTTAAATATACATATAAGTAGTAACAAATTATATATTTTTTTAAATTTTCACTAATATTGCAGCCTGTAGCATATTTGGTGTATTTGATTATTTTTAGATATTAAATGAATTTTTATATACGTACGTTTAAACCAATGATCTTTTACTCGCCGTATTTTTTTTCTATTGTTTGTATGTAAAGTCAATACTCTTCGCCTTTTTTTTTATGAAATCTGCTATGACTCTTTCATGGAAGTCTACTTGTTATTTCACTTTAAAAAGCCCTTTTAAAAGAAACTTTTTAATTAAAAGGAGTTCTAAACCAGAAAGTCTATTTTATTCCATAGTATTTCTGGAATGTGTTTTTACTCTTTTCATTGTTGAAAATAATCTCTCAACTGACGATGGCGGGATCGTTGCCACAAGCTCACACAGTTTTGGTAAACTCCTGTAAAAGGACCTGCTGCAACAAACTCCACAAAAGATGTGTAAGCACGGTCCGGGGTCAGTAATTAGTCAATTTTCCCCTTTTACGTAAAACTCCCCTAATTCTATTCCCACCCGATTCAATTTCCACTTTTGTCACGTCTGTGTTTTGAAAGGTGAAGAGAGAGTATACGATAGTATCTTTTTCAGTTTCTTTGGTTATAGTCGTCAACCTTCGAGCATAGCTTCGGTTGTTGAAAAGTCGCAACTTTGTTGCTTGCATTCCTGCCCGAGTTCCACCGCTCTTCCCCTTCTTCCCCTCCTAAATCTATGACATCACAAATAAGAACTACACTAGGTAGAGCTATGGGATGAAAGACGGAGAAATATAGACTTTCAACCACCATTATAATGGACTAGTGCACGTCTTGCATGCATGATACGATCACTAGCATGTGCGGGAAAATTACTTTCAAACACATTGGTGCTTGAAGAATATTTTTCAAACATTAACTAAAATAATTACTTATCTTGAAGCAAAGGCAAGCACTGCTTGCCTTGCTTGCTCTGACGCGACGCCACTGAACAGGAAGGCAAATTTCACCAACAGGTGCAATCTCAAAATCCCCAAAAGCTTCAATATGAATTTTAGGAGCACTTAGCCTAGAACTATGATCTGGTCCAATGGACTGCAAAGACCTTAAAGAAAGGATGTTAACTTTTCCTGTGTCTAATTTGAAAAGTAAAGGATTGCAGTTAGTTAGCAATGATATGCACCAATGACGATTGGTATTTACAGAATTTAGAATTGAAGGAGAACCAATATCTGAATAACCTGAAACAGGGGGCAAAGAGTAACCATCAGTATCTAGAAAGTGACAAAAATAATTACACTCACCAACATTTGAAGTCTGGTTAGCAACATTATTATCAGCATTCATAGCTCCTAGTTCAAAAGCACTATGACCACTAGAAAAACTATTTGTGCCAACAAACTTTCATCGCTTCATCGCAATTACATCACTTATTAATAGTGTAACATGGCCGGTTTGGATGGTCAAAAACCACATCGATAACATGTTTTTTAACAAACTTTTCACTAAACTTGTTTCTTGACACACCAAGATTTTCTTTGGGGTCGGGACGTAACAGTTCAGTCTGCTGTAGATTGTTCCAACTTCTTGACTGTCCTGTTTTTTGAAGGAGGCACCGATTCTGCACTTTGGAAGGTTGGGGGGAGGGGGTTGTTTTTCTACTAACTGTAAATATATCACTCTGTGAAGATCCCCTCAATCTTCAATGGTTTTCAAGTTTTTTTTCTGCTAGCTCCACTGATTTGCAATATTTCACAACTTTTTTTTAGGGTAGTGTTCTCCCTAAGAAGGTGTTGTTTTATTGACTGAGTTCACGCCCAATATTATTTATGCATGCAGCAACTTATCCTCCTGGCCACCAAATTCACAAGGCGTGGCAAGAGCTCTGAGTTCTGCATAGAAGTTTTCAAACGGTTCACCGAGACATTGTTTCCTGTTAAAAAAAATTCAACACAAGGATTGTTTCATTCTTCTTCGGAATACAGTGAGATTTAAGAACAGACAATATATCATTCACTGTTTCTTCTTCAGGTTTGATGGTCGTTAAGGTTTTATATAGTCGGACAGCATCTCGTCCTAATAGGTTTTTTAGCCTGGCTATTTGCACGCCCACAGATTTTGTTCCAGTCTCTTTCGCCTCAACATATTCCAGGACTTCTTCCTGGAATTCATTGAAATTCTTCGCCAAATCTCTGGCAAGATTAAGCGACTTTGGCTTATTAAACTCCATTTTAATAACGGCTTCTTTACAGGACGAGATAGTCGTATTCACAAATTGAATAACAGATAATTCACTACAGACACTACCGACTGCACCATGTTTGATTGTATCATATACCAATTAACTTTTATAAAACGGTTTATTGGCTACAGACATAATCAGCAGTTTCAAGACGTCTCATTTACATAAAGTACAAGCTATGCATGAATTATACATGAAGGTTACACATAAATCCATGTTAGAACAAAACACTAAAAGTATCGTACACAATAAGGCCAACTGACCAACAAAATCAACCTTCAGCTGAGTGAGGCACCACTATACAACTTACTAAACAATTGACCATACATTTATACAACAGATTCCACATGCAAGACTAAGGGCCAGTTTCATAGTCAGATTTAGTACGCCTCAAGTGCGGCGCTATACTAAATACAAGACGTCACTTACCTGAAATTGAATGGAATGGGCCAGTTTATCAGATGAAACTTGCCCATTCCATTCAATTTCAGGTAGGTAACGTCTTGTATTTAGTATAGCACCGCACTTGAGGCATACTAAATTTGACTATGAAACCGGCACTTATTCTCATCACAGTCCAACATTTAGTTCAGTCAATAGTGTGTCTTTCTACTGAGATAAGGGTCCGGGGTTCTAACCCTTGCATGGCCGAAAAATTTATCATTGGTGAAATGTGGGATTACCCTTAAACAGTGATGAATTAACAGCCAGGGGCTGGATGTTGTGTTTGTCCTAGATTTAAGTTAGTCTATAAGCCATGTGCTGTTATAATCACTCAGTTAAGAAATTTAACTTTAAATACTTCAAATAAATGAAAATATTCTCATCACAACTATGGCAATCAAAAGTTCTTGTTTTGCTTTCGGCATTTATAGTTTAATGTCAACCTTGGAGTAGCTACTAATTGGCATAATGTGCTCGGTTTCATAGTACCTTTAAGAGGAATGACAACCATCTAAATGAATAATAATAGGGTTGATACTATGTATATATAGATGTCAATTGTCAACAGAGATGACCTTGATGGAGTTACAGTTATGTTAATTTAGGTGAATCCTCTCTTCACACTCTTTGAAATTGGGGTATCATTAGTTCTGAAAAGTGGGGGTTAAAAGGGTGTACTTGACTGAAACGTAGAGGCCCTCCACCTATAAAATATTAAAACCCGAAAGACTTTAGAAACCATTTGAAGGGTGTTTTATTGTTTACTGAGGTTATTCTTTACCATAGTGTTTAGTAAGAAAATGATAGTAAGAGGATTTTATAATTACAAAACCTAGGACTACATATCTTTTTTTAATAAACATTAAATAAATGTAACTATATTATCAATATTATATCACCATTGTTAATACTATTTATCAAAAGTGACAGCTCCAAACCACAATACTTGCTATGTGAATAGAAGTATTTTTAGTAATTTTGTGTTACAAATACCATACTTTCTACCATGTTTTTATCATGTCAGCACTGTGTTAAAACACACTTCATTGGTCAAATGCTCTAAGGCAATGGTTTTAAAATAAACAAAAGTTCAGTAGAATGCAAGATATTGTTTCAGCCTATTCGTATTGTAATTACGGTCAATGCTAAGCAGGTCACTTTCAACCTCTAATCTACTTCATTGCTTCATTTTCACTTTTAACAGAGTTTACTCACAAAGACATGTCAACACAAATGGAAGCAAAGTATGGATAGCTCTTTCTGCCACTTTTATGATGTTAGTATTTCTTTCTTGCATCTGATGATTCAGTTTATTTAACTGCTCAAAAAACTCAAGTATTCCCTCCTGGGGAGGAGGAATTCACCCTTGGTTGAGAACCCCTAGTCTAAGGCGTCACTCTCGCGACAGACTAGATTGCCTTTGATGGGGAGATCGAGGTTTGAATCCCTCTCGAGTGTATTGAGGGGGGTTTTAGCACATTAGTGCAATTAGTACATATGTGTATAACTGGAAGGGGTTGTTGGCTCTCCCCGCCACCGACTGATCCAGCTCTCCACCAATCTCCCCGCTTTTATACACCTCAAAAGGAGCGCACGAACAGAAACTAGTGGAAGGCCGGAGGCAGTCAGCGTGAAGAGAGAACTGGCAGCTTTATTTAATGATATCATACAGTTTTACATATATATACAAGTCAATCAAACAAATAAGGTGATCTAAGCATGTGTATAGCTACGAATTTGTTCTTGGAGATGAGGTGCCTTGTTATCTTCTCCCTCTCCCGTGGCAACGTGACCTGGTGAAGGATCCGGCTCCACCTCCTCTCGATGGCTGGCTTAGTATTGTGACAGTAGTGACAAACTATGGTTGATATATTATGGCTTTCCCAGGTGTAAAATAGTCCCCCATTTGGATTTATGGTGTGGGGAATACTTCGGGCAAGTCATGAGACAAGCTAGGAAAGAGATTAGGATTGAGATGTGGCATGTTAGGAGGTTATTTAGGCTAGGACCACCACCACCACCACGGCATTCCTTGCATTCACCCGAGAGGAGTCTCTCTACCTTTTTCAATACTCCACAGATTACTACTGGTAATTGTTTAATATATCTGGAAGACTCCTTTTATGAATTAATTTGTTACCAAAGGACAATTATCAGAAGTATGTGTATTATTATATAAAGCATTACATTAGTTTTATCTTTCTTTCATACAGAAGGGTATAAGTTTAAGTATTTTTTACTAACTATTCTGATGAATTTTTTCTCCTATGTTATATTATTGCTTGAATTAAATTATATTTACTGTTATGGGTACAGTAGAAGACCTAGAAAGGCATATGGGAAACAAGTGTCAGATAATAATGGGTGGCTTGAATGCAAAAGTAGGAAAAGAAAGAGTAGAGTTTGAGGAGGTGTTAGGGAAGGAAGGATAGGGAGAGAAACAAGGAGGGTAAAAGGCTGTTGGAGTTGAGTGCAAGAAATAAAATGAAAGTGGCAAACAGTTGGTATAAGAAGGAAAGAGAAAGTAATAAGATCACGAGATACAGTTGGGGTGGGGAGCAAAAGTCAACATCAAGACAATAGATAGTGACCACAGGTTGTTGGTGGTAAACATAAAGGGATGGGCATGTAGGAGAAAGGTAGTAAAACAAGAAAGAAGAATAAGGGTGTGGAGGCTAAAAAATGAAGATGAAAGAGAGCAGTACCTAGAAAGGCAAAAGGCTTAATTAATACCCAAGGATGAGATGCAGAGTGTAGAGGTTGAATGTGAAAGGTTTAAGAATAGTCTGGTGAGAGCGGCAGAGGAGGTATGTGGGAGGACAAGTAATAAGAGGAAGTGGAACGACAGGGTGAAGGAAACAGTAAAGGAGAAGAATAAAACATTCAGAAGGAATATTAATAATAGGAATGAGGAAACAGAGGAAGAATATAGGAGGAGAAGAAGAAAAGAGTGAAGCGAGTTGTACGGGAAGCAAGGAAGTATTGGATGCAAATATGTACAGAAATGCTGAAACTGGATGTGGAAGGAAATTAGGTATTATATAGCCAAGTAAGAAACAGGAGGAGAGAGAAAATTCAAGAAGTTAGAATGATAGATAAAGAAGGTAGAATGTTGAAGACAGGAGAGGAAGAAAGGAACCATGGATGAGATATTTTAAGATAATATTCAATCCAGAAGAGGAAAGGAACGAGAGTGAGACAGAGGAGCAGGAATAAATAGCAGAAGAGGAGGAAAGAGGTCCAAAATGGTAGGAGTTGGAGGACACATTAAAGAGGATGAAACAAGGGAAAGCACGGGTGTGGATGTACTGACTGTGGAAATGATAAGAGCAGCAGGTGAAGAAGGTATACAATGGTTATAGAAGCTGCTGAGAGTGGTTTGGAAGGAGAACAAGGTACCGGAGGACTGGAAAAAGGGAGTTAAAATACCCATTTTCAAGAAAGGAGACAGGAAGAGATGTACACATTATAGGAGGATAATGTTGATGTGCCACTGTACACATGAGAAAATACTGGAAAAGAGAATAATGAAAGGATGATGGAGAGAGGATTAGTACGGATTTAGGGAACAGAGGTCTACAATAGACTTAATCTTTACCATATGACAATTGATGGAAAGAAGGTATGAATATGGGAAAGACTTGGTAATTGTATTTATGGATGGGGAGAAGGCATATGATAGCGTGAATAGAAATTAAGTTTGAAAAGCAAGGGAGGAGGCCGAATTGGAAAGAGGAGCTGTAATGAATGTGAAAACCATGTATGAGAATAACAGGAGTTGTGTTAAGACGAAGAGTGGAAGGACGGAGAGGTTCCAAATTACAACTTGAGTGAAGCGGGGAGTGAGTGCCCTTTCACCATTACTATTTGTAATGGTAATGGAAATGGTCATGAACAAAGTGGCAGGAAAATTCGGGGAGGAAAGAATGAAACCATGATGTTTGCTGATGACTTGATGGTATGGGGGGGAAAAGGAAAATGAAGTAAAGAAACAACTACAAGAATGGAATGAGGAAGTGAAAGAGTGTGGAATGAAACTTAGCATGGCAAAGTGTGAAGTGATGATAATAACTAGGAAGAGGGTAAGGCCTAGTAAAGCTATAAGGTTGGGTGGAGTATAGCTGATAAAAGTACAGAACGTAAAATATCTTGGAAGCGTGATTGAGGAGAAACGTGGAAATAGAGAGGGTTTAATGAGAAGAGGACAGCAGGGAGAGTTGTTCTATAGGTGCATAAGAGACCTGCTATGGAGAAGGGAAGTGCCCTTGAAGTGTAAGGAAGTGTTGTGTACAGGGTGTACTTTATACCCATTGTCACATATGCAGCAGAAACATACACATTGAATGTAAGAGAGACTAGGAAAGTGGAGGCTTGAGGAGCATGTTAGCTCTCACGGGGCAAAACCAGATTAGGAATGAAGTTATGCGGGAAAGAGTAGGAGTACATGGAATACATGAGATAGTAGAGGAAGCAAGACTGAAATAGTATGGACATGCAATGAGAATGTAAAAAGAGAGGATCCTGAAGAAAATGTAGGAAAAAGACCACAAGGGAGGCCAAGAAAGATATGGGAGGCGCAGATAACAGAAAGTGTTTAAGTGAGAGGAGAAGAATAGAAGTATTTAAAGGAAGAGTAGTGGAAGAATAGAGGAAGATGGAAGCATTTTACTAAACTGACCTGGGCACAGGCTGGAAACAGTTAATGTTGATTGTACAGTAAAAGTTTCATTTAGCCTACTATAAAAAATACATTTTCTGGTTGGAAATAAAATTAAGTGTTTATTAAAGAAATTATCTTATATTCATATAAAGTGGCCCATCCACGCAAAAGTCTGGCTCACAAGTCTGGCTTGACTTGGTTTCCAACTATTCAAACTCGTACGGGGGTGGAGTTTCACGAGCCGAGTCTGGCTTGACTTTCCAGGGTAGTCAGTGGGACTTGGCTTGCAGCTAGCTCACTATTGGCTCACATTCTTGTACATCCAGACTGCAGACAGTGTGATTTTGTCAGTCAGAGGAACTATGTCGGCTTCCCTTTCTAAATCGTTGATGAGCCCAGAGTTTTTAGAGGACTACTGTCGTTGCAGGCTCTGTGGAAGGTCATCAGCGCAGATAATTATAATAAGGGAGAGTGAGATGAGGCTTGCATGGGATTCACTCATGCAGTTCATGCAGGAAAAATTCACTGAAAGCTGACTTGGGGTTTGTTTGAAAATATATTTATTTTTTTGTTTTCACAAACATGCCACATTAGTTTAAAATGATTACCTCTGCTACAACTTACTTAGACAAACTCACTGTAGATATTGATATGTTCAAGCAAGGTTGAGAGTCCACTCGTGCTGGTTAGAGAACATGTGTGGTGTAGGCTAATATGTCCAAGTCCGGATCACGAGACAAGCTTGCTGAGCCAGACTTGCGAGCCAGACTCTTACATGGATGGGCTCCTTACTCTTGCACTGCTATGTTCTTAAACTTATTTTGAGGAAAATTACAAAGGTCTACTGGACTTGTTATTTGTTATTTTTAATTACTAGGTGTTAAGTTTCAAATATTAGTTGGATTCTTATTGGTTATATAATTTATTACTCCAAGGAACATTAAAATGACTCAATTTAATATTCTTGAAGTAAATTCATGCTTCACCAGTGTACATAGCAACGTGTTCTAATGGAGATAAGTTGCTTAGTAAAGTTTACTCTTGCCTGCTTCAATCTCTTAATTTATCAAATAGCTTATGGTCTTAAGTTTGACAAAGTAGGCATGGAAAATGATTCAGATAAATGCTCTAACCATGTTATTATTTAAATGTGTATCATTAATAAATAACCAAAGTTGGTCAATTTAATTAAAAATACTCTTGGTGTGAATTAACATTTAAATATCAAAAGCACTACTAAAATATGTGCTGTCTAAAGATGTATATACATAGCACATAATACTTGGTTTTTTTATTGTTCCTGGGTATATCCAATATTCTCTTTTTCTTTAATATCTGGGGACTTAAGTCCTTCGATTTCCTCTTTAAAAATAACATATGGTACTCACAATTATTTGGATGAACTGCCAAATTTTTTGCTGGGTAGATCATTGTAGAGAACAAATAAGACTAATTTGGGAATTCCAGGTGTGATCAAAGAATGAGTTTGAAGAAATTCTTTAAATCAAGTGATTTATTTTTATGACAACAAAATCAAAATAACAATGTCCAATTATTTTTGTGAATGATTTAAAAAAACTTAATAGGGACTAGAAGTTTACCAAAGTTGACACAAATTAAAAATATGACAACAAACACAATTATGATTTTGTCCTTCAAATAAAAAAAGAAGTAGGCCCTAAATCACTACAAAAAAACTGGTGTGTTTGTTCTAGAATCAGGATGTCCTGTGACCAAGTTGTGCCAGGAGATGAGACAGGACTCACTCATGAGTGTGGTGTGTTTGGTTGCATTTCTGCGGGAGAGTGGCCAACACAGATAGATGTGTCACAGGTCATTTGTTTAGGACTCGTTGCTTTGCAACACAGGTTAGTAACAATTTAATATTCATTTTCTGAGTATCACCAAACTACTATGAAAGTGGGACACATTTAAATAGGACTGAGAATACACTTTTTTTAGCACTTTTATTCGAAGATAACTGAAAATGCCGGGGTTGGGGCGGGGACAGTTAGTTCTTGTGAAATTTATTTATATTTAGATTTTAAATGTTTCTTTGGACTTGTTAAAATCTCCCCAAAGTGATAAATTTCAATACAATATGAGTCATTACTATTTTAATTATTAATACGTATCATAATTTGACAGCATACACCTGAAATCATGTGATTTATCTTGCCAGACTTACAATATATTATGGAGAAATAAACCTGTGTTGCACACTTCAACATTCCTTAAATATGTTTGCCAAGTTTCAGGTGTTTATGTTTTTTTAATTTTAAAGCTACCCACACTGGGATCATGTAGTTATTTAGACATTAGGCTTGCAATATATGTAAATGTACAAAATACACCCAAAGTGCACACACCCTAATAATTTCCTTGGATGCATGTGAAAAATGTAGGCATTCTAGATTTTTTGTTTTAAAGTTATCTGCACTGGTTGTCACACTTTTACACAGCTTAAGCTGGCTTGCAACATATGATTTATAGAAATATTCCTAAGGTCCACATTCTGTGGGTCCCTTAGGCGCTTATGCAAAGTTCAAACTTTATATATTTCTTAGTTTTGGATTTATCTGAACAGGTGATTTTGTGGTCTAATGCGTCAGGCTTGACATAGATCTAAAAGTAAAAAAATAATATCAAGGTGCACACCTTAATGTATCCTTGAGTACGTTTGCCAATGCCAAGTTTCAGCTTTCAAGGTTTCTTGAGTTTGGAAATACCCTTACCAGTGGCCATATGGTATAAAGTGTAAGGCTCATAATTGGTTTAGAAGAAAATAAAAATTCTATATACACATCCTCACCACACTGCTGGTGACAAGTTTATAGTACAGTTTTATATTAAAGTAAAGATATGCTCTAGTTGCACAGCCTCAAATTTACTTAAATAAATATTAAAGTTTTAGATTTCTAGGTCTCTTGATTTTAGAGCTACCCGCTCTGTTGGTAAAGAGGTCAAAGACATCAGTCTTACAATATAAATTAAACAAGACACCTGAGTTAAACAACCTAAAGATCTTGCAAAACTTGATTGTTGATTGTTGCCTTTGCAGCTGCTGGAAACTTTGTTGATAAGTACATTCAGTGGTGCGTTTGGTCATTGTAAGAAAACTTATTTTAATACTTCTAAATATCAGTATTGAACATTCAAACTCACTACATGAAATTTACAATTAAAAAACCCCGCCAATGATGCAAAAATTAGTCAGTGGAGAATGTAGTGTTATGTAAATTTATTCAATTTCAGGTACACCTTATTCAAAAACTATTAAAGATAGACCACTAAAATTTGAACACTACAATTTTCAGCTATTTATCTATATTGTGATCCACTTTTGGTATGATTGGTCAGTATTTGTTACACTATAGTTAGAGCCCCGTAGAAATGGTTTTATTTTTTGTTAAACTTAGATTTTTTAACTCTCACTTTTCGGTGTTATTTCGTGTTCATTCAAAATTACATTTTATCTGAGGTGTTTAAGTATTATTTACATATTGAGACAATGTAAACAAATTAAAATGTCTTATATTTACTTTAAAATTCTTTGTCAATTTTGTAGCCTAAAGTTAGCTTACACTACAACAAAATACTAATCACATTAGAGCAGGGTCAAAATTTCTGCTTGATTTCTTCCTAATTTTGTGTTTATTTAAATATTTTTTCTATAAAAGCGGTGTTATTTCATTTTATAGGAGGATTTCATTTAACTAGACAATTTTGTTTTAATTCGCTTTTCAAAAACAATGTAAATCATATGTAAAAACTATCAAAAGAAAAAGTACTTGATTTCATCTTTGTATGGCACTTTTCACTTTATCGTGTCTCACCATTTTTACAGGGCTCTAACTATAGTAAATTCGAAAATTGAAAAATTTTAGATTAAATTTGACAAATCTCTACTTCAAAATATTTTCTAATGTCCACAAATTTAAATATTTTTAAATGAAACTGCATCATATTATAAAGCTTAGTAATGCAAATATGCGGTAAAAATTTTAGAATTTTATCTAATATAGATTTTTGAAAAATTGTACCCGAGTACTAAAAATATAATCTGAGATAAAGAGCTTTGAAGTTTTCTTTTTAAACTGGTAACTAAAACATTCCAGCCAAATATTCTGGCTCCTGTTGAACTTCCTGATCTTGAACTCTTTTCTTCAAATTTCTTTTTGCCTTTCTTGCCTCTTTTATGTACTGCAAAATTGCATATTCTGCCTGTTGAATGTGAAATTCGTCTCGCATTCTCAACCCCTTTTCCATGTTTATTCCAGGTTGTATACCCATTGTTTTGAAACATTACATTTATTAAATAAGCCATCATTGAAACAAATAACTGCATCGAGGACACCAAATTTTAAAGTTTGTGGGCCTACAAACACAGTTTTCGGAAGCTGAGCCCACACAACTGCGTTGAAACTTTCATTTGGCTTTGAGTTTTTCCGTGTAAGCATTTTTTCAACAAATCTTCGTATGCTAAAGCTCTACACACAGGCTTTATCTCTTCCATTACTGCTTTTGGCAAATAATGTTTGTGTGAAAATGTTTTACCTGTACTTGGTCTGTTGAATTTGCACCAGGATTATTTGTGTTTGGGGCAGAGGCTATGTTGTAGCCCACACTGCTTTTTGCTTATCTTTCAAATTACCTAAGTTGTTTCTTTTTGCATAACCATAGTATACTCTCATTTTGTCAACATCACTGTGAGTTAGTCGTCCTCTGCCTCTAAGAAGCTTTCCATCACTAAGTTTTTGGCCCCTCTACGATTTTATCTGACTACGTAGCCGACCACCCATTCTCTTCTGCAAATGGCCTATGCATTCTAGTTTACTGATATGTATTGTTGGACCATATGGTTTTCCCTCTTGTCACCTAAATAGTTGACGTAACGTACACGTCGATTAGTCTCGGATCGACAGCACATGGCCAGGGCGCCAGCCACCTCCATCCCTCCACTAGTTCCTTCATATTTAGCACATTCATATTTTTTGTTGATAGATCTATTTCCTTTACACTTGAGACAGTATTTACTCACTACTACAACATCGACTATCTACCTGTATTACAAACAGAAGCAGATACTAAAGCATCAATAGAAGTGTGACTTCTTTTTTGTCAGCTTCCATCAAAAGAAGCTGTGATACCAAAGGAATTGGCCTCATTTGCTGCCTTCACCATTGAAACTTCAGTCATCTCATTCAAACTCACAAGAACACTGGCCTCATTTGCTGCCTTCACCATTGAAACTTAAGTCATCTCACTCAAACTCACAAGAACACTCTTATTGTATTGAGCAAATTTAGTAGGTGGTGACTTGAACAATACGCCTGCCTTGTCACCTCTTTCTATTGACGGTAAACCATATACTAAGCGAATATTATTTTCATACAACGTACTTCTTGTTGTATTTGATGTCATTGTACTTTCAACAAAGCTGCAAGCATTACACACTATTTCCAGTTTTGAAACAATGCCGCATCCTTTTCAAAGGGTCTTCCTGTATAATAATATCTCCCCCGCATCCTTTACAAGAACTACATTTGTTTATGAACTCTGAAAGTATTTTCAAATCAACTAAAATCCTACCTTTCTGTACTTTCTTAGGTAAACATTGAATATTTGTAGTGAAATCAAGTTTGGTTTTAGAAGCACAAAGTCTCTGACTGCACTGTTCACTTGTATTTGCTGGGCTAGAACTAGAGGTTTACATCAATACAATGTGAGACGTTATGTAAACCATTATTGCTGCTTTCTTATATTTTGAAGGTTATTTTCAATTGTAGCTTTACATACATTCTCAAAATAATAACTTGCTTTTTTCTAATATTGATTGCCTCTGAACTTATTTTTTCTCCCAAATGTATTTATTCTTGGCATGATCATGAAAAGTTTGAACTTGCTAAGCTATAAAGCTATAATATGACAATATCAATCACAATCAGGCATCATTATAATTATTTTGAAGATAACCAACCAAATAGAGCACTAGGCTAAATAACATAATAAATAAACATAAGGATTAAATTTGAAACCAAAGAACATTCTGTTGTTTAAAAAATAATAAGAAATTTTTCCTTTGTCCGATAATATTGTAATTAGTCTTAAATTAAAGATAAGACTTGCAATATTTTTAAAAAAGAAGTAATAGAAAAATTGATTTTTTTTAAAGCAGCAGCATGACCTTCTCCCATTAAGAAAACTATCCTAGGAAAAAATACAATTATTTAATTAGGAAATATTTTTTTTTTTTTTAGCAAAATGGTTACAAGTAAAACATTAGATTGACAGATAAACTCAGGTTTAAAAAAACTCAATGGTGTGAGCTTGCAAGCAATATATACCGACTAAGGGGTCACTGTTGTTAGCGATGATAATGCAAACATTTTTTGGTAGAGATTGTAATGTAATCTGCACAACAAACCCTTTGGTCATTAGTTTCAGTTTTCTAGACCAGAGCTGCTACTTAATTATTCAAACCGCTCCTCATTTGTCCTCATGAGGTTGAGCTTGACCTCGTTCCAGACTCACTGCTTCACAAAAAAAAATCTGGAAGCGCCAGGGATCAAACCCAGGACCTCTTGATCTTTTGCAAGGAATTCTGACCACTAGACCACAAAGGTGGTCCCTCAATTCAATAATTATGTCAAATATATGTTTTATCTCTACATTAATTATATATTTTACAAAGGATTATTTTCTAAATTGGTCAAGTTAAAGACAAGTCTATATGTAATTTTGCATATTTTTTTTTACATATTCTAAAACAACTTCAACAGTTTGAATCTTTTGCAATATTTACGTAAATGTGACATATCAAGTTTAGAATGTAATAATCTTTTGGTAAAATGTTTAGCCCTAATTAATGTGTTGATGCACCTTGACCCTTGACTATATGATAAAGAGTTGTTAGAGTGCGATAGTTGTTGACTGTTGAAATATGTTGCCCACGCTGCTGGGGGTCATCTTCTACTGACCATTATGATGAAACTGCTCTCTGTGATGACGTATAGTATTTGGGATGTTGGTGAGATGAAACCGGTCCCCTATCAACAACTGCCTCTAAGGGGATAAAATTAAACTGAATTCTAAACGGCCATACCCGCCTCGGTGGCGTAGTTGGCTAACACGCTAGTCGTGTTGAGCTCGACCGCCGAGGACGGGGAGATCGAGGTTCGAATCTCGGTCGGGTGAACTAGGGGTGGTTTTTCCTAAATGGTTTTCCACTCTCCCTCCACGCAAATGCGGGTTCACTTCCTCTAAATTCAACCCTCCCAATTCCTATTTCATTAGCGTAATTAGTACTTAAGCGTATAACCCGAACGGGTAGTAAGACGCGGTGCTAAATATAATATAAATGTCCATGCTCACCACTGAAATTATATTGATAGCTTTTTTTTTAATGAATGAATTTACACTGAAACTCATGTATCAATATGTAAACTTATTCAAACTCAATAACGATTTTATATAAAAACAAATACATTCAGAAAAAATAAGCTTATCTTAATATAATATGACCCGCTTTAGTATATGTATGGCCTAAAGCATTATACTTCAATATACTAGACTGCTGAAGACAGTAAGATCGTGTTCGATCCCGGTCAGGTGTACTGAGGGTGGTTTTCCACTTTCCTTCTAGGAAAATGTGGGTACACTTCCTCTAAATTCAACCCTCCTAATCCCTAACATATTAGTATAATTAGTACATAGGCATATAGCCCAAGCGGGTAGTAAGACACGGTGCTAAAAAAAATGTGCATTCAAACTTTATTGAGTATTTATTGTAAGTGCTATTTCACTATTTGAAATATAACTCAAACAGAGGAATTTAACTTTTGAACATTCAACCTAAAACACCAATTTTCTTGGTTTATTTCATATTTATTCTTATTAAAAAAATGCTTAGATACCTAAGTTGCTTGAATTTTTTAATCATAATTATTAGTTTTACACACTTTGTCATAGCTTACATACAAATGCTTCAAGTTTGAGATAAAGGTGCAAACTTAACAAAGGTAATAAACAATGACAAAAATTAACAAACTCTTGTCATTTTTTACCATGATCTTTTTTGCAAACAAATAAATTTAAATAACATATTAAAAGTAAAAGAGAGTGAGTGTGTGTGAATGCATGTAGTGTGTAAAAGTGTTTGAAAAGTGAGAGTTTTTTTCTTAGATTCGATTTTGAAACAGTTTTATCCTATGACCTTGCACTACATTAAAAGTAAGAAAAGTTGACTCGTTCAAGATTCAAAACAAATTATATAAGAGTTAATTTTTTATTCTCTGACCCGGAAAGGGGACAACAGGATAGCTATTCACTGTGAACACAAAAATATTAATATGAGCACTAAGAAAAGTAAATAGACAAATATAAGTTTATTATAATATTAAGAAGTTCACAAATCAGACCGTTTGGTCCTATGTTTTTGTCATCCACACAAAAATAATACTTGAGATCATGTTTCCCTCTTTTAACACAATAAAAATAATCACTTCTAGGGGAGAAATCAAGTAAAACATAACAATCAGAGTTTAGGGAGCTCACCAGGTATGGTTACACGAGGCTACAAATGTACCCTCACAATAGAAACCTAGTAACAAAACACATTGCCCCTTAAGAGCCTCGTACCCGCCTCTAATATATTCCTTGCAAAGAGAGAATGATCTTTAATGTTCATCACAAACGTCAAATTAAATACCTTTAAAACCTAGAAGCCTACATTGGTCTTAAGGGCCCTCAATACAACGTACCTTATCATGTCTAAAACAGACATTACGACATGGTTCTTTATCCCACTAAACAGGTAACACCAAATACTAGTTTCTCACATGAGAAAGTCCTCATGATTGACGTTAAGGATCTCGCCTACAGCACAGAACTTACGATACGCTCTGGTGGGCCTCTCATACGATACACCTTAGTGTGCTCATTTTACACATTGAACAAAGGATGGTTTTCCACTAGACAAGGAGAGCTAAAGACAAGCTTTCTACATGAGATGATTCCCATGACTAACCTTAACAAAAATATAACAATACCTCATGAGTAAAATAGATTAGCTCAGTTTAACAGCTTAGGGGTCGAGCGTACAGGCATTTTAGATCCTTGTTTACTCGCAGGCATTGGCTGTAGAAATCTGTAGGTTGAGACCCTGGGACAGCCCCCTTCTTCGCACGGCAATACTCGTGGTGAGCAGAAATACAAGAAAAACAGAGGATAATGATAATGGTGAATGGCGTGAAACAAGAATATAATTTGGAGGGGGAGTAAGTAATAGAAATAGGGGTATAAGGGGGGGGGGGAGGTTTACAGGGCATCAGGAAGGATGAGTTCTTGAATTTGTAGCACAGATTAAGGATACCTTTAGTTTGTTACAAATAAATTGGTTATTTTCTTGTGATGAGCATCATAACTCGAAGTGTGATTACTCTGCAACTTGTGTGTATGGTCCTTTTTCTACCCAGTGGAGTTGCTATTTTGTATCAATCTACAAGTAGTAAGGGTTGGTCGTCAATGAGTCAAGCTTAGGTCTTGTGTTATAATTGTGTGGCAGGAATTTAGAAACCTTCATTGGTATTTGGAGTATCTGGAGTCTTTATTGAAGGCTTATTGTTTATAGAGCACCCCATTCTTAAAATGCAGTACTAGACATTTACCACTTTATATTTATTCATTTACTTGGCTACTCTGCATTTTGAATAGTATCATAAAATTATTAATCCATTCAAACTTATTATCTATTTATAGAACTCTTATTCACTTACCACCCTGACTAACCTTAGTTTTATTTTTGAAACACATTTTAAAGTTTATTAAGAAGAAATTATATATTATTTATGAATCAATATATATGTTATGAAAATATGTTAAAAAATATCATACTCATGTATATTTTCCAAGCTTGTAACTCTCTTTGACACCTTTTATAATTTTTTATATATTTTCATAACATATTGATTTATTCATAAATAACTTGGTTTTATTGCTTTCTCTCAGATTGTATTTGGTGTGAGTGCTTATGTGAACAATATATATATTATATATATATATATATATCCTTGTGTTAGCCCTGTTCCTTGTGAATACATTTCCTCCTGGAGCTACAGTGAGTAGATGTGTATTTTGTGTGTGTGTTGCGTGGAAGTTGGATGAGGTTCTGGTAAAGGAGGATTCAGGTGTGCACATGTGTATGTAAATAGTTTTCAAATTATAATTTTATTTAAGTTAGTTCTGAACATCTACACAGTTAATGCTTTTTTTTTTTACCTTTGGATGTCCTTGTAAATCTTGTTATGAGAAATGCTAACCTGTAGTGTTGGTTGCAGAGGTCAAGAGAGTGCAGGGATTGTTACGAGTGATGGAACGGACAACAAACCGTTCCGTGTACATAAAGGCATGGGAATGATCAACAATGTGTTTAATGATGAAGCCATGAAGAAATTAAAAGGTACCGGTATTTTAATAAAACACTGGTTTCTCTCAGATTTGGTCTATGTAATATAAAAATATATATTTATCTAAACATTGTATGTGTGATCCTTTATAAACTTTACCTAATTGATGGAGTTGAACCAATTTTTGTACCACTTTTAGAGTTGGGGTGTCGGGGGTGCGGGTGATTCACACTCTCTTTCATATGATTGAAAAGTTTCGTTTCAAAAACATGGTGAAATTTATTGTTGGGATAGTGTGCACCAAATTCTCCCGCGTTTCATGGCAATTTATTTGCTTGATTAATATTTGTTTTTTACTTTATGTGATCAGCAATGTTTATGTGACTTGTCTGGCGGTTTAGGCTTTCTATTCTTATCCACATATATTTCCTCTCATGATCACAGCTATGAAATATTAAAAAACCAGTATAAGATTATTTAAAATTGATCAGTTGTTTGGCATTTTAACACCGTCTTTAATTCAGGTTGACTTTGTTGCTGATGGTGTAGTCTTTTAGTTGACTTTTGAAAAAGGTTTATAACATATTTTGTTTGTTAGTGTCCATAACAGCATCAATAATAACACTTTCCTGAACACATTTTGTCATTCACATTCTGGATGTAAAGTTAAGTACTGTACTTAAATGTATGTATGAATAAACTAGAAGTATTTTTCTTCTTTAACAAACAAATAAGTACAGTGTACACATCTATATTTGTCTGTAAATTACTAAACATATCTACCATAATAGGTAACTCTATAGAAAACATTTGGATGCAACTATTTCCTCTGGTTGATCTTGCAGGATGCTACCCTTATACAGTAGCTCATTTTGAAATAGCTACAAAGAGTTATGATATATCATGTTAAGGGTGTTAATGTGAGTTTTGAATTATTTTTAACTTTTTATTTTTGCTAATTATTTCTTCCTACATTCTGGATTAACAAACTCTTGTTTTAAAATAAACATAGTTGGAACCTTATTTAATATTTTCACTGTTGTCTAAAGACTACCTACCATTTTATTGAAGTTTTAATGATTTATTTGTAAAATCTCAATAAATCCCAATAAATAATTACTAATTTCTTAGATAATTAAAAAAAAAGTCTTCAGCAGTGTTTATTATGAAACAAAAGATTGTTACTCAAGAGTGTACAAATGGTTTTCCAACAAAAAAAAAGTTTAAAAAACATTCAAAACTCACTACAACACCTCTAAATAAAAGCTCGGCCTATGACAATATTGGCACAGAACAAGCAAACAAAGAAAGTTTTTATTTGAATGTAAACATTCTTAGTATTGGAAGGATGGTCTATATTAGGATACAATGTATAAATTTTAACGTATTTTTTTAAATTAAAATGCATATTGATACCACGTTTTGGTGAAACTCATTTAGTTTAAAAGTGTGCTGTTGGTTAACATATACATACACATTCAGAGAGTCCCAAATGGACAGTATTTAAAAGTATGTGTTTGAAATGAGCACAATCAGCCACCATACATAGTTTCAATAAATAAACGTTTACTAGTCGGTGAGTGGAACATGCATTATTTAAAGCCGAACGGGTAGTAAGATGCAATGGTAATATATATATATATATATATTATATATATATATATATATAAAAATATATATATATATATATATAAAAATATATATGAATGTTTGCATATTATTCGCTCATACTGTGATTGTGTTTTGTTTTTCTCCTAACAGAATTGTATCGTGTGAAAACATGACAAATGAAAAGAGAAAGAAAGTGGTTATTTCAAATGAATAAAAACATCAAGCCAGAAACAAACAAGACAGTTACAAATCCATATTATATATATATGGATTTGTAACTGTCTATATATATATATATATGGATTTGTAACTGTCTATATATATATATATATATATATATATATGGATTTGTAACTGTCTTGTTTGTTTCTGGCTTGATGTTTTTATTCATTTGAAATAACCACTTTCTTTCTCTTTTCACTTGTCATGTTTTCACACGATACAATTCTGTTAGGAGAAAAACAAAACACAATCACAGTATGAGCGAATAATATGCAAACATTCATTAGGGCAGGCGAACAAACAAGAGCTACTTCCATGGCGGTACAAACAAAGCAGCAATGGGAGTGGGGAAAAAGAGTATGCCTGTGTACACTGAGCAGCAATGTAAATAGATAAAGTAGCAAATCAGATCGATATGTCATATGAAACAGAATGTCTATAAATAGGTCAGATAATTGTGACTTATGTGTTTTCAGGTAACCTCGGTATTGGTCACACTCGCTACTCAACCAGTGCAGCTTCTGAGGAAGTGAATTGTCAACCATTTGTTGTTCACACGGCTCACGGAGCCCTAGCTGTGGCTCATAATGGAGAACTTGTCAACTGTGGCTCCGTGCGGAAGATGGTAAGATAATACATGAACACTTTATGATAACTATAACAACATACAGTCTAGGAAAAATATCAGTAAATTAGATTTGTTTAAAAACAAACAAGAATTTTGTTGAATTCTAATAAATGTAAATATTTATTATAAATGTAATGCATTCTAAACTGAAATGATGTCGTACACTTGGTTAAATCATTCATTAGTCCCTGTACAGGCCATTTGTAAGCTAATTTAGAATAATTATATCTACGACACAGAAATCTAACAGATTATGATTTACCATATAGTTATTAGGAACAAAACATATTTCACAGCAAATAATTATTGATATTAATAATTGAGATCCCAGTTAATGTTCTCTCAGATTGAAGAGTTGCGTCCAGCCCCTGTTGGAGAAACAAATTAAAGTTTTGCCAGTCTTGAGGTTCATTTGACCATAAAGTATTGACATATCCAACTCCTTTACACTCATGGAAAATACATATCCACTTTCTTTACCCCCATGAAAATTAAAGTTTTAAATATTAATTAGAGATGGAACGTTCGAATCCTCGAATCCTATGGTATTTGAGAGATTCGAGATTCTCGCCAAAAAAATCTCAAATCCAAATATGAAGGCCATGACTAAAACTCCATGCAAGTGGTAGAAGGAATAATTAAATAAACTAGTGAAATTGGGAAAACACGAAAATTTGGATTTGGTTAGATAAAAAATAAAACAACAAAATCACCAAATAAAACATGAAACATTTGTCTCCGGTATACTAATTTTCTCCTAGGTGTCTTCTTTGTTATTGAAATGTTATGAAAAAGACAAATAAATAAACATAATGGGAATTTTCAGTTGCACCAATCTAAAAAAGATTTGTTTACTATACCAATTTCCTTTAAAAAATATTTTCACTTTCTTTGATTAGTATTTGCACCCGCCACCAGGCTACCTAGCAAAATTAACAGGCTCGTTTAAGATGGTGTGGACAAAACTTAACTGGCCACAGAATTAAATTTTAGAAACTTAAATAATTTTAATATATTTTGTATATTTTGTGTATTCTTAACATTAACTCTTCAGTGAAAACTAAAAAGTGAAAAGACTACAACTGTTCATAGTTATCTTTGATTTGAACCGGTTGTTGTTTTAACCTTTAGAAGTTTACTTTATGTTTTGGTGTGGAATTATTATACTTTTTAGAAATTAACATGTAATTTTAACTCCTAGTTTTCCCAAACTAATGCAAAATATGCCAAATGCAAGTTAAATGCATTTGAAAAACTGATTAAACATTTTAAATGTTAGGCCTCTGGGTGAAGGATAACTTTGTAGAACTTTGTGGGCCAATTAAATCTTACTAAATATTACAAAAATTAATAGTTGCATGGTTAGTTAGAGATATAAAAAAATACGTATGTATATTTACTCACCATAGGCCAATTAGTTTCAATTGTATGGTAAATTAAGTTTTACAATTGTTAAATTAGTTACAAAATCGGCTAACTAGGCTTAAGTGAATATTAAACTAAAACACTAAGGGCCAATATTACAATGTCTCGTCAAAGTCCTCGTAACTTAACTGTTCGTAAAGTCTAACCGATGATTAAACTTGGCGCTGTGTTTTACAATACTATTTTTATGTGCTCGTCAAATTACGAATAGGTGCCTTCCATTAGTTATTATCGTTTACTTTCTCGGAGCACTAGATTTGTTTCAAAGCTTTTGATTGGCTTAATTTTACCATTGAGAATATAAGCAAGTCATTACAACGTCTATGGAACTGTGATGAAAACAAATCGATCAAAGCAAATCCAATTTATTAAGACTGTTTAAGGTTATCTTGTATCTTTTATCATATTTATTTGTCTGCTAAAACGTTTGTTGAAAATACTAAACACGAAATTTACTTTTTAGCAAAGAAGAGGAAATTTTGCTAATTGAATTAATAGATAAATACAAACAAACGATTTAAAATAAACAATTCTAATTGGTATCTAATCACTTTAAGAATTTCTAAAACTTTATTTTTGTACAAACGAAAACGTTAAATGATTCTTCCTCATTAAAAATTTTAGGAAATTCTTTCATTCCAATTACTGTATCTCTTCAGTCTTTAAAGTCTTGGGTTCCTTAGAACTTGAAACTCATTTTCAAAGTCATCATAATCAAACAATAAATCACCCATTTCATAATACAAATAAATGTAACCTAACTTTAATAATAACAGTTGTCTTGAAAACAATATGGCGGCGTCTTTAACGTTGTTAATGTAGACGTTATGTTTGCTAACCGGAAGGTAGACCTCGCGTTAACTTTACGAACACTTTTACGTGGACATTAGCGCTAACCAAACATTGTAAAATCAAAAATTGTGGTTGTTATCGCTTAACCGCATGTTAAGCCCTAACGAATAGAATAACGTGACATTGTAAGATTGGGCCTAAATAGCTTTCTTTATTTAACAGTCACTTCTTATAGTCAAACAATACATGTTTTAACTCTACAATTTTATTTATGTCCATTTGTTTATTTTAAAAAAAAGAGGATTTTTTGACTTTTATTAAAAATGTATTTTTGAAGATTCGAGATTCGAAAGAAAATTTTGGATTCGGATTTGAGAAATATGGGATTCGACTCATCCCTAATATTAATCAAAACAAGCTAATTTCCTGGAAAAGATTGTCGTAGATGTAAAATGAGCTCTGTCACATAGGAAAGGGACAGAGTGGAAACTAGTTTTACAGTTGGCTGAGAAAGATTAGAAGCAAGGACCTAAGTAGATACAAATGGTTAGGTCTTTTGTGACGGATATTACTAAAATTGATTTTGTTAAAAATATGTCTCCTATAGCTCAATAGTTGCAAAAATTAATTCTTAATAATATAAAATGGAACTAATATTGTTTGACAGCAACAGGAAGTTAGGGGTTTGAATATTGGATGGATATACTTAAGTGTTTTTTCCTAAATGGTTTTCCCCTTTCCCTACACAAAGGAACGGTTACATTTCCTCTAAATTGTACCTTCCTCTTTTCTACCACAGTAGTGCAATTAAATGTGAATAGCTAAAAATGAGGGGCAGTTATTGACTTTTTAAGTTTATTGAAGCGTAAGGTGTCAGATTCATAAAGGCTCAAGTAAAGTTGGGTATATTGGTGTTCCCCAGCCTTTTTCTGATACTGTTAAATTATTTACAATGGAAATAGCCATTCCTAGATTTTAACACATTTATCTAATTATTTTTATCCTATTTTTGATTTGTCCTTGTCTTTATTGGTTTGATAAGTAATTATTTATTTAATTATTTCTTTTAGTTTTAATTTAAATTTATTATTGTCTGACAATACTTTAATGCATAATGCTACACATTAAATTCCGTTATAAAATGTAAATTCATGGCTGGGGCAAAGATTTTATGCACTCCAGTTGTATTCTTTATACTTATCAGAGCTTGGCAATGTTTGTCTGGCTAAAAATGGCACAAGTCCGAGGTAATCAAACCTGCCAGGATCAGAAGTTGTTAAATTAAACAGTCATATGCAACCACACTCATTTGTTATTGTTTTAGGTGTTGTGCTAAACTATTAGTAACTATGGCAAACTTATAGGTGGGATAATTGTGCCTATTTGGGGTATAAAAGCCCCAAACTTAGGCCATAGAGGGAGGAGAAGTACTGGATGGTTTTCTAGGTTTAGTCAGTTGTATAAATTTCTTTATAATAATCTTACAACAAAATCAAAACTATAACACACGTCTAAAAATAGTACAGTAGAACTTTTTTAATTTGAAGTCCAAGGGATTTTTTTTTTTAATTATCGAAATATACAAAATTCGAATTAACCAATGAATATCTAAACTGTTTGTACACAATAAATAAAAAACCTCAAAATGAAAAATTGTAAAAATTAACTCACCATACAAAAAATGCAGATGCTATCAGTTTTTGCACTTAAATTACATTAGGCACTTTGGAAAAAATTAGTGATTTTGGTTTATTGTAGCTTTCTTCTCTGGACACAATTAACAAAATCATCAATTTCACTGATCACATTAAAAACCTTGTCTTTCACATCTGGTTGAGATTCAGTGAATCCAACACCCCATGATGTTTTTGTTAGTTGATAAAGTGTTGGCTCTTCCATATTCTTTTGCAATATCACACTTCTTTGTCAGTCCCTTTTCCACTTCTCTAATCACTTCAGCCTTCTTGGCTAAGGTTAAAATTGTGGTGTAGGTTCCACTTAGACATCGTAAAAAAAAAAAAAACCACAATTTACACTTGTCAGATGGCACTGAGTGACTGTTACTGAGAGACAAAAGTGCCAGATTAGGACAAGCAACATAAACCTTACCCCTTCCATGCTGGGCGTCACATGATGGCATTATCACACAGAAGCGATTAAAGCAAAGCCAAAACATCTCCTATTCTAGGAAAACCATTTGCAGCTGGTGTCAAATTCCCTGCTTTCTCTTTTACTATGAGTCAATAACTCTTAACTGTATTTCACATTCCTGGGATTTTTGGGTTTAGTTGATATTGTTAAGTTAGGTTTGAACTGAGTAGAAACTCGAAAAAAGTAACAATATACTGTATAAACTTCGAATTATCCAACTATTTCCTTCTAAAATTCGAATCAAATGTTATTTCTACCATTGATTTAAATAAGAATTTTGTGGTGGGTTCAAATTATCCAATTATTCGAATTAACCAACTTTGAATTAGCCAGATCCTATTACATGGCACACTTCAATGCAAACGACTTTGGTTTCTCATTCTTATGATTTAACATTTATTATATTTTTCAATTTGTAATATAATTGTATATGATTAAAATAAAAATATTAAAATTGTGTTTTTTATGGAACAATAAAACTTTCAATTATTTTTTTAGAACTTATTATTGCAGTAGTAAATTATTTAAAAAAACTAAAATAAGAAAAAAAATATTATTTAGCTCCGTGGTGTCTTCTTTTTTTAAAAAGATTAGTACTTACATCTAAATGAATATTACTAAAGCAATTATTTATTTAAAAAATATATAAAAAATTTATAAATCATTAAATAAAAATTCTAATCTAAGATAATTGAAGTAAAAATAGTTTATGATGTGGTGAAAACCAATTTCGATTATTTCCGTTGGTGAAGTGATAAAAAGCAAAATAGTTTGAGGCTGCAAATATGTTTTTTTCGCCACATAATTTAATTAGTATTACCAATCATCATCAATTATCAATTGCTGAAGTGAAGGACATACGTAAGGACTGATTAGTGTCGATAAAATTATTGAGGACGGGTTAAGTACAAGGTTGTTGTTATTTGAACTATATGCACAGTTTCTTGTCTACCACGTAAGGGAACGGCTTGATTAGGTGTGTGTGTGTGTGTGTTTTTTTTTTTTTTTTTTGTGAGGGGGGAAAAATGCATTTACGCACAGCATGTCGGACTCGGTTTGGCCACGAGATGTTAGTGTGACCAACCCCTACCGACTAAAAAACCTAACCCTCTTCTCCTCGCCTCTATTACTCCCCCACGGAACCGCCGCTAGGCATTACTTCGCGGGGGGAGGCATTAGCTGTTGTTCTGCTCTTCCTTCAGTGATTTGGCCTCTACTACTTCCCCATTTTCACCTAGGTATTGGCGGCGGGATTAGGGATGTCCTGGGATTCTTCCTTCCGATTCTTTTTTCCTCCTCTCCTGCTCTTCGTGACGTAGGTCCTTGAGGATTTTCTTCACAAACGTGCTTGTCGCCTCCCACGCTGCCTCTGACGACAGCATCATATCCCCTAAGTTTTCCGGCGTAATATCTTTTCCTACTATGACCTCCAGGTTTTCACGCTGGGTGTCATACCGAGGACACTTGAAGAACACGTGCTCGGCATTCTCCTCAACTCCGCGACAGGTGGGGCACTCCGGGGAATCCTCATACTTGAACTTGTATAGGTATGCCCGGAAGCACCCGTGTCCCGAGATCATCTGTGTCAGGTAGTAATTGACAGCTCCGTGGCTGCGGTTATACCACCTATCCACATTGGGAATCAAACGGTAAGTCCATCTCCCCTTGGTGGAGGCATCCCACAGCCGCTGCCAGCGTTTGAGACTGCTTCGCCGCTCCTGCCTCTTCAATTCCTCTGCACTCAGCGATGTTTTACCTTTGCGACGATACAGGGTCTTCCGCTCTTCCGCCAAGATCCCAATCGGCAGCACTCCGGCGATAACGCAGACGGCATCTTCTGACACTGTGCGGAACGCACTTGCTATTCGTAACGCGCTCAGCCGGTAGACTGGTGCCACTTTACGATAGGACTCCTGAACCGTCAGTGCATCGGCCCATATGGAAATACCATACGTGAGGACTGAAGTGACGACTGATGACAGGAGTGCTCTCCTTTTCTGTTTGGGGCCTCCCACATTGGGCATGAGCCGTGATAGAACAGCCCCAACCACAGACGCCTTGGCACTGGCATGCTCCGCCTGCTGCTTAAAGTTGAGTCTCGAGTCGAGCATCACCCCCAAATACCGAATGAACGGCTGGGACATAATCACATGTTTACCCGCTTGCAGTGAGATCGTCTCAAGCTTCTTCCTGCTGGTGATCAATACTGCCTCGGTTTTGTGCTCTGCCAGCTTCAGGCCCACCGACTCCATCCACCGGTGAATCCTCGCGAATGCGACCTCGAAGAGGTTGTTGATGTCCTCCAAGTGTTTTCCTACAATGACAAGAGCGACATCATCAGCGAAGGCCACGGGTGTCACTGCTCTTGGTAGTACAAGCTTCAGGAGTCCATAATACATAATGTTCCACAAGAGAGGCCCAAGAACCGAGCCCTGAGGTACTCCTCCAGTTACTCGATACTCTTGTGGACCATACTCCGTGTCGTACTTGAGGACCCTGTCGGAGAAGTAGCTAGCTACCATCTTCCGCAAGTATCCTGGAACCTCCATCTCCGCTAACGCCCCCATGGTGCAGTTCCACCTGGCTGAATTGAAGGCGTTCTTGATATCGAGTGTCGCTACTAGACAGTACTGCTTCTCTCCGTTCTTCCATCTGTCCCCGGAGATCGCATCCCTTGCGAGTTTCACCACCAGGTCAATGGCATCGAGCGTGGAGCGCCCTTTGCGGAAACCGTACTGCTTTTCTGATAGTTTTTTCTCAGCTACTTTCTCGATTCTCCCGTGGATTATTCGTTCCAGGACTTTGCCAGCTGTATCAAGCATGCAGAGTGGACGGTAGGATGAAGGATCGTCCGGCGGTTTCTTCCCCTTGGGGAGGAGCACCAGTCTCTGCTGCTTCCACTTTTGAGGGAAGGTACCCTCCTGGAGACATGTGTTGTACATGTCCAGGAACATTCCTGGCACTGCGTTAATGGCTGCCTTGAGAGCGACGTTGGGGATACCGTCCAGCCCTGGGACCTTTGTGTTTCCCACTTTCGCGCACGCCCTCTTCAGCTCTTCATCTGTCACCAGTGGGATCGTATCCTCCTTGTCCTGTTCGATATAGTAGTCGCATTCAGGCTGCTGCGGAAAAAGCACTGAGACGATCTTACTCAGTAGGTCTGGGCACGTTGGTGGGGGCATCGGCTGGCTCTTCAGCCGAGTCATGACCACCTTATATGGCCTCCCCCATGGATCACCTTCCACCTCTACCAGGAGCTCATCCCAGCACTGCCTCTTACTGCACTTGATGGCTTTGGCAAGTCGCCGCCGTGCCGCCTTGTGATCCGCTTTCAGCTGTTCGGAGTTCGGTTTCTCTCGGCCACGTTGGGATAATCTCCTTGCGCGAATACATGCCTGGCGGAGCGAAGCAACAGTGTGGTTCCACCAATACATCGGGGGACGCTGGTTTATGGAGCGCTTTCGAGGCATCGTGGCATCGCATCCCTCGGTGACCCGCCTCATAACTTCCTCTACTCTTTGCATGGCGCTGCCCTCTCCGATTGGTCCATCGTCGAGTGCTGCGCGGAACAGGTTCATGTCAAACATGCTGGTCTTCCAACCTAGTGATTTTTCCTTCTTTGGTGCCGGTCCAGAACTTCCCCGGTCGACCGATACCTCCCAGGAGATCAGCCGATGATCACTATAGTTGTAGACATCAGTCACCTTCCACGAGCTGTTCCTTCTTCCGAGACTGCTGCTGACGAACGTAAGGTCCACAATAGAGCTCCTTTCTCCTCTCATGAAAGTTGGTTCTCCACCGCTATTCATTAAGACGACATCCAGACAGGACATTGCCTCCAGTAGCGCTCGACCTTTTGGGTTTGTCTCCTTACTCCCCCAGTCAACTGCCCAAGCGTTAAAGTCTCCCGCGATTGCCACGGGGAAGTGCTCTTTCGCGTCTTTGACCAGCCTGACGAGAAAGTTGGTGAATTCGTCGAGAGTTAGGCTAGGCGGAGCATAGCAGCTGTAGAAATGGATATTCCGCAGCTTAGCCCCGACAAAGCCCTTCTCTGTGCTGTTGACAACGTTCTGGAAAGGAAATTCACCACAGGACCAGATTACAGCTTTTCCGGTAGCGTCGGACACCCAGGATTGAGTGCTGAGTTGCCTATACGGTTCCGAAATGGCCAATAGATCTGGCTTCAGCTCTCGTACAGTCTGCATGAGCAGGTCCTGTGCCGCCTCGCAATGGTTGAGGTTGTGCTGAAGTACTCTCATCGACGATTAGTGGTTAGCGCCTGAAGTGCCTCCTTAAAGACTGCGCACCTGCTGCTACCAGCTACGTGGTCGCAGTTCACCTCCTTCCCTTTTTCAGTGCACAGGATACAGCGCGCATCCTTTGTGCACTCGGCAACTTTGTGGCCGTTCTCACCGCATCCAATGCAGTGCCTGGATCTGTCGACCTCACTCTTGCATCTGGCGGCGATGTGTCCAAAGTGCCAGCACTTAAAGCACTTTATGGGTCTTCTCACCTCTTTGATGCGGCATCGCACCCATCCAATGCGAATCTTTCCCTCCTCACCGATGATCCTCCGAGCGGTTTCAGCTGGAAGCCTAACGGCTGCTATCTGGGTTTCCCCGTACGCCCTTCGCAGTGATTTAACTGCTTCTGCTGTTATCTCACAGCTCTCACCTGCCGCTTTTTGGAGCGCGTCTGCAACTTCCCTCTTTGTGGCGGTCTCCTCAATGTCCCTGATCTCAAGGTCGACTTCCTGCATCTTGCTCATGACCTCCGCATCTTCTTTGAGAGCGTCTGCCATCAGTCTCCTCAATTCGTCAGTCCTGGCACCACTCTTCTTGTTGAGGACAATCAGAAGCTGACCAGTGTTTGTCCTACGAATCTTCTGGATGCTATCTCCGATCGTTTCCTCGGATACACCTTGCTTGACTTTCCGGAGAATGTCGGCGTAGGATTTGCCTTCATTAGCTCGGATCACCAGTGCGTTAGGTAATACTGTCAACGATGCCCGCTGCTTCTCGAGTTGCTTCTTCTTAACCTTTTTTCGCACTTCCTTCCAGCCAGGATCTCGGTCTTCCACAAGTTCGCTTGTGCCTTGAGGCTCTATCGAGTCATCGCGCTGTTTCTTTTTTTTCGCCTTCTTTGTTTCCACTGAGGCCGGGGTTCGCTCTTTCCGTTTCCCGCCGCTTCCCATCAACTTCGTTGACATCGGCGTCAGAGCTATACTCCGCGTAGCCATTTCCAAGTCATTTATGTTCAACGATGGCGAAGTCTGAGCAGTTCTATCCAAAGTATGTCGAGGGGCCAAGGGCTCCAAGACTTCCTCGTCCAGCTGCCGCATCCTCCTGAATGATCCAGCAAGGCTATGCGCAAGGGAGTGCGTCTCACTGTTGACGTTTCTCCTACCCTCCAGGTGCTTCAGCAACTTAGCGATCAGCTGTTCGTGCCGCTCCCACAAGGTTTGTCTTTTGCTTTGGCACTCGTCGTGCTCCTCCTTCGTTCCACTTGTAGCATATGAGGCCAAGTGGTCCACCTGTTCGATGTGACGGTCGCTGGCTGACGACATCCCGGAGCCCGTCTTTTCACTCCCGTCGGACGCCGGTACTGAGGTATCCCTCCTCTGCACCGTAAACGTTAATTTTGAACCTAAGTTCTCCATAATTTGTTTTTTATTAGGGGTCTCTTCCCCTAGCTGGATTTTTGGTCCACCCCGAGTATTTGATTTCCTCAGTACCCGACATATCTGCCGGGCATCCCCCTATCCGCCACCTGGGGAGGCGCCCGATGCGGGACCCAGCAAACCCGACACGGGTGTGTGTGTGTGTGTGTGTGTGTGTGTGTGTGTGTGTGTGTGTTTGTGTGTGTGTGTGTGTCATAATGCTACCATAGGGGTGTGCGAAGATTCCATATTCTGACAATTATGAAGCTTCGCAAATAAAAATATTCACAGCTTAGCCATTCAATTTATGGTCAATTATTGCTATTTTGAGCTCTTATATACTTAACAAACTAATATTCACATGGAAAAATCTGAAGTAATTGAATGAGTTGTGATAGTAACTTGATTTGTCAAAATAAAATGAAAAATTACAAACAATTTGGAAATAAAACATTTTTAAAGTAATTTTAGTTCATAAAGCTATATAAATAACCACAATATAATATTTTTGAAGCATAAAACAACATATAAAAATATTCAAACTTTGATTTGTCTTTAAAACTATTTCATATATTCAATTTGAGTTTGCTTTGAATTGAAAAAGTGGACTTTGCACGCCCCTATGCTATTATAACTAGGTAGTTAAGTTTTTACTTTGTCATTATATCTTAGCGTTATAAATTATTCTTTCTGTGGTAGGTTCTAGGCCGAGGTGTTGGTCTTTCTACCCACTCTGATAGTGAGTTGATCACTCAGGCTCTCTGTCTCAATCCTCCGGATGGAGAGGTGGATGGCCCAGATTGGCCTGCGAGGATCAAGCACTTGATGCATCTCGCTCCTCTTTCTTACTCACTGGTCATCATGCAAAAGGATCGCATCTATGGTGTTCGAGACCCATATGGTAACAGACCCCTGTGCATTGGCAAGATTGTGCCCATCAAGATTGCTGGTCAGTCTACACATTTCATTTAACTTTTATATGAGATTTTGTAAATAATTACAACTGTTCAAAAATTAATTTCATTTTTTATTTTTTTATTTAGCATCACGTCTTACTACCCATTTGGGTTATACGCTTAAGTACTAATTATGCTAGTGGATTAGGAATTGGGAAGGTTGAATTTAAAGGAAGTGAACTAGCATTTGCGTGGAGGGAGAGTGGAAAACCATTTAGGGGAAAACCACCCCCAATTCACCCGACAGAGATTTGAACCTCGATCTCCCTGTCCTCGGCAGTTTAGCTTAACACGATTAGCCTGTTAGTCAACTACACCACCGAGGCGGGTATTAATTTAATTCAAGTTTTATAATGTCAAACATGAATATTGTAATTTTTTAAGTATTGTTACTAAAGGAATGGGTTCTAACAGCTGGAATCAATTTAAAATTACCCACTTGGCTAAAACACATATAATTTCAAATAGGCACTTTAAATTAAAACACACGAAACACTACAGAGCAAAGATATACACTTATCCTCTTATCTTGGGTGATTCCAGAGTGTAAACTATTGGCTTATCTTTAATTGGAACTTTTCACTATGTTGTCTACCTTTGTAGTGTTCGAAAATTAAACTTAGTGTACATTTCATTTAACATAAAAGCTAACAGACTTACCTTGACTGATCACACTATGGTCTTATATTATAAGATACACCATAGTAGAATCAATCAGGGTAAGTTTGCTATCTCTCAGCGTAAACAGAAAGTACTTGCATGATACACTTATTTAGAGAAAATATCTACCTTAGCTCAATTGGAAGCATGTCTCTCTACTGTGCTAAGGGCCCATTGTTTTATTCCCGATATGGCCCAAAAACTTGTCTTTAGTGAAATTTCTCAGAGATGAATTAACAGCCATAAAACTGCAGGCACTACCTATTCTGGAATTAAATTAGTTTTTAAGCTGTTTGCTGATATACTTTATTGCTCCATAGAGTGCATGTGATACTAACTCAATTTTTATTTCAGATTTAAAAACAAATGATATATACGATTACATATTACAATCCTGGTACCTAAAGGTGCGTGAGGCAAAATCATACTGAAAATTATTCATACCCAGTTTCCATTATCCGGCCAGGAACGCCACCACCTTAGGCCGGATAATTGTGACTCTAGTGTACATGGAAAATTATGATCCTGATAATACAATTAATTCATTTTACCTATTAATTTATTTACGTATTTTAAAAAGGTTACTATTATTTTTCACACATTCCAACTAAACAAAATCTACAATTTTAGGTACACATTTATAATTTATTTTTTTACTGTTATATTTTTGATCAAAATTGTTGGATTTCAAAGGCATATTTTTGCAGAGGAGTAGGCGGGAAGAAGGTAGGTTTGAGAGGAAATACAGCCACAGTTGTGAAAGGAAGAGTGGGAAACTGACAAAGTGATATTAAATGTTCTTACACAAGCTCCTGTCCAGTAAGAGTTAGGTTCCATACTTTGTTGCAGGGGCTGGTGATAGCTTGCAGGAATCACCGGAGGGTTGGGTCATCTCATCAGAGTCATGCGGGTTTCTTTCTATTGGAGCTCGCTATTTACGGGAGGTGAGGCCCGGAGAGATTGTAGAGATGACAAGAGAGGGCATCAAAACAATTAGCATAGTGGAAAGACCCAATGCGAAACCTCAGGCCTTTTGTATTTTTGAATATGTTTACTTCGCACGATCAGACAGCATTTTTGAAGGTAAATATTATAAATCCAGAGCATAGCGGTTCTTGATATTAGCACAAGACAACAAATAGTTTAAATGTGTTTCATTGCATTCCACTTAAACAAATAAAGTAAATTTGATCATTCAATTCTATTCTACTAGCTAGTACCTTATTTGTTTTGAATTAATACAAACTTAGCATGTTTAGTTTTTGCTACATTTGTAGCAAAGTTATTTTTAAATGTACCTTTAGTAATGTTGTTTTATTCTTGTTGACTATCACTAATAGTGTCCAGAAAATGGAAATAAAGGTTTGTAATTCATACATATACAAGATAGATATAATTAAATTATGGGTTCAGTAAACATTTAATTATATTACAAATTTACTTTAATAAAACTAGATCATTTTAAATTCAGCTGACATGATCCCATTCCACATATCAGGCAGAGATATTCATTCCTACAGATACCTGAACTCTGCACCCCTAGTTTTGAAACATGTGAGAAAACTCGCTACCAAGCTTAGTCATGAACCAATGACAGAAACAGAACACTGATAGTTTTGAAATGTTTCTGTCATTGTGCAAATTGGTGTGTTATAGAAAGCAGCCTCCCCACTTGCGACTGAGTTTTCTGTATGGCAACTCTGTAAAACTAATGATGTTTCAAAGATTTGAGGCAATGCGATTGAAACATGCCATTGTTAGAGCCCCGTAAAAATGGTGAGACGCGATAAAGCGAAAAGTGCCATACAAAGATGGAATCAAGTACTTTTTCCTTCGATGGTTTTTGGATATAATTTACAATGTTTTTGAAAAGCGAAATAAAGCGAAATCATCTTATTACACGAAATACTCCTATAAAATGAAATAACACCGCTTTTACAAAAATCTTTAAATAAACACGAAATTAAGAATAAATTAAGCAGAAATTTTGACAACATGCTGTAATTTGATTAGTATTTTGCTGTAGTGTAAGCTAACTTTAGGCTACAAAATTGTGAAATATGCAGACAAACTTGACAAAGGATTTTAAATCAAATATATAAGGTTTCAATAGTAAATTTTAATTTTGAATAAACATGAAATAATGTCGAAAGGTGAGATTTAAAAAACAAAATTTTACGATGCTCTAGCCATTGTACAAATATGTATGCACAAGTAAATGCTTCTATTCTATTGAGTGCGCTTTGCAAAATGATTTGGTTGTTTTTATCGGCTTTAAATCTTCTATTTTCTCGCAGCCAATTTTTGTTGAAAATTGTGGAAATTATAGTATTAACTTAAGGTTATTTGGAATAGAGCACTAGGCTAAATCATGATTTGAATTTGGAAGGATAGCCAGTACACTTAACTTGGTGATACTGGAGTGGAACTGTTTAGATAGAACACTAAAAAACACAAACACATTTTTAGCAACAAGCTTTCTTTGTCACAGACAGTTTCATCAGGTCCAGAGACTTCTCAGGTCTCTTGAACTGATGAAACTGTCTGACAGTGAAAACTTTTCCTTAAAATTTTGTTTATGTTTTTTAGTTTTCTATCTAAACAGTTCCACCCCAGTACCATCAAGGTAAGTGTGCTGGCTATCCCTCCTAGTTCAAACCAGTATTAACTTAGTCTTAAGTTACTATAGCTTACATAATAGCCTGACTGTCTTCAGTCCGAGACCCACCTCGGTGGCGTAGTTGGCTAACGCGCCAGTCGTGTTGAGCTCTACCGCCGAGGACGGGGAGATCGAGGTTCGAATCTCGGTCGGGTGAACTGGGAGTGGTTTTTCCTAAATGGTTTTCCACTTTCCTTCCACGCAATGCGGGTTCACTTCCTCTAAATTCAACCTTCCCAATTCCTAATCCATTAGCGTAATTAGTACTTAGGCGTATAACCCGAACGGGTAGTAAGACGCGGTGCTAAATATTATTATTATTATTCAGTCCGAGATCACAAAACTAATTCTCAGACACTTCTAAACTTTACTGAAATAAAAAATACTTGTAAATTCTATTATATCAGTATAGTTTTAGTTTAATTTTTTATCACCACATCTTACTACCTATTCAAGATATGCGCCTTGCATCGTTATAGTTTGTTTTGTATTTTGCAGGGTGACCTTGTGGTCTAGGGTAAGGTGTTAGACTTCTGTGCTGAGGGTCAGGGGTTCAATCCTCGGTCCCGGCACAGATTTATCTGATTGTCAAACCCTTCCTTCACCTCTGAAAAGATGTGTATTAATCACAGCTTGTGAATGTGAGGAATGCCAGGCCTCCACCGTGGTTCGGATCCCACATTAAACTGTAGGTCCTCCATTTCATCTCACAATCACCCTACCATTGCACATTAGCGTAAGTGCGTATAACCCGAACGAGTAGTAATAATAATGTATTTTACAATATTTTTTAAAAAAGTAACTATTGTAGGTAGGCTTATAAAGGGTTCACTGTCTGAATAATAATAATAATTAGTTTATATTCTTTAAATTGCAAAATGACACATGGACATGGGAATCAAACCCGGGACTTTTGACTTAGTATGCCAATGCTCAAACCATTGAGCTATCCATGCTCAGAGTAATTCTTCACTGATATTTTAAGGCAGAGACTGTAATGGACTTGAGGAAATCATCAGTTACATATGTGTGTGACCATTTAAGATCACGAGTTCCAAGATAACACTCTGGAGGGCTTTATCCTGCCACTCATATGATGACAACTGTTCAAATGCACATATCATGATGGATTAAATAGCTAAGCTCTCAATACTAGTATAAACCCATGCTACCGACTGAGTCGTTATAGTTGAGGACTGCATTGTGCATCCAAAGTAATGATATTTTTTCTTTAGTATATATATTTTGTACAATGGCACATTTCTTCCGATAAAATCATTCTCTGAAAGCTGCAACTTAAAAGCCGCATTACACGTAGCAGTTGCAGCGCTACTTTCTGACATCGTTTTGCAGCGCTACGAGCTGACAAATCTAGGTTACCTATTACACACAAGCTGCATTCTGACGAATGAACATCTTGCCGCTCAGTGGAGGGGGAGTTATTTTATTGTCCGCACTTGGTTTTTCTGGTTCAGTTTGTGCTAAGATGTCTCGTTAATAACAAGAAGATGAAGAGATGCTTATATTGTACGGGTACTACCAAAGTTTGAAATATCATAGTGTTGTAAAAGGTAGAAAGAAACATGTGTGGAGTAGAAATTTATTGTTAAAACAGAACACTGTGTCACATACTGTGAAGATTTTAACTGAATTAGATGCTGATGACTTCCGAAATTACCTACGTATGAATGAGGACAACCACATGCATATTTTGTCTATAGTCTCTCAGCGGTTAACCAAGCAAGATACCGTTATGAGAAAATGGCGATCCTCTGGTCTGGTATTACCTCATCTCGACCAGGTACATGCATGCGCAATACAACATTCGACAAGTTGAAAGCACAGAAAGCGATTACACGGCGCAGAAAGCAGTCATCCAATCAGAAAATATCAAACTCGTTTGATATTTGCGCTGCCAGATTTCTGATACACGCACCGATCATTTAGGTATATTACATGATCATCTTGCAGCGCTGCAAAACAACGTCAGAAAGCAGTGCTGCAACCTGCAACGTGTAATGTGGCCTTAAGAGGAAGAGGATCATCCATCTTGTTTTATGTTGCTTTACCTGATGGATAAATCCCTGTGTCGCACACTATTTTTGCTGATGAGTTGAATCCTATTGCAAAAAGCTAATGTGACATCAGGTTTTGCAGCTTAGATATTAAAACTAGGTCTTTGCAAGATTGCGAGCAAGTATCGATTATTCAACTATTGACTTGCTACTCGCAACTTAAAAACTAGGGGCCCAGAAGAGAAAATTTACCTGGTAGCAGATGACATTTACAGTTTTGTTGCACTATTTAAGAGCTGAAAAATTTAAACTATAACAGATTGTCACCATAATATTAAACAGTAAACAAAACAATTCATCTTAGTATGTTAACAATCAGGGCTGTGGAGTTAGAAGCAATTTTGGATGGAGTCACTAAATAATATACATTAGCCATTTATAGAGTCAAAGGCTGGCATACCTACTCCACAGTCTTGTTAACAATAATCTAACGTTTGTACAACCTGAACAGGTAGTAAGACGTGGAGATAAGAAAAGAAAATTCAAAGATTTGGCAGAAGGGAACTAGAATGTTTGATTCTGACATGGGAGGTTGGGATTTAAATCCTGGCTGGATACAGTGAGTGTATTTTCTTTTAATTATTTTAAATGCGTTCTTTAGTAGAATTAAGGCTTATTTCCTTAAAATTCAACATTCTTAGCCTGAGCTCTTGGACAAGTGTAAGTTGTGAATAAACCAAATGAACAATAAGACATGTAATAAATAAAATAAATGGTACGGAACCTCGCATGGACTTTCTCGCTCTATTGTTTAAAAATGGAGAAATTTACTCAAAACTTGTGTAATATTTGTTAAACAAAATAATATACACTAGTAAACCAAAGTATAAATTGCACTATATTTAAGTAAAACATATTTTATTCCCAGTTTTAAAGATTATAACATTATTTTTAAAGAATTATTGTCCTCATTTGTATGTTTGCACCTATAAAAAAAGATCAATATTGGGTCCACAAGGGTCAACACTTCGTATTAAAATTTTGACTTCTGGTTAAAATTTTCGACAGTTTAATAGGTGTTGCACACCTTCATATCATTGCATTGCTATTAAATTCCTCATTTATAAATTTTGACCAATAAAAAATGTAAATATTGAATATTGAGTGTAAAATGGAGATAGATCATTATTGTACAAACATATCTCCTAAGAGCTTTAAGGAAAAATAACATAAACTTGTTGAGAGACTTACTTATAACTCTATGGCATTGGAGAATTATTGCGTTAAAACTTAAGTACCTAGTATCTCTTTATAATTTAAGCTCACAAAATTGTATTAATATATTTGACCATATCTCAAAAACTGTTGATTTTATAAAAATGTATATTTCAAATGAAAGTTTTTAATTTTAATAGTACTACAATTTTGCAATGATAAGTTATTTAGTATCTCAAATAGTTGCAGAGATATGGAAATTTCTGCTTCTGTAAAGTACCCTAAAAGTCATTTTCATGTGAAAATGAAAATAGTCAGGTTATTTATAATCTTAATCACTGCCTAGATATGAATTTTAATCAAAATCATTAGAGCCAATTTTGAGAAAATCTATTTGTCTCTTTTCGCCCTTTATTAAACTACTCCTAATTTTAAGTTCAAATAGACACACAGACAGATGGCATTGCAAAGACCACTTTTAAGGGTTCGAGGGGTCATGAGACGTCGACATCCATCAACATTTCGGCTTAGATATTTTTTACGGTCGCAATACTTTACCTTTTGTTTTAGAAAAGTTAAAACATATAAATATTTGCATATAGCTTGAAAGTTATTGGCTTTATAAAAATATGCTTCGAATATAATATTTGTATTATAAATAGATCTACATATTTGTAATGATAAGTAATTTCATATCTCAAGTAGTTTCAGAGATATGATGAAAAATGAGAATTTACACATCAGACAGGAGCCCTTAAAGTCATTTTGCCAAATATTGAGAGTAGCCAATTTTTTTTAATATTCATAAATGTTTATAAATGAAATTTAATTAAAATCGTTAGAGCCGTTTTTAAGAAAATTGACTTTTTCTCTTTTTGCTTTTTAGTAAACTACCCTTAATTTTAGGGTTGAATATCCAATTCCAAAAACCCCTTGGGGCAACCCTATGAAAAACCACTTTTTTGGATTTGGGGGGGTCATGAAATGCCGAGATTCATCAAAATCTCGAGTTCGATTTTTTTGACGATCACAATACTTTCTCTACCTGTAAGATAGCGAGAATGTAAAAATGTTTTATAATTATTTGTTTAAATTTTTTGGCTAAAGACCTATCAAGTTTTTTACTGTTGCAATTTTTTTGTTTGTTTCTAAAATGTATTGAGATTTCACTATAATAAACATGTTTTTTAATTCTCATCGAGTACTCATTAAGGAGTCAGTATAATTAAGTATTAGTCAAAGAGATATGGATGGGTGTTGATGTATACTGCCTTTCAAGTTAAATGGGTAATGTATTAAAGGTACAGTGTGTTTGTGTGTTAGGATTTCTGAATTAATGTCGATATTATTTTTGCAATTCAAATGGGTAACTCATTAAAGATTCAGTATGATCAAGTATTAGTCAAGCAGTTATAGGATGGATGTTAAAATATGTCTTGCAGCTCAAATAGGTAACTCATTTAGGATGCATTGTTGTAGAGTGTGAGCAAAGGAGTCAGAATTGGATGCCTGTGTATATTGCATTTCAGGTCAAATGGTGTATTCAGTAAGAATGCAATGTGGAAGAGTGTTAGCCAAGGAGTCTTGGGTGGATGCTGATATTGTCAGTTCAGTTCCTGAATCAGGGACAGCGGCTGCTCATGGCTTCTCTAGAGAGGTAAATATGTCTTGTTTTTTCATAGGTACTTTTAATATGATTTCTTTATCTCTCTATTGACTCTAAATTTGCAGTGATTAATACTAAACGCTGAATAAGTAGGGTATGTCTTAAATGTGACTAATATACTTATAATTACTTAATAAATAATGTATCTTTTCAGTGTTTCTTTTGAATTCATCTTGTTTTTTTATATTTCATTTGTACTTGGTTGGCATGAGGTCTCTATGCGCTCAGCATTAAATCTCTTATAGTTTGGGAATCCTCTTGGTTTCGCGTTTGCCTGATCCATTTTTAAATTCACCTTTTAGATGCTGATTTATATCTTTTTACAAATCCTAGCATGGTTAATGATCTTGCTTACTTAAGTAACTTTTCTAGCTTGGATTTAACAATTTCAACATGTTTTAATTACCTTCAGTACACCCGACTGGGATTCAAACCCTGATATCATCATAACTGGCACTCAAGTATAATACGAGAGTGACGCATTAGGCAATGCAAGCACTGATGCAGGTAATATTTTATTTCCAATTTTTGGTAAGCTAAAGCAAATTTTTAATTTCTTAAAACTAACTAAAGCCATATGATATAAACGATTTATAACAATCAAAAGAAAAATATATATTAAATATATTTTACATGGTAATAGTAAAACTAATATACCTATGTTTATTAATTGTATATTTGTATTAGTATATGTTTGGATGTTCATGAAGTCCTAGCTATATATGTCTTGAAACTACTTTTAACCGATACAGTGAAATAAATGGACCATTCAAGTCACTCGGATTGAGGGAAGCGTGTTATACACCCGTGATGCTGCCACCATTTATTAACAAGAATAGAACTCAAATTTATAAATTGACCACTAGGAACAATGCAGTTTTAGCACCCATATAGAACTGACGCTTATTTTTCAGTGAATGAAAACTGATTGATAGATACTGTGAAGATTTGAGAAATCTTGTGTTTGTGACTCATATGAATGTATGTCCTTCGTTAACTAAATTAAAACTACTAGTTTCTTCAAGTAATTTGAAATGTGATATCAAGCTTTGGACTTTCATAACTAAAAGAGTATGAAGGAATATTATTCCTAAAGTCCAGTCGGTATATCTTAGAAATATTATTCATCAAACAGGATATGCCTCTGATCAATATACACCCCCTGGTGAAAATGCTGCCATATTGAGAAAACACATGCCGTTTTTGTGTTTCTTGTTGTAACTCACATCGTGTAAGCCATTATTCCTAAAAATGTCAATTTTACGCACAATTGTTGATTTAACTCCAGTAAAGAGTCACTTGTGTCATTTGAACCATAAAAATACCACATTTTGCTATATTATTCACCCCAATTTTATTTTATTTCTGAGCAAAGTGAAAATCTAGAACTTGGAGCACTTTACATCCTCATATGAAAAATATTCTCAGTAGGGGTTGTGGAGTATGCCAAATTAATAGGAATCAATTATTGGAGCAGTAGGCTACTCGGAGAAGAGACACGCCACAACGGTACATTGGTAAATTTGCATACCACAACATGTAAACAAGTTATTCAGTAAGGGGACAAAACATCATCTAAAATTATGATTTGTAAGATAGCGTGATTAGCAAGTTTTAAAATATTTTTAATGTGTTTTAGCTCTTTAATATAGGTTTAGTGTTTGTTAAGGTTTTTAGGCTATAATAACTGGAATCAATATGGAGGCTAAATCTTAATCAAAATGCCAATAAAGAAATAACTTTACTTTCAAGGCCTTTCCAAAAATATTATTATAAAACTAATGGCTTCATATCAAATACAGAATGGTTATATCACACACCTGGTTGAAAAAGTATGTGGTTGCTGTGTTTTGATTCTGAGGATGTGAGACGGATACATCATCAGTGTTTATCAAGCTGTATAAAAACCTAGAATTTAAAAATAAGGGCCAATACATTCTCTTTGATTTTGAAAAGAAATGACCGAGCTTTGTCCATGATGGCTTTCTTATCCTGGAAAGCAACTGAAGGAAAATTTTGGAGAAATGGTAAGCAGAAACAAAAATAAATTAGTCCCTTTTTAGGATGTGGTGTCTTGTGTGGTTACAGAACATTGGTACAAAGTAAGACATACAAACAAGATAGAAGTATTAAAGTGTATTGTACATATGTCCTTAGTATCATAATCACTCAGTCAGACACTACCTATCTGCTTGTCTCATAAACAACACATCCTTAACTGTTTTGTGATCTACATTTTCTTCTGGCCATAATAATCTAGTAAGCCACTTCTTCATTGATTGATTCCCATGCATTAAAAATGTGCTATACAACCTCTAATAAAAATATATTTTATTCAAAGCCGTGAAATACTTTGAACTTTTTCCATCAAAGGTTATAATAAGTTAAATAATGAATGTGCCACCAAGCATTGACCATACATAGATTGTTCCCAAGTCTGCGTTAATTTTGTCAATAGTTGCAGGTAAGTTAGCAGTACTATCAGAGAGATATATCCGCATAGAGGTGAGAGAATGAGGAGGGCAAGTCGTTTATCAAAAGGGAGAACGGAAGTGGCCCTAGTACATTCCAGCTTCAACAGGATGCCAGGCAGAGTAAATATTATTTAATACTACCCTTTGCATGAAATCAAAGAGGGAATAGTACATCCAATAAACACATGTAGGTGAGAAGAAAATAACACAGTTTTAAAAAAAATTAAGTCAAATTTCACAGTATTAAAGCTTTGCCAAAATCGAGAATTAGTTCCATCATTTGTCGTCTGTCCATTTCAAGTCAGATGTTATCAGTTAAATCTATGAGTGCATAGTGCCAAAATAAACAAAATAACAATATGGTTTTGTGACTAATCAAACCAGTCTCGGTACACATACTTTAACTTTGAGTATACTGAGTAGAGTATAAGTTGACTACTTATATATTTGAAATCTTAATAGTTGGTTCTTACTCATGAATTTAGTCATTCATACCATCAGGTGACTGCACATGAATAATAGATAGAATAACAATCTAATAATCGGGTCCTAGTATTTCTCTGTAACCTTTTTTTCAAAATTTATTTTACAACATAATCCTGAACAATGTCTTGGTTTCATGTCAAAATTATTTATTCCCTTTTACTTGTTCAAACATTGTCTACTTTTAAGTCTTGTTGAATCTAAGGAATATGATGACTTATACACAAGTGTTATAATCATGAAAATATTAATGTCCAACAATCATTGTGCCTGTGGTTGTATTAAACTTGCACATTGCATCCGCTGTTGACAGAAAAGCTTTTATACAAAAACTACCATGACAATTTTTTGCTGTCGAGACACTGGGAGTTTGCCCTATAAGTCTTTTAAATTTTTACTAGGAGGTGGGGGGTGGAGTGTACCATGACATCTATGTCACTTTTATACAACTAGTGTTTTAACGTTAAACCAAATAATGTCACATTACTTAACATTATGGCCTATGATATTCTTGTTAATATCTCTTTAAAGTCATTGATAAAACAATGTAATATAGTCTTATGTTCTCCTTCTGATTTAATAGTAATGTTCAAACAACCTTAGACATTGATTGGGTGTCTGGTGAATGCCTCAAGTAAATAATCCGCTAGCTGAGTTAACTCATATTGAGTTACAGATACAAAGGTTAAGTTCCTAGAAGAGGAACAATAAGTTTACAAAAAGTTAATGGCGAGATACTAGGAATTTAGGCTGTAAAGATACTATGGCCGGTCTATTCCTCTTTAGTACTGCTTGCCATTCAATAGTATATTTAAATATCAACACAAGTCTGAACACCGACTATAACACCTGGAAACAGTTAACATTAACAAATTCAAGCGGAGCCTAAAGGGGCAGGACAAAATAAACAATACCACGTGGGCCACTACTATGTACAAGTAGCATGCCCACGAGTTGAGCACCGTACAAAGGTACAACAATAGAAAGATTAGAGACTGATATCAAAGACCCAACTAGGTCATGAAACAAAGCTATGGTTAATCTGATTTCCACCATTTTCGATCTAAAGATTTAGCCTAGCCTGAACATGGTCCATACAATATAGGGCGTCTGGTTATTGCCCAGGTATTTAAGACTAGTCTTATGGACATAGAAAAACAAATCAGAAATTCTGACATTCAAATCCACATCTATGGACATAAAAAATGAGCAAACATGACATTAAACTAGTCTTATGACATAGTAAACATTCTGAAGACCCTATCAAAGATTGCTGGATTAAGTTTCATAGTCAGAGACTTTACTTCATCTGCGGCGAGAGGAGAGACCGACGCCTCAAACATTGTGATCACCGCTGGTTATTCCACTGGTCCTCGTTTAACTTCTAGGATGTCCTCCGACGAATCTTTACAATAGAATACAAAAAAGTGAAGCGAGGGATGGCTGTTTTATACAAGATACACTGACGTTTAGGGAAGGGACATCAACAAGGAGGGGGGAGTGGTTATTTCCTAAAAAATGAGAAAAAAGCCCAACTAGCGCTAGGAACGGTCGCTGAAGACAACACAGGGAAGCGACTGTCAATATACTCAAGTCTGGCCAGCGTACAAGATGTCTGTGTGTTGAACTTCTCCAGGAAGTGTTGAATAGTAAGTCGGGGCACTTTCCTCGAGTTTGGGCGTTTCCAGCAACACGATTCACACGTGAAGTTAAATCTGCCACACATTATTAGAATTTATTAATTTTGGATTATTATGAATTTATTAGTTCTTGCTTATTTATTGTGGGTGATCATTATTAAGGTTTTTTGAGTGCTACACTAATTTTGCACTTACAACGTGATCTAATAAATCATAACACATCCAAGATGAAATTTAAAATGTGTGTTGTACGTGAGTTTTTCCCCCCTAGTATCTTTAACCTAAATTCATACATTTATTTTTAATTTTAACCAGGGATGTAACCTTTGAATTCTCAAATCCTTAAGAATATTCTAAATTTGAGGATTTGACAAAATATTGGATTCAAGAGCTGGATTTTTTTTAAATATGTTTCCAAATTTTGAATTTAAATTTGTTATAGAGCTCTAATACTGCTTATTAGTAGCTCATCCCCAACATTATTATAGTATAAATAAACTTAACCAGACCTCATATTAATTGTACAAATATTTTAGTGAATTAATTATAACAAAATATGTTGGTATTTGGTTACTATTTCTATTTTCTATCATTCTCTTTTTATTTTATTTTCATCATTTTTTTTCTAAGATTTGGATTCAAATTCAAGATTCGGAGTTAAAATGAAAATTCTGATTTGTAAACTAGTGGATTCAACCAATCTCTCATTTTAAGCATATCTATAGGTAGGATATATACAACTATATGTGTAAAATAGTTCAAGGAAGTTCAAGAAATGAAACATTTCAAATCATGTTGACATCCTGATAAATAAATAAATAAATAAATAAAACACACACACTGAAACTAGGATCCTCGAATTCCCTGAAACCTTAAGATTATTCGAGATTCAAGGATTTCAGACTCAAATCCTTGAAAAAAAAATCAAAGTGGAATTTGTTATAGAGCTCTAATACCGCTTATTAGTGGTTCATAACCAATTTATAACTATAGGATCAACTTAACCAGGTCCCAGACCAGTAATTTAACACTTAACTGAATGTGTGAGCGTTGTAATGAATGGATTATAAGAAAGAATGTTTACATTTAGCTACGCTCAGTATTTTACATTATTCTCTTATACTTATATTTCCTTTTATGTCCATAATTTTTTCCAAGATCCGAATTCAGATTCGAGATTTGAAGGTAAAGTGGAGATTTGGATTCATAAAATAGTAGATTTGACCCAACTTTAATTGAAACACAAATAAAGTTTAGAGATGGAAATAAAGATGTTACTTGTATTCATTGAATTGTACCCAAATTTTTTCCTTTTTCGTTAGATGGGATTTCCGCAGTAACTTTTCACTCATTTGTTTGTGTTTCCTTATTTTTTTAAATCAATTTCCACATATGGATATTATAATTTTATTTAGCTACTGCCTCTCTTCATTGTTAAATTATTAATGTGTTTGCTACACCAAATATCACCTTTAAGGTGACTGCAGGTCTTTGGTGAAAAGCTTTTATCTTTATTATCTCTTGGTTAACCGTTGCCAAATCTCCTTGTCTTCAATTATATGAAAGGTTGTGGACTGGGGTAAGGAGCTACTGGCAACATTGTCAAACCAACATTACAAAATTGGTCTTATATTTAAAGGAAGATTGATCACATGAAAAAAGAAAATGACAACTTTTTCCCAATAGTATCCATGCACTTCCCTCAGAGATGATATCCAGTATAAAAATAAGTAGGTCACGGGATGACGGTTTGGTGTATTAGTAGAAGTAAGTAGGGCATGAGATGACTGTTTGGTGTATTAGCTAGAAGTAAGTAGGACATGAGATGACTGTTTGGTGTATTAGCTAAAAGTAAGTAGCACATGAGATGACTGTTTGGTGTATTAGCTAAAAGTAAGTAGGACATGGCACGACTGTTTAGTGCATTAGCTAGAAGTAATCAAGGCATGGGATAGCTGTTTATTGGATTAACTAGAAGTAATCAAGGCATAGAATAGATGTTTAATGCATTAGCCATAAGTAATCAAGGCATAGAATAGCTGTTTAGTGCATTAGCTAGAAGTAATCAAGGCATGGGATAACTGTTTAGGGCATCATTCTATTACTTGATTCCTCTCATATTTGTAGAGTGAAGGATAGCACTACGAGGTGATATCAGAAATTTACCGGACTAATGCTATAAAACTGGTAAAACTTACCATAGGGCCTAGTGGCCACAATCACCCTCGAAATAGTCCTCTTCCACACGTATACACCGGTCACAGCATTTTTCCCATTTTTGGAACATTTCCTGGAAGTCGTTTTCTGTTAGAGTGTTCAGTAATGGCTGCGATTCTGCCTGAATCTTCTCAATGGTGTCAAAGTGGTGGCCTTTCAGCTTGATCCTCATTTTAGGAAATAGAAAGAAGTGACAGGGGGCTAAATCAAGGAAGTAAGGGGGGGCTTGTGGACAAGAGCCATTTTGTTTTGGCCAAAAACTGCCGGGTGAAAAGGGAAGCATGAGATGGGGTATTGTCGTGGTGCAACAGCCAGTTCTGTTGTCGCCAAAGCTCGAGGAAGTCTTTGCACATTTTCACGCAGTCGCTGCAAAACATCACAACGCGGAATTGACTGTTTTACCTGCTGGGACAAATTCTTTGTGCACAATTCCCTTAAGGTGGGGTGCTAGTGAGCGCCAGTTTAGTGCATTAATTTTGCAGTTTTTATAGCATAAACATTTTTTGGCAGAAATAGATCAAATATTTCTTCTATAGAAACATAGAGTTTAGCTTTTTGCACATGCTAATCTCAAGAGTTCTTGAATATCTCTCATGAGCATAGCGGCATTTGGTGACAAACTTTTTAAATGCAGAGAAAAAGTTGTCACTAAATTTCAGGACACCCTTGACAGATATTAAAGAACTGTTGAGATTAGCATGTGCGGAAAACTAAACTCTATTGATTTATTAGCGTATAACCCGAACGGGTAGTAAGACGCGGTGCTAAATATTATTATTTTTGATTTATTTTGGCCAAATAAATGTTTATGCTATAAAAACTTCGAAAATACTGCCCTAAACTCACGCTCACTAGCACCCCATCTTAATGTCAAAAATAAATAAAAATATGAGCATGCTCTTAACATTGCTCTTTACCTGTTTGGCCTTTTTTGATCTTGGTGAGGTTGGGCTTTTCCATTGGGTAGTGTGTTGCTTGGTCTCAGGGTCATAACCGTAAACCCAGCTCTCATCACCAGTGATAACCCTAGACAAGAAGGTTACATCGTCGGAGGCGACCTGACAAAGCTCATTGCAGATGTCGACGCGCTGCTGCTTCTGGTCAGCTGTCAGGATCCTGTGCACAAATTTGGCGGCGACACGGTGCATGCCCAACTTAGAAGTCGGAATTTGCTGGCATGTACCAAAAATAATTCCTATCTCCTCAGCAAGGTCTTGATTGTCCGTCATCGATTCTAACGCATGATCTGTTGAAGTTTGGCAACCATGGTGGGTTATGTGGGGCCTCCTTGTGTGATCGTCGTCCTAAATGGATGTCCGACCAGCCTTGAATTGGGCATGCCATTGCAACACTTGTGTACGGCTTATGCTTTCTTCCCTGAACCCTTGTTGAATCATTTTTAGAGTCTCCGTCGCACTTTTCCTGAGATTCACACAAAATTTGACGCACAGGCGCTCTTCCTTTTTCGGATTCATCATGAAAATTGCAACAGGCCACATAAACGACTCCAAAAAAACGGACGTGACAAATCAGCACGACCACCCAGATGCGTGAAACTTGATACACCGACCTCCAAGACATGCTAGTGTTGCTATCTAAAGTAGCATAGCGCTACTACAACTGCTGTCCAGATGGCAGCATCAGTCCAGGAATTTTTATACTCCCTTGTATTAGTTTAATTTATATCTTAGTTGAATCACTAAACAGAATATCATCTTTAATTATAGTGATAAAAGCCCCTTTTGTGTTAGTTGATAGCCGGGATGGCAATCTCAGTTGTACTATAGCTACGTTTGGGGGTTAAATTGACATGATATAAAGGTTCAGGTCTTTCCATATTGTTTCCCAACTATAATCTATTCTTGTTTTCAGGTTTTACACAACAATCGAGAACCAAACCAATGCTTTTGTTTTACCTGTGTGTTAATATAATAAATCTATATGTTATTAATCTCAATAAACCTTTATGACTAATTATATTTTTGATTGTAAAAATAAAAATATTTATTAATTTATTCTTGATCGCATTGAATTCGTAACTTAAATGAATAAATACAGCACTTAACTTTCTACATTCATTCATTCATTCATTCATTCATTCATTCATTCATTCATTTCAATCAATGTCACTTGCCGCCATCATTATCATCATTTTAAAACTCCAGTTACCCGGGTATGATATACAGGTGCTTACAACTTCTTCCTGTTGTATAATTTTTATTCCTAAACGTCTTCCCACTTGAACCCTTATTTCTCCACCTCTGATCTCACCGTTTCCATCCACTGCTTTCTTGGTCTTCCCTACAGTAGATAAAATTGTTGAAAATAGCAGCACTTTGCTTTACTACATTGCATGCCTGATTTCTTTTTTTGAATAAATCAATAAAATCTCATGTTTAGTAACCATTATTTGTTGTTTTTATTACAGAGTCAAATCCCATTTGCTGAGGTCCTGTGCAAGAATAGGTATGTTGGCCGCACTTTCATCCAACCTAGCACAAGACTGAGACAGCTTGGGGTTGCTAAGAAGTTTGGAGCCCTCTCAGAAAATGTTAAAGGCAAAAAACTCGTTCTCATTGATGATTCAATTGTCCGAGGAAACACAATTGGTCCAATAATTAAATTGCTTAGAGATGCGGGAGCTAAAGAGGTTTGTTTACAAGTTTTTTTTACAATCCTAGCTCGTAAACCATGGTATATTATTATTATTTTATTTCTGATCAGCATGTTTCCAGTCAATTTTTATTGATAAAGTCTTGTTTAATTTATCATTTTACACACACGTCAACTCTAGATTTTTATAGTAATTTCCTAAAACAAAATGTGTGGAATATCAACCCAAATAGCTTGAAGAGTTGATTCTCCTACGAGAAAAAGCACTACTGTCTCTCTACAGAGAGCTGCCAAAGGGAATGTGTTTGTATCTCTCTCAGATACTTTAAGTAGAGAACTTATCATGTTGAGTCAACTACAATAGAGAGATCTTAGATATATCAATTACAAATCAATAAGATTATTCTAAACAATTATACCATATTTTAAATGTAAGAAGTAAAGTACTTCCAGAGATCCTGTCAGACATTGTAGACATTCTTACCATAATTACCGTGTTCTTTCTTCTCATTTCCTTGGTCATCTTCATTTACCTGCTATACCATTAGCTACCCAAAAACCATTTTCTTATTTTAATAATAAATTATTGAATATTAATATAAATGGAAGAAAGTAAAAGAAAGGGTGATAGGATCAAATAAAAAGAACAAACATAATATGGTTTTTGCAATAAAAATAGGAGCACAGTTCACACTTTTCATTATCATCACTAATTAAAAAGGTAATGGTTGCCTCAAAAAGAAAATGTAATGCTTAAATCCCTCAACCTAGGTTATTAGTGAGTGAGAGGCTAAGGTTTGAAGACAGTCTCAAATTAGACTGGATTGTCAGTGACAGAGGGGTTAAGGTTTGAAGACAGGCTCAAATTAGACTGGATTGTCAGTGACAGAAAGGTTAAGGTTTGAAGACAGTCTCAAATTAGACTGGATTGTCAGTGACAGAGGGTTAAGGTTTGAAGACTGTCACTGACAATCCAGTCTAATTTGAGGACTGAGGGGTTAAGGTTTGAAGACAGGCTCAAATTAGACTGGATTGTCAGTGACAGAGGGGTTAAGGTTTGAAGACAGGCTCAAATTAGACTGGATTGTCAGTGACAGAGGGGTTAAGGTTTGAAGACAGGCTCAAATTAGACTGGATTGTCAGTGACAGAAAGGTTAAGGTTTGAAGACAGTCTCAAATTAGACTGGATTGTCAGTGACAGAGGGTTAAGGTTTGAAGACTGTCACTGACAATCCAGTCTAATTTGAGACTGAGGGTTAAGGTTTGAAGACAGGCTCAAATTAGACTGGATTGTCAGTGACAGAGGGGTTAAGGTTTGAAGACAGGCTCAAATTAGACTGGATTGTCAGTGACAGAGGGGTTTAAGGTTTGAAGACAGGCTCAAATTAGACTGGATTGTCAGTGACAGAGGGGTTAAGGTTTGAAGACTGTCACTGACAATCCAGTTTAATTTGAGACTGAGGGGTTAAGGTTTGAAGACAGGCTCAAATTAGACTGGATTGTCAGTGACAGAGGGGTTAAGGTTTGAAGACAGTCTCACATTAGACTGGATTGTCAGTGACAGAAAGGTTAAGGTTTGAAGACAGTCTCAAATTAGACTGGATTGTCAGTGACAGAGGGGTTAAGGTTTGAAGACAGGCTCAAATTAGACTGGATTGTCAGTGACAGAGGGGTTAAGGTTTGAAGACAGGCTCAAATTAGACTGGATTGTCAGTGACAGAGGGGTTAAGGTTTGAAGACAGTCTCAAATTAGACTGATTGTCAGTGACAGAAAGGTTAAGGTTTGAAGACAGCTCAAATTAGACTGGATTGTCAGTGACAGAGGGGTTAAGGTTTGAAGACAGGCTCAAATTAGACTGGATTGTCAGTGACAGAAAGGTTAAGGTTTGAAGACAGTCTCAAATTAGACTGGATTGTCAGTGACAGAGGGGTTAAGGTTTGAAGACAGGCTCAAATTAGACTGGATTGTCAGTGACAGAGAGGTTAAGGTTTGAAGACAGGCTCAAATTAGACTGGATTGTCAGTGACAGAGGGGTTAAGGTTTGAAGACAGTCTCAAATTAGACTGGATTGTCAGTGACAGAGGGGTTAAGGTTTGAAGACAGGCTCAAATTAGACTGGATTGTCAGTGACAGAGAGGTCAAGATTTGAATCCTAGCCAGATATTCCAAGGCTTGTTTCCCATGAGTTATTTATTACTGTGTTTATCCCAGTTTCTTTACACATTTGTGCAGATGCACATGTTGTGAATGAATGTACTTTCAGTTTAGTGCAAGTTAATTGATTTTCTTACAAATAGGATTAGTGAAGCATCTTGCCTTGGCAGTGCAAAAAGTTTTAGTTAGAAAAATTGAGTCCATAGATTCTTCTATCTAATTATTAGATCACTATTGTTCGAAAACACTTTTTGTTGGGCCGCCAGCTCTTTTAACAAGAATAAGTTTGTATAAAAAAATTTCTAATGGCATTATTAAAGATGGGCAATCTCTTATCCATCAGTGTAGAGCAGCGTTTTTCAACCAGTGTGCTGCGCTCTCTATCCTTGTTACGTGTTAGTACAGTAAACTCCCGACTATCCGCGGATGAATTATCCGATTTGCGGCTTAACTGAGACATCGCCAACAGCGGGAGATAGGTTTTTGAAAAATGTCATGTTGATGGAGAATACAGGGCTACCGTTTGTTGTACTCAATAAATCCCTAGGGAAGAAATAATGGCCAGAGAGGCAAAAGTTCATGTAAGGGGGAAGAAGACTTTTTGGGGTTGTACCTGCTTAATTATCTGGAACAGGAAGATGACACCCTCCTATCTGACAAGCTGATGCTACGGAAACTACAAACGGGATAAGGAAAAATGAAGTAGCTGCACTGAAGCAGAAAACAAATATACAGCATTCACAACCTAAGTTTACTTGGATGACAGCTCAAAAAGTTACTAGAAATAGTCCCTAATACATCCCTATGCCAACAGCTGATATCTGTCACTGTCACTTGGGGACAGCTGTAATGAAAACATGGTAATGTAGAGTATGAATGAGATAGTTAACCTCAGTAATTTAGGCTAATATTATGCCTCCTAGAGAATTTTGGAATCACTAAGCTGAAAGAAAACACTAGAAACCGATTTTTTTTTATATATATATATAATAATCTGAAAGAAAACATTTTAAACTGGTTTGTATATAATCTAAAAGAAAAACACTTTAAACTGATTTGTATATAATCTAAAAGAAAAACATTTTAAACTGATTTGTATAAGATGAAAGAAAGAGTTATTACAAAGTTTAATACACATTTACTCCTAAATAAAATTAGCCTATAATTTTATAGTCATTGCAACCCAAAAATTAATTTTTATGGTTTTGGAATGTTATTTATTATGTAATATGTTGCTTGTAAAACATGTTTAATAAATCTGTTTTTTTAAAGATACTTTAACACTTCACCACCTTGTACCTTAATCTGGCAATAGCGGTACTGCCAGCACTTCTTCTTCTTCTTCTTCATCGCTGTCACTTTCGTTGTTGCCTATTTGTATGATGAAAGGTTGGGTTTCGCTTGCCCAATCATCATTAATAATCTTCTCGGTGTGGTCGACATTTTTACCCCAACTGAAATGGAAAAATTTTTTTTAAATATATCTGAATTATAATTACAAACAAATGATAGTGAAGATAAAACCAATTCTTTATGGTTTTTTATTGTTCTATTTTCGATAGTTTGAAAATATAGCTTTAGTACCTTTCAGGTGTGACTCTAGCAAGGGCTTCTTGCCAAGGGCTCAGACAGCTGCATCATCAAACTTGTTGTTTCTTCCGGTATGTTTCTTGTAGTACCCTTGCAGTTTGCCCACACCAGCTCAATAGGGTTGTATTGACAATGGTACGGAGGCAACCGCAAAACCTGGTGTCCGCACTCACGTACCATTTCATCAATTTTGTACCTGTAGCAATCAAAAACATACAAATTACAAATATTATTTAAAACTGATAATCTTTTATTAAGTAAATCTCATGGTTAAATATATATATTTAATACAATGCATTCAATAAAAAATAGGGGGCTCAACAAAAATGTTTTCCTAAAATTGAATTAAATATTTATTAAACTAAACTAAATTATGCATAAAACATTAGTATATTGTATTTTAGCCTAGTATTTTCAGTTTTCTATAACTTTTTTATTAAAATTATATTTTCACTACGCTAAACTATTGGTTTTATATCAAAAGTATTATCCTGTCAACTTAAGGTTTATAAGATTTAAAACTATTTTTTTAAGGGGAATGGGGTGGTATGACAGTAGCTTAACATTACTGCTTATAATATATAGTTTATTTATGGCACTAAAAGAATGTTCTTGATTTTTCTCATAGCTTGTAAAACATGTTTAGTTTTTTTATTTGTCAGTTTGTAAATGTCATGTTTTGTGAGAATCACCCTTAAATGAAAACATATGTACTAGAATCTTATTACTGATTATAAGGTGTGTTTTGTTCAAGGGTGGTAACATGAACATCCACCCTAATTGAAACACCTGATTATTGCTATCAATGTTTATAGTGAAAGCAGCCTAAGCCTTTTATAAAATACTTAGGCCTACTTTTTTTCTAGTTTGTGGGCTAATGCTTTGCTCATCAGCTCCATTTTCATCGCTGAGGGGTCGAACTTGATGTCGTGCTTCGTGAGCAATGCCGCATATTCGTCTTTCCTCCAACTCTTTGTGGGTAGTTTCTCCACCTGTAAAAATATAGTCAAGGCAATAACAAATAAGACATGATGTCTTTAATAAATGTATTTGTGGGTGGAGAGGGGGGTTATTAAAACTGCATCTTTAATTGAAGATAAGTGAAACATGTAAATATATATGTATAAGAATGTAATATGTGTGTATTAAAATTAAGTTAATAGTGTTTTGACACACCCGAACTGAATGATATGGAGCAATATCCATGACAATGACAGAAGATTCTTCAAGAGAGGGAAGCAGTTGTTCTTTCATCCACGTCTCCAAGTTGTCGCCGTTCATCTTCGCATGGTAATCTCCATTTGACTTCTTTGATGCAAACAAAAGGCTTGCACCTTCCAATTGGCTTGCTAAATAACAAAATCACTGTTTATTTCTATGCGGGTACTTGTGTTATTCCTCATTAACATTAAATGTCCTTCCAATAAAATGATAAACCATCTAACAAATATAAAATCAAACTCAATAAAAGTTTAATGATGGCCAGATGGTGGAATTTCGCAAAAGAGAACCATAATGAGATTGGAAACATTGTTTGATGAAAGATGTTATTTAAACTTATACTCATTTATTAGTTTTTTGCTCAAACAGCAATCTTTTAACCAGGCTTGTGATTATATCTGATTTCACTAATGCTATACTAGCAATATATTTCTTAAAAAAACACTCACCCTTGGAAAAAATCCATGTTTCATCAAGGAATACGAAATTATTGTTTTCTGCCGCAAGCTTCCTGTATTCCCTCAAAGATGCTATTCTCTTGGCCGCAACGTTGACATCTTCCATCAGCACTCTTCTTCCGCTTGTCTTCTGCCAAGAGAATCCAATTTCATGCAGTAGCTTGTAGAGCGTTGTCCTTCCTCCTTCGAATATACTTGTAGTGTCTGGGCCTGGATTCGCACGAAGAACGTCCAAAAGTGTATCCAATGTCACGTGTTCATCTGCAAACAAGCACCAATAAATTACAAACATAATTTTATGCATTCGCACTTGGGCAAAAACATAGAATACATAATTTATTTTTATAAGTTTATGATGGAACATCGACCTTTCCCTCAATGGGGAGCAAGTTATTGTGAGCAAAAAACATAGTCTACTTATACTTTTATTATTTTATTTTAAATACCCTAGGCAAAACATTAGACTTATTTCGCTTGACTCCATTACAACCATATTACAGGGTGTATATATCACAACAATAACCATAGTGAGGTTTTTATTGTTGTTGATTTGGTACTGTTTAGAGTGTTTAGGTCTGGCCTATAAAACGTGTAATGTCATTTTTTGGAAAAATACATAAATTAAAAGTAGCAAATCTCATTCTGTGATGTATTGGCGAGTCTTCTTCCGTGTTTTAAAAATTAATTGGCTGTGCTATGATTAAAATAGTGTTTGTGTATAGGCTTAGAATGATTGGTTTGGTGCTGTGCAAACTTTGTTGTGATAAGGTTTAAAAATATATATAACCTCTAGATAAATTAAACATACTTCTATCGTACATCCCATATATTGCTCTACGAAACTACACCTCGGTCGAAGTCGTCGATTGCTTCAATCGAAACTCTTGGAGTAGGTTTCTTCTTCTCTTCTTTTGAGGAGTCGCCACTTCCTCTGGATTGTTCTTCCAATATCTGCAACCAAATTATATACAGTGGAATGTGTTGGTTATAGAAATACTTCTAGATAAACCAACATTATAATAACATGTGGAAGTAAATTAATTTCAAAGCTACCCACTTTACATTATTATCTGGGTTTCACAATGTCAACAATAATGAAAAATTTTAAAAAATAAGTTTCACCAAAAAATTTAAATAAAAATCATATGCCCCAACACTCAAACACACAATTTAAAAACCACTTTTCAATAATATATGCAAACCTAACCTAATCAAACAATTTCAAACGAGCTATGCTACACTTTTATTATTATCTGGGTTTAAATATACAGCAATGCAAATTCACTTCAAACACACGTTCCACGAAAAGATCGTTGCCTGTTAAAATGTTTATCTAGGGCTGTATCTGACTAGTCCAGTACACTTGGCTTGATGCAGACTTGATGGATGTACACTTATCACGCACTTGAGATCGAAGACTGCAACATACTATTTGGATGGCAAACTATCCTTTCCACACTATAGAGTCGGCAGTGCTGCTTCCTACCAATGAGCTTAGAAACTATTTCAAAGACCATCTATCAGCCAGTTATCACAGATCCCATTACTCTATAAACTCTAGCTCTAGCTGACGAAAAAAATAAACAATTGCCAGTCAAACACCGCATCAAGGGTGTGTGACTTGCTATCACCCTTGGACTCAAGGGTGTGTGAGGGGTGCATCAGCACACTTAGTGACTATTTGGGCTGGCGGATCTACACTTGATCACGTGATTGCCAATGCAATTATCATGTGAACGTCAAGGGTTGATGGTGCGTGAAGTAGAATATTTGGATACAGTCCTAGTTTATTTGGGTTGTGATATGAAATTAATGAAAAAAGATCACTGCATATTATTATGCCTGCCACTAATTCAGTCAAAACATTTGTTTGATTCAGGATTTAAATTTACAGAACACTATATCTATTGAAGAAAATAGGATCTAAAAGCAAATCCATGGAATGTGGAACCCTCACTGTGATTAAATAAACCATTTGGGATGCTAGTAAAAAATATAAACTATTAATTCTAATATTTAATATTAGTTCTCTACTCACTTCAATACAGTAGGTTTCGAGAGTCCTAGAAGATCTGCAATTAACTGTCCTATATCCCCCCTTTGATTAATCCACGGTCAATCATTGATTTGAGTCCTCTTACACAGTTGATCATTTCCAGTTGTCTTTGGTGATCTGTAACTTCTCTTCTTTTTTTCCTGAAAACTCATTATCAGAATAAACACAAAAAACTATGCACAAATAAAAAATCCCCTTACAAAATTTCATAAGATTAAATTAAGATTAAAGTTAGATTTAGTTGGATTAAAGTTAGATTAAAGTTAGCCAAATTAATATGTATTTGAACTAAAGAAAAATATCTGTATACACAAATTTATTCTTAAAATAATTAGTAAAATGATCTAGGAATAAGTTTTTTTTACATTAATACAGAAGCCCAATAATTAAAATTAAAGTTATAAATTATTATAAGTTAGAGTCCTAACAAACTAGAGACTGAATAATAGTTAAAAATATAATAAACGCGCACAGTAATAAATTTTATGAAATATATTTAAATTAAGCAAAGTCTTAATATTTATTTGAGGTCGTCCACAAAGCTTATTTATCCTTTTATTCCAGTTAAAATAATTATTCAGAGAACTTTCACAAAAGGTCTAACAAATATGGTTTTTTGATGATGACGCAAACAAGTTGTTTAAAAGGGTGCACCCACGCATTGGATGATTATATTTTATGCAGTTCAATATTTCTAAAAACAAAAAACTAATAATAAAGTAATTAATTATATACAAAATAAATTACAAGTATGTTATCCTTATCAAGTAAATACGATACCTGTATTAAAAGGTATTTATGTTTACACTAAACTACACAGAATAAATAACATTCTAAAACAAAGAATAAGTACTTTTAATATATGTTTAAAATATTGTTTCGGATTGGGTAGAAAGAAATTATTAAAAGTAATGAAATAATGTGAGAAAACTTAGGTTTAGGTTATTTTAAATGTAAAATATAACATGTAATTAAAAAACTTAACATATATATAATAAAACAGTGATATTTTACCAGTGTTGGCAACTCAAAGCCTAAACATATGATTTTTGAACTGTCATCCAGGTAAAAACCTATCATGAACGGATTTTACAGACTTTTTAAGTGTGTCCATTTTGAGTATACTATACATTGATTTAAAGTGTTGTTTTATTATCTTAGTAGGTGAAATATGTTGTATTCATAGTTGCAGTCATGATAGGTGAGTACTAGTTTGAATTGAATGTGCTACAATCTCTTGTTTTACTAAATATGTAGATTATCTGTGGGACTCGTCCAGCCCATTACTTTGGATAGTTGGGAGTTAACTGTGTTATATTACAGGTTCATGTTTGTGTTGCTACTCCTCCCCTGCTTTATCCTTGTTACATGTTCGTGTTGCTTCTCCTCCCCTGTTCTATCCTTGTTACATGTTTGTGTTGCTTCTCCTCCCCTGTTCTATCCTTGTTACATGTTTGTGTTGCTTCTCCTCCCCTGTTCTATCCTTGCTACATGTTTGTGTTGCTTCTCCTCCCCTGTTCTATCCTTGCTACATGTTTGTGTTGCTTCTCCTACCCTGTTCTATCCTTGTTACATGTTTGTGTTGCTTCTCCTCCCCTGTTCTATCCTTGTTACATGTTTGTGTTGCTTCTCCTACCCTGTTCTATCCTTGTTACATGTTGGTGTTGCTTCTCCTCCCCTGTTCTATCCTTGTTACATGTTTGTGTTGCTTCTCCTCCCCTGTTCTATCCTTGTTACATGTTTGTGTTGCTTCTCCTCCCCTGTTCTATCCTTGTTACATGTTCGTGTTGCTTCTCCTCCCCTGTTCTATCCTTGTTACATGTTTGTGTTGCTTCTCCTCCCCTGTTCTATCCTTGTTACATGTTCGTGTTGCTTCTCCTCCCCTGTTCTATCCTTGTTACATGTTTGTGTTGCTTCTCCTCCCCTGTTCTATCCTTGTTACATGTTTGTGTTGCTTCTCCTCCCCTGTTCTATCCTTGTTACATGTTTGTGTTGCTTCTCCTCCCCTGTTCTATCCTTGTTACATGTTCGTGTTGCTTCTCCTCCCCTGTTCTATCCTTGTTACATGTTCGTGTTGCTTCTCCTCCCCTGTTCTATCCTTGTTACATGTTCGTGTTGCTTCTCCTCCCCTGTTCTATCCTTGTTACATGTTTGTGTTGCTTCTCCTACCCTGTTCTATCCTTGTTACATGTTTGTGTTGCTTCTCCTCCCCTGTTCTATCCTTGCTACATGTTTGTGTTGCTTCTCCTACCCTGTTCTATCCTTGTTATATGTTTGTGTTGCTTCTCCTCCCCTGTTCTATCCTTGTTACATGTTTGTGTTGCTTCTCCTACCCTGTTCTATCCTTGTTACATGTTGGTGTTGCTTCTCCTCCCCTGTTCTATCCTTGTTACATGTTTGTGTTGCTTCTCCTCCCCTGTTCTATCCTTGTTACATGTTTGTGTTGCTTCTCCTCCCCTGTTCTATCCTTGTTACATGTTCGTGTTGCTTCTCCTCCCCTGTTCTATCCTTGTTACATGTTTGTGTTGCTTCTCCTCCCCTGTTCTATCCTTGTTACATGTTTGTGTTGCTTCTCCTACCCTGTTCTATCCTTGTTACATGTTGGTGTTGCGACTCCTTCCCTGCTTTATTCTTGTTACATGTTGGTGTTATGTTACAGGTTCATGTTCATGTTGCTTCTCCTCCCCTGTTCTATCCTTGTTACATGTTTGTGTTGCTTCTCCTCCCCTGCTTTATTCTTGTTACATGTTGGTGTTATGTTACAGGTTCATGTTCGTGTTGCTTCTCCTCCCCTGCTCTATCCTTGTTACATGGGGATCAATATTCCCACCAGAGAAGAGCTCATAGCTAATAAGCTTGATCCAAGAATGTTGGCCAGACATGTCGGTAGGTAACATTCATGAGCACTACAAATGATTGTACATTTTGTTACAAAAATTTGTTTGTATTTTTTGTGGTTGTATTTTACTTACACATTTATTTAAATTTTCCATGCTTATTTTTATAACATTTAAAATTCCAAAGATCCTAATTGATCACAAAGACCATAAGCTTTGCTACCTTTTAATTACTGTGGGAAACAGAACAAACCCATTTTCGATTTAAATAATAAACTAAAAGTATTTCATATCAAATGAGAATGAATAATATGACAAATTTTTTGGGATTCATTCTATAAGTCATATAATATCTTGCCTTAATAATTAATGCATTGTTCCAAACTCCCATTTGAGCAGATTATTAGAGGATTACAGGAAGGGGGGACGTGCCCCTCCTGTCCCCCCGCTAACGACACCCATGACATATACTTAGTTTCACTGCTACACCATTATTGAAACTGATCATTTTAACTCCACTCCTTTAAAAATCACGGTTTTTAGAAGTATTCCCACTACACAATACTTCTCCAATAAATTCACATTTATTATATAATTAAAATATAATGTGTGTTTGTTAATGCTAGAACTCCAAAACCAGGAAACTTATAAAGCTGACACTTGGCATATGTATTTGAGAGGAACTTGAGAATACGCACCTCAGGCATTTTTATTTTACCTAATATATTCAAAGTCTAATGGGTTAGATCGCTTGACTAACGTTGTGAGTAACTCCAAAATCAAGACACCTAAAAAACTCAAACCTTGTATAGTTGTGTAACGGTTGGGGGGCTTCTGACACCATATGTAACAGTTGGGGGGCTTCTGACACCATATGTAACAGTTGGGGGGCTTCTGACACCATATGTAACGGTTGGGGGGCTTCTGACACCATATGTAACATTTGGGGTGTTGGGCTAAGTGTGGAAGGACGGAGGCGTTGGCAGACCTTGTAAATGAGGTGTTTATTTAACAAAGCTACCTGTGATGTTTAAAATACAGAGTTTGATGAACAGAGATGCAGGATTCGCATCGCCGAGTTGGATTTTGACTCTGTTCGTTTGCCATAACTGGATACTGCCCTAACCACGTAACCGATCAACTAGTAATCGTTCCTCAACAGTATTTCACACACAAGTCCAACTTGTACTCTCATAAAGAAATACAAGGCAATTACTTTCACCAAGACTCGAACCCTCGAGTCAAGACATCTAACACACAGTCGATGTTAACCCGGCGTACTATACGTTACGGACGTATGTCACCGTGGACCCCATGTCCAAAAGACCAACGCGCTACACGACCGACCAGACAGAGAAAGTCCCCCTCCTTCTCCTCGACCTGTATTTAAAATTTTGTTTTACTCTATTTATTGAGACACATGCCGACTAAGGGTTTTTGCAATCAAACACTTAACAATGCAGCTATGACACACGCTCATGTTTAGAAATCCTCTCTTAAATCCAACTCAAGTCAGCGGATTCTTTTAAAAATAATGTATTTACTTTATTACTATACTGTAACACTTGAGCTCTTACAGTTGTTTAAGTAAACCTGAAGGTGTGCACCTTGAGAAGTTTTTTTTCTTCAAATATATATTGATTTTTATTTTGTGAATCTGACACCTTTGATCACAAGTTTGTGTCGCTCAAAAACTAAGAAAAATAGAAGAGTTGAAATTTTGTTTAAGCTCATATACTTAGGAAACTTTAGGCTATGCATCTCAGTTTTTTAAACTCATATATATTGAGAGTTTGACACCTTAAACTATGTAAAGAATAGTGTAAGTGACTATCTGACACCTCAGCTCAGTTGGTAACATGTATGTCTACTGAGATAAGGGTCCTGGGTTCGATTCCCGGAACAGCCGAAAAATTTATCACTAGGTTAAATATGGGTTTACCCTTTCACAATGATGAATTAACGGCCGGGGATTATATGTTGTGTCTTTCCGAGTCTTAAGTTAGATTATAAGGTATATGAAGCTACGACAGGCCTAGCAAGCTGATAGTGGAAAAATATATGGCTTGAATAAAAAACTGACCCAAGCGACAGGCTGGAAACAGTAATGGTTGTAAAGTAAAGTGTAGGTGACTCCAAAACAAAAATTTAACTTTGTATAATACTAAAGGCAGTTGCTGATCCAAGAGGGTGGGTTTGACACTGTGCCCCCTATTTACCACCCAAAAAGGACTAAAAATGTTTCAAATATTTGTCTATAAAATATTTCAATATGGCTTTGAGTCATCCTTTCTTGGGCAATAAAATTTGGTGTAAAGTGGACTAGCATAACATCGAGCTGATTTTCCTGGCACTCTCCCCTTCATTTCAAGCATCAACAGATTATCTGAATCCAACAAATTGTGTTCCTCATGCCAATCATGTATGCTGATTATTCTAAATTCTTAAGTCATAAATAAAAATACTAATTTGGAAACAAAAAAATTTAGATCTAATCCATTCCCTCCAATGGAAACACACCTTCTCATTTGCTTTTTCAAAAAAGAAGCTCACTCCACCAAAGAGTGAATGTACCGTATGTAAAGTTAATTTGGATGTAACAGTAACATTTGTCAAGAGCTTTTTTTTTTTCTATACTCTCGAGCTGGTTTTTATTTAGACAAAGAATTACAGAAAGCCTATAAAATGTAACCATAAATGTGAAGCCAAATTTTAAACAACACATGTCCAAGTCTTTCTTTCATCTAAACACAAAATATGTGTATTCTTATTGTGTACAGAATTTTGTGTGCCCCTATTAATTTTATTGAAAATTATATTTTAAATGACAGAGCCAGTTGTCCTAACAATAAAATAAAGTATAATTTAAACAATTTTAAAGCTTTTATTTATACTTGCTTAAGACAAACTTCTAATGGACAGTATACAATTGAAAACTAAAACAATTAATCGGCATCGGCATCGATCGGTGATCGGCCCAGTCGGCAACAAATGATCGACATCGGCCTGGTCGTCAAAATATCTGATCAGGCCAGCTCTAGGTTAAATGTTATGCAGTAAGTTGAGGCTTGTCTACAAGGGTCAGAGGTGCCAAACCCTCTCTGACCTTTAACAGAGTACCTTGACCTTACTAATATATATTTCTGTTCCAGGAGCTGATAGCTGGCTTATCTGTCTGTGGATGGTTTGATACAAGCAGTGAAGCATGGTATCGAGGATCGGAGCTCAAAGGTTGGGCACTGCACAGCCTGCCTCACGGGAAAGTACCCGGAGAAGTTGGAATGGTAGGATAGTCCTGATAGCGTACCAACAGATATATTACCAACACACGGAAAAATTTAATAAAAAAACCTTAATTATCCATCAGCCTTTAAATACTGAGTTATAATATTTTGGGAATTATTAGCAAATATACAAATTAGAAGGAAAAAACATAAGAAGAAAACATATATAATCAATTACTATAGCTCTTGTGTTTCAACAATTTTTCTGGTTTTGTGTCTTACTATTCATGCGAAAGCAATTGAGCTATCTCGCAAATAGAAGATTTAAATCAAAACTAACTCTTTATGATGTGCAAATAACTCAAGAACATGTATTTTCTACCATTACTATAATAGTGATAATAATTTCAAGTCTTAATACTTCTCACCAAATGTAAAATATGAAAGATAATTAACACATTGTAACAAGGTTTAAACCAGTGTTGAGTCCAATTAAAGTCCTAAACAATTATTTTAACCTTTCAAATGTTTTTCGCTGCGTAAGTTGTAAATATATAGAAAAACATAAGAGGCACAAATGTAATTTGGTGTTGTTTGTTAAAAGTAAATATTGACCATAATATGTATCCACAGGATATGAAGAGACATTGAAAAAAAAAAGCTTTAAGTCACTTTAAAACTATCCATCCTAAAAAATTGATAGCATTTCCCAAAAATAAGTGAAATGGCTGAAAAATATATTTTAATACAAACATTTAAGTGACATATATTTTAGATATTTTTTTATAGCAATGCAAAATTATTCATTAGTTTTTCAATGTAATTATGTTTTAACATTAGTTTCTCTGTAATAATTCTGTTGTTTTTAAATTCTAAAACAACTTTGAATTTAATGTATTTACTAATTTTGTGATAAGTAAAAAAAAAAAAGTTAAACTGTTTTTTTTTTTCAGCTCCTTCAATTTCTTCTAGGAGTAATAGTAATAATAATATATCTCGTATAAAATGACCCAGTATGTAATAGTGTTCAGCCTTTTTATTTGTTGATAAACAAACTTTTTACTTTTGATTAAACCTAAACATAAAGTAGTAAAAGCAAACTCAAACCTGTTTTAACACACTATATATTTGTGTGTAGTACCGGTACACTTCTTTAGAGCCTAAGAGATGGGGGTGATTTTTTATCAATTTAAGTTGACTATGAAAAATGACAGGATCGTAATCATCTTCTCTTAACCTAACTTAATGTAAAGCCAATCATGTTCCGTGTGACCGGTTATTTAGTCCCTCGATTGTTTGTTTATATTGTGCAGACACCAAAGCATCATGGATATTACAAATCACATATTACATTTCCTTTGTCTCTACTGTACGTTTGGTCTAGGGTAAGGTGTCGGACTTCTGAGCTGGCGACCGGGGTTCAATCCTCGGTCCCAGCACAGATTTATCTGATTACCAAACTCTTCCTTCACCTCTGACAAGACGTGTATTAATCACAACTTGTGAATGTGAGGAATGCCAGGCCTCCACCGTGGTTCGGATTCCACGTTAAACTGTAGGTCCTCCATTTCATCTCACAATCACCCTACCATTACACATTAGCGTAAGTGCGTATAACCCGAACGGGTAGTAAGACGCGGTGCTAATAATAATAATAATAATAATAATAATACTGTACGTTCATTCCTTTTATGTGTTTCTATGTTATTTGCTCTTGGAGGAAGTTGAGTTGCACGTTTCACACTCCTTCCTTGTGAGTTCTGATACAACCTAGTGAGAGGATTGTATGTTTCACACTCCTTCCTTGTGAGTTCTGATACAACCTAGTGAGAGGATTGTATGTTTCACACTCCTTCCTTGCGAGTTCTGATACAACCTAGTGAGAGGATTGTATGTTTCACACACCTTCCTTGCGAGTTCTGATACAACCTAGTGAGAGGATTGTATGTTTCACACTCCTTCCTTGTGAGTTCTGATACAACCTAGTGAGAGGATTGTATGTTTCACACTCCTTCCTTGTGAGTTCTGATACAACCTAGTGAGAGGATTGTATGTTTCACACTCCTTCCTTGTGAGTTCTGATACAACCTAGTGAGAGGATTGTATGTTTCACACTCCTTCCTTGCGAGTTCTGATACAACCTAGTGAGAGGATTGTATGTTTCACACACCTTCCTTGCGAGTTCTGATACAACCTAGTGAGAGGATTGTATGTTTCACACTCCTTCCTTGTGAGTTCTGATACAACCTAGTGAGAGGATTGTATGTTTCACACTCCTTCCTTGTGAGTTCTGATACAACCTAGTTAGAGGATTGTATGTTTCACACTCCTTCCTTGTGAGTTCTGATACAACCTAGTGAGAGGATTGTATGTTTCACACACCTTCCTTGCGAGTTCTGATACAACCTAGTGAGAGGATTGTATGTTTCACACTCCTTCCTTGTGAGTTCTGATACAACCTAGTGAGAGGATTGTATGTTTCACACTCCTTCCTTGTGAGTTCTGATACAACCTAGTGAGAGGATTGTATGTTTCACACTCCTTCCTTGTGAGTTCTGATACAACCTAGTGAGAGGATTGTATGTTTCACACTCCTTCCTTGTGAGTTCTGATACAACCTAGTGAGAGGATTGTATGTTTCACACTCCTTCCTTGCGAGTTCTGATACAACCTAGTGAGAGGATTGTATGTTTCACACACCTTCCTTGCGAGTTCTGATACAACCTAGTGAGAGGATTGTATGTTTCACACTCCTTCCTTGTGAGTTCTGATACAACCTAGTGAGAGGATTGTATGTTTCACACTCCTTCCTTGTGAGTTCTGATACAACCTAGTGAGAGGATTGTATGTTTCACACTCCTTCCTTGCGAGTTCTGATACAACCTAGTGAGAGGATTGTATGTTTCACACACCTTCCTTGCGAGTTCTGATACAACCTAGTGAGAGGATTGTATGTTTCACACTCCTTCCTTGTGAGTTCTGATACAACCTAGTTAGAGGATTGTATGTTTCACACTCCTTCCTTGTGAGTTCTGATACAACCTAGTGAGAGGATTGTATGTTTCACACTCCTTCCTTGTGAGTTCTGATACAACCTAGTTAGAGGATTGTATGTTTCACACTCCTTCCTTGTGAGTTCTGATACAACCTAGTGAGAGGATTGTATGTTTCACACACCTTCCTTGCGAGTTCTGATACAACCTAGTGAGAGGATTGTATGTTTCACACTCCTTCCTTGTGAGTTCTGATACAACCTAGTGAGAGGATTGTATGTTTCACACTCCTTCCTTGTGAGTTCTGATACAACCTAGTGAGAGGATTGTATGTTTCACACTCCTTCCTTGTGAGTTCTGATACAACCTAGTGAGAGGATTGTATGTTTCACACTCCTTCCTTGCGAGTTCTGATACAACCTAGTTAGAGGATTTCCCTACAGAGACAACAGTTACTTCTTTTTCCATTGGCAACAATTTAAAGTGAAAATTTGTGTCCCACTTTTCTTTGTATAAGCTTATTGTGTTTGTTACTATCCCTCTTTACTGTATTTCCTTTCATAGATAGCAAAAATAAAGAAAAAGGAAAAATAAAATAATAAGTATAAATTTAATTAAGAAAGCCCAACCAAGGAAAGAGGAAAAACGTGGGAAGAATCCAATGAAACGAGGTGACATCTTTTTTCTTTCGTCTATGTTCTATAGTAGACTTAGTCACACACACATTTGAACACAAATTGAGTAATATTTCAGCATTGTTACCTTTATCAAACAAAAGGAGAGGAGAGAATACTCTCCTCACAAATACTAAATTACCTGTAATAATCACAGGGTTATTCAGGTTGTAGGGGGTAACAAGACAACTATTTACACATGATGTTATGAGATGTCAAAGTTGGTGCTGTATGCACCCTGGGGGTAGGCAACACATGCAGCATGCCACACAGACTAACACAGGCATCCCCACCACTCCTTCCTTTGACACGAATTCATCATTTACTCCACACTCCACTTGTTATGTGTCGAAGAGTGATGAGCTACAGTAGCCCCATGGCTTCTTTGGTGCTGACTGACAGTTCACAGCTGACTTCTGACAGTCAACATTTAGGTATATACCTAAATTTTGACTGTCATAAGTGACAGCTGCTAAACATATGTTTTTTGCAGATCATATGCTTCGGCGTAGGGATACATAATTTGGTCTGGTAGCTTTTCAAAGCCGTCAGCTGTCAGTCAGCACCAAAGAAGCCATGGGGCTACTGTACCTACTCCATAGGTGCATACATCACCAACTTTGATGTCTCTTAGCACCAAAATCTGGCGTAGCTGACCCCACATTCATTAAAATTATATGGAATGGAAATACTTGTCTTGTCATCCCTACAAACAATATAAATTTTTTTTTACCTGGGTCATTAACTAACCTTATATAATAATTTTTGTGCATTTATAATTATTGTGAAATGTTTATTAATGTACCTTTTAACACAAAATATATTTATATATACATAAAACTTATAAAATATTGAGTATAAAATTTCGCACAAACTATGTATATGATTATCATTTAATTAGTATACACTTATAAATGACAATGTGATGTTATTTAAATTACAATGTGATGTTAGTTATAAGTTAAGTTTTTTTTCTACTCGGCTAAAATATAAATTCAAGATATGTATTCATTCTAAAATCCGACACTTTAGCTCATTCGGTAGTGTGTCTGTCTGAGCTAAGGGTCCTGGGTTTGAATCCTGATATGGCTGAAAAAATTATGATTTGTGAAATGTGGGCTTACCCTTTCACAGTGATGAATTAACGAACAGGGACTGGATGTTTTGCTTGTTCCGGTCTTTACGTTAGATTATAAGGCATATGAAGTTACGACAGGCTTAGCAAGCCGGTAGTGTAAAATATATGGCTTGAATAAAACATTGATTCAGGCCACAGGCTGTAAACAGTAACGAATGTAAACATTTTCACTCTAAAACATAAAAGCAATTATTTCTCTCTTGGTTGTTCTACACAACCCTCTAACTAAAGTTTGCTTCTCTTGCTTGAGAAGTTGAGCATAGCTTTAATAAAATCTTCAGAGAAGTACATCTCCTTCAGTTGAAGAACTTCTGCTCTGCATGCTCTCTTCAATGCATCACGCTCGTGAAGTCGTATTAACCTCTTTGTGCTGAGCAAGGACTGAAAAAAATTAGCCACATTAAAACAAAGCATGGATTATTTAATTATGTATGAGCATTATAATTCATGTATCCTGTGGTTAAAAAACAACTATAAAATAGCTTTTCTTAAATTTTGTCTCTAATAGTTTTTAAAAGTGGTAAGGAAATAATTCAATATTATCTAGATAAACATAGCCAAGCTGTGAGTTATAACCAAATCCAGGGGTAGAATGGGCACTATGGCGGTAGGGAGAATTCTACAGCTATCATTATCTGTTTAGTAAAATGCCTCCATCTTCCTCTATCCTTCCACCATTTTTCTTCCATTTCTCTCGTCTTTACATAAACACTTTCTTTTATCTGCTCCTACCATCTCTTTCTTGGCCTTCCTTGCTGTCTTTTTCCTACATAATTCATTTCCAACATTTTCTTTGGCATCCTCATTACATGCCCATACCATCTCAGTCTTGCTTCTCTACTATCTCATGTACTCCAACATCCTCACTACATGACCATACCATCTCAGTCTTGCTTCCTCTACTATCTCATGTACTCCAACATCCTCACTACATGACCATACCATCACAGTCTTGCTTCCTCTACTATCTCATGTACTCCAACATCCTCACTACATGACCATACCATCTCAGTCTTGCTTCCTCTACTATCTCATGTACTCCAACTCCTCACTACATGACCATACCATCTCAGTCTTGCTTCCTCTACTATCTCATGTACTCCTTGTACTCCCACTCTTACCCGATAACTTCAATCCTAATCTGTTTTCCTAGTGACAGCTAACATGCTCCTCACAAACTTCATTCCATGGCCTCCACTTTCTAGTCTCTCTTACATTTTGTTATGAGTATTTTCTATTTATTTACTTGTAGAGTACTGGTAGCTAAGTGTCAAATGTGCCATATGGCAAAGATTCATATTGGACTTGTGATGAAAAAATATTACCATTTAAAATCCAATGAATTCAAATAAATATTCTGTGTCCAGTTGTGTTTTTATAATTCATTTTGCCAAACAAAGTACTATTAGCATATTTTGGTGCTAATAGCAACTTATCCAGACTTAATTTAGATAAACACAATTTTAAAATAACACATTTGATACCCTAATGAGAATCAAATCTAGAACCTTTGACTCAGAAGACAGGAACTCAACAATGGAGCAAAAGCATTCTAATCAAATCTTTCTTTGATAGATCCTAATTGGAAGAGATATTTTTGTTCATGGGGTTATATTTCTCAGAAAAATGTTTCAGGTCAGAAATGTGATATCAAAATGAGGTCAAGAACGATCACCAAGCACCAAACAACTGAAAACAATAGTTGTGTTACTTTCAGGAATACGTCCAGGTTCCATTTAGTTCAAGTCAATATTAAAGGAACTAGACTAGGTTTTGTAAGTGTTATATAAATATTGCTTTGTTATATGGATGTGCTAAGCTTCAAAAATTTGAATTGTCTTTGAAACAAACATCCACTTTTAAAAAAAACAGGCTTTGACAATCACACAGCTTCACAAATAAAAATATTAAGAGCTAAACTACTCAATTTATAGTGAATTATTTCCATTAAAAGCTGTTATAAAAAGTCTAAACAGTGTAAATCAATATTCATATAAAAAATAAGTAATTGACTTATAAGCTGTGTTAATAACTTAATTTATCATATATAAACAAAATATTAAACACAATTTTACATTATAACAATTCCAAGTCATTCTAGTGCATAAAGTTAAATTTAAATAACCACAAAATATAAAAATTTCAATCATAAAATAACTATCAAAAAATATTCAAACTTCAATTTAGCTTTGAGAATGCTTCATATATTTGATTTGAGTTCAGTTTGAATTTAAAAAGTGGATTTCTCACACCCCTACTTTGTTGGTACCGGTATGTATACATATTTTTAACATTTTATTTTTATTGGTCATTTAATTAGCTAAAGGCGCAAATTAACAAATACTTGATCAATAATTGAGCCTTGGTTATTCAACCTTTGATCAAATAACATTCTCTGTCAACCCACCACTAAACTAGATAAGTTCTCATCGATTTTTCGACAAAAAACTTGTGTGTGATAAAGAGAAATCCGAATCAATAGAGCCACCCAGAAAGTTACATACATTAATAAGTACCTGCCAATAGCCAAACTATTTAACATTGAATAATTTAATTTATTCACATATTCAAATAATGACTTTGTATTTTGATCTTATTGTTTAGAGATTTAGTATTTTCCTTTTTTTCATTAATAAAACATGGGTACATTATTTTTTTAATGTGTGATACAATATTGTTCTGTAAATATATGTAAAGGAGTGTGTGATATTAGAAAAACTTTGACTTCACTTCAAAAATAAATATCTGCTTCAAAAATTACAAAGTTTTGCCAGTAAAAATATGGACAGGCAAAATACACATACACGCTCAATTTTTTTATATAATATTTAGTGTGCAAAGTGTTATATTCTAATGACCGCGCGTTGGGTCGTCAATTTTAAAACACGACTGAGGCCCCTCGTTGGGTGGCCAATTGAAGACTCCTACGTAAAGAAACAATGACTTATTATCCTAACATCTTTATCCCTGGATAGCTCAGCTTCTCTTATTGACGCGATTATCATACAAGGAAATTCCCACTTATACAAATACTTTGATCACTTTTATGTGAATTTATTACTATTTTGTATTCCTTTATACATTATTACTATAACAAGTGACCCATCTCTATGCCAGTCACTGTACACTATATTATAACTAAAAAATGTGGTGACAAGCAACACACGTCCTGTTGCCACCGGTCACTGTGTGTCTCTTCTTGTGTAACAATCAGACTTTGTTCCTTCTGCATAGATTTTTCAAATTCTGATGACATCGACGATTGCACCAAAGTGGACTGACAATCTCGACCTATCACAAGAGAGTAGTTTGAATTCTGGCTTTCTGGTTGGCTGGACAATGCAACCGCTCCATACTAAGTAAAAGCTGTATTCCTTTTAGAAGAGAAACTAATTGCAATATCAGCTCTTTTCTTTTGGTTTTATTGTCCAACGCATCCAGTAAGCACATTTAAAATAAAATAAATGTATTGCCTTCCAAACTGCCTGAAGGGCTTAAATATTCTAAAATGCAAAGGAATAATTAAAAATAATATTTTAAAATAAAGATAATCCCCGAGTTTAAATATAAAATGCAAATAAAATATTAAAATTGCAGTCTCATCCTTCCTTTTCGAAACAACATAGGGTTTACAAGTTGGGACATTACAAAAGTTAGATAAATATGCACAATATTATTATATATTTTTCAACATAAACTTTTTTTTTTAAATATTCGAATTTCAATTCATCTTCGGGAGTGTTGAAATTTGATCGGAATTCAATTCAGCTTCAGGAATATTTCATGTATTTATTCAACTTCGCTTCAAAAAAATAAGACTTTGCATACCTCTTCAAATGTACTGTAACAAGATTAGTGTCTAACAATGGGACAGGCATACTTCTTGTTGTTTACCCTAACTGCGCTCCCTGTTCTCTCTATCTCCCTCCTTGTCTAACAGTGGCACCGGCACGCTTCTTGTTGTTTACCCTAACTGCGCTCCCTGTTCTCTCTATATATCTCTATCTCCCTCCTTGTATAGCATGTATGTAGCGGCAGTCTCAATTGGCTGGATGATTAGAGAGGACAAAGGGGAGGAAAAGGCATATGTCTGGAAGATAGCTAAGCATTCTAGAAATGGAGGTTTCTAGACCCTTAGCTGTGACCCTACATATACACGGTCGGCGATAGCCACGTAGCCCCCAGTCCGAGTTGTGGATAGTGAAGTGAGTGGACCGGCGTGTCCAGGAGTGGGCTAGCGTGCTCGGGAGTGGGTGGGTCGGTGAGTCCAACGTTTGTGTTTTGCAGGTCGTTGCAGTGTGTCGTGTGCAAGGACTAGCAGCGAGTTAAGTGGACGGGTGACATAGACATTGATTGCTCTAATTAGAACTGTGCTAATAGTATACATTTTTGTGACTTTTAATATTTGAATAGTTATTACGTATTTTATAGTTGTTAATCAGATTATTTAAATTACTTCCATTTTTATGTGTTTTAATGGCTCATTAATTTAATTATGGATGTATTATTATTATTATTATTAGCACCGCGTCTTACTACCTGTTCGGGTTATACGCACTTACGCTAATGGTAATGGTAGGGTGATTGTGAAATGAAATGGAGGACCTACAGTTTAACGTGGAATCCGAACCACGGTGGAGGCCTGGCATTCCTCACATTCACAAGTTGTGATTAATACACATCTTGTCAGAGGTGAAGGAAGGGTTTGGCCATCAGATAAATCCGTGCCGGGACCGGGGATTGAACCCCGGACCCTCAGCACAGAAGTCTGACACCTTACCCCTAGACCACCAGGTCACCATTATGGATGTAATAATGATGATTATAATTATTATTTAAAGACTTGTTTGGTTGTTAATTGTATCTTAATCAGTGTATGTATTGTTTTATTTTTAATAATCAAACCCCCGAATATTCCGTGTGCATTTTCATTTTTGTTTAATCAGCAACACACTCCAGTGTCCTTAAAAGAACTCGCAGTTCACATCGCAACCTGTGAACAGCCCGTGACCCTCCCAAGTCGCACGCGCCCTGCGTTACAGTACATTTTTATTTTTGGTTTAAATACCCACCACAATGGTTATACGAGACCCTAAGCCTAATGGTTTTGCTTCAGTTGTAAAACCAAGTCTGCCAAATACAATTTTTGCAATATAGTTAAATAATCATTCAAAAAGGTCTAGTGAATGGGTTTATCAAGTGACCCTGCCAGTTAATTAATGGTTTGCACTTATCTCCTTATTTTACTTCTTCCTTTGAAAGAATGAGTCAAAAGTAGATCTACTTTCAACCTTTAGTGGTTGACTTTCAAGCAAAAAGTACCTGTTAGCTGTCAATATTCCAGCATCTAAAGGATGTGAATAGCAACCCCTCTCTCTAGAATTAGTAATACAACGGTAGTGGAGACCAAGTCTTATGGGATTGTGTATACGTTTGTTTTTATTGTTTATTTTGTTGTTTTGTAAGTTGATAGTAAAAATTAGGTCAATAATAAAATGAAGCTTTTATTACTTTTATGCAGTGCTGAGTCCTGGAAACTCCATTGAACCATTTACAAAATTTGGTTGAAAAATGTTAAAATACACTTTCATAAAAATATCTATCTATATTAAGGTGGGATCTCCACATAGTAGTCCAAACAATTCTTGAATATCATTTTGAGAAGCATGGAATTTGACTAGGACTTTTCCTTTTTATTTTAAAAGTTTATCATTAAAAGCCATTATGCTCATGACAAATATTCAAGAAATGTTGTGATTACCATGTGTAGAAAATTATACTAAATATATCTACTGGAGCAATATTTTATTTATTTTGACCAAAAAATTGTTTATGTTATAAAAATTGCAATAACACTCACATTAACTTGAGTCGCCTTCCATCCCACCTTAACTACCATACATATAGTTTTGGTAAAGGATCATATATCAACCTTTTGTTTTTATATGGCTACATTCTGTGAGAAAAGGGTAATAATTTGCCATTATAAGGTATTAAATCTACGTTCTATTTATTTCTGATATTCTTGAAAACCAAGTTAAATGTATTAAGCCTATAGTTTTGAGAAGTAGAGGCTGACCTTGGCTGGAAGATCTGCATATTGAACCAAGCGCGCCCACACTTCTTCCTGGAATGTCCGATGGGAAAACACTTCGGTAACCAAGCCACACTCTTTTGCTTCCGTTGCATTCATCTTTGTATTCAAACACAGCATGGACATGCTCTGAAATAATTAAACTTTTAAGTATAGGATTCAAAGATTGGGCTCAAATTTAGTTATTTTGTGTTTGAGGGAAGGTATCAAATAATGTTTAAAAGATTAAGAACTACAGTAGCCTCATGGCTTCTTTGGTGCTGAATGACAGTTCACAGCTGTCACTTCTGACAGTCAACATTTAGGTAAATACCTAAATGTTGACTGTAAGAAGTGACAGCTGCTAAACACATGTTTTTTTTTTCAGATCATATGGTTCGGCGTAGGGATACATAATTTGGTCTGGTAGCTTTTCAAAGCCGTCAGCTGTCAGTCAGCACCAAAGAAGCCATGGGGCTACTGTAGCTAGTGTTTAGTAGTTATAGTACGAAGTCTGTACATACAATGCAAAATGAATTCTCTGCTTGAAATAACTGTTTGTTCCTACTCCACCCAAAGTAGGAACTAAGAGTATTATATAGAAAGTGAATATAAGTTGTAACAAACAATTAACAAAATCTTTGGAATCATTACATATGGCATCAAACAGAAAATGTAGTGAAGAGAAACTAGCAACAAGTTAAAGAGTTTTTCAAGATATATCTAGTAGAAGTATATAAAATTTAGACCAAGAAGAATATATAATAACAATAAACAATAGTAGTATTGAAAGTTACAGTTTAGAATAGAGGTTTGTAATAACAAAACAGCAATCATATTAGTTGGTATTTAGCATTAGAAACCAACATTTCTAAAAGTACTTAACAAGAACAAATAGGGTTAGACAGTAAATCATTTTTCTATTTCACAAGAATAGTAGTTAAAATAAACAACAAGAAGTAACGAGTATGAATTAACAGGATATATTAGTAAAATTAACAGCTTGTAGTGATAGTTATGTTTATCACCATGAGACAAGAAAGAAGGGTGTGGAGGGTTAAAAAATGAAGAGTAACGAGAGCTGTACCTAAGAAAGGCAAGATGAGATGGAAAGTGTAGGGGTTAAATGAGAAAGGTTTATGAACAGTTTGGTGGGAGCTGCAAGAGGTATGTGGGAGGAGACAGCCTGATGGAACGACAGGGTGAAGGAAGCAGTGGAGAAGAAGAATAAAACATTCAGAAGGAGTTTTAAACATAGGAATGAGGAAACAGAGGAAGAATATAGGGAAAAGAAGAAAAGAGTAAAGTGAGTGGTACAACAAGCCAGCAAGAATCGGATGCAAAAATGAACATAAATGCTGGAACAGGATGTGGAAGGAAGTAAGAAGGTGTTATATAGTCAGGTAAGAAACAGGAGAAAGAAAAGACAAGAAGTTAGATTAATGGATGAAGAAGAAAGAATGTTGAAAACAGGAGAAGAAGAAAATAAACTATGGTTGAGATATTTTGAGAAGATGTTCAACCCAGAAGAGGAAAAGGATGAGAGTGAAACAAAGGAGTAGGAAGAAATAGCAGAAGAGGAAGGACGATGTAAAGGACGCATTAAAGAGGATGAAACCAGGAATAGCACCAGGTGTGGATGAACTGACTGTGGAAATGATAAGAGCTTCAGGTTAAGTAGGTATACAATGGTTATAGAAGCTGCTGAGAGTGGTTTGGAAGGAGAACAAGGTACTGGAAGACTGGAAAAAGGGAGTTAAAATACCTATTTTCAATAAAGTAGACCAAAAGAGTTGTAAAAATTATGGGGAGATAACAAAGATGTGCCACGGTACTAAACTATATAAGGGTCAAAATACAATAATGGGCCAAAATCTGTACTTATGTAATAAATTATTAATATACTTCTGTTATGATGGACGTTTTTTATATTTCGATTAAATAGTTAGTATTCTTCATTATAAAGCTAAAATAAAACGTGAAAGGTAAATATGTTAATATAAAACTAGATGATTTTCTAAAATAAATAACGACGGTTCTGTGTCCCTGATACAATAAAGTGCTCTTTATTTGGTAATATCTTAGTACATTTTATTTAAATTAATAATTTTAATATATATTTAGTTTCATATTGGTCTATATTTTAGAAATAAATATAACATGCTAATGAAATCAAATATATTCACATTAAAATAGTGAATGAAACTTGTGTCCCAGGTTTTCTTATTGGTAGCCTCATTCTACCAATGGTAAGTGAGCTGTTGTGAAACAGGCGGGCTTATAGGTTCAGTTGTGAAGTGAAGTTAAAATTGAGAACAGGTAAGTAATGACTTTATTCTTTTATTATTATTTACAGAGCTTATTTTAACTTATTTTCTATGCATTTTTTTTTAGTTTATAGCTACGGTCCTTGTAATTATAATATTATGTATACTAGAAACTTGGTTGGTTGATATCCCAAATAATGATGGTTTATGAAATGACAAAATAAAACATACAATAGATGGTATACTGACATACATCTTGATTAAAACAACTATTACAACTTAAAACATAACGCCGGTCCCGTAAATAATGACTGTCCTTTATTTTACGGGGACCGGCGTTTGTCTTATGGGCCATAGTTACATTTCGTAATAAAATTAAATGTGTGTGCGCATGTGTGTGCGCACATGCACAATATAATTATTGCACAAATAACCAAGAATTTTTTTTGCAATCACCAATGATTACATTTTACTATTATTATTAGTGATACTTTATAAGAATTGATATTATATATTAAAATTGACACTTTAGTTGACTTTCGAATATATTTTAATATAAATTTAGTGCACTAGAAATTCCTTTTTATGACCATTTTGGCGGATGAAGAGTCTGCCAAACTTTGTATATAATACATAAAATTTTCAAAATTAATTTTAAAATGTCAACATACAATGACAAAAAAAAAACCAACTTGATATGAGATATTTCGTTTTAATTTTTACAGCTTTAATATTAAGCTAATAGCATCATGATGGAAGGACCAAATAAATATCAAACGTTAAAAGAAAGGCTTAGAAAAGACAAGGAAATTGCGGCTAAGATTAGGCAACAGAAAATAGGCAGGGGAAAAAAAATCGCAAGTTTGAAAGACAAATAAAGATAAAAGAAAGGTGTGAAAATAAAAATAAAACAAATAGGAAATTTGATGAGGTAAATGAGACGAAAAATGATAAACCACACAAACATACAATCACAGAAGAGTGTCAAAAAATAATACAGCATATGGAAGAAACTACCATAAGTAATGAAAATATACAAGAAACTACAAAGAAAGAAAATGTCACAAAAAGTATTGAATTATTAAAGTATTAATTAAAGTATTTAATCCATTAAGGAAAATAAAAAAAAATCTCAAAAAACTAAGAAGAACTTGAAACTGTCTTGCAAAGCACTGACTGAAGAAGAAAGTATGAGAGAGAAAAGAAAAGGAAACAAAGGGCAAAAATGAGTGAAGAACAAAAAAGCAACAAACTTGAAAAATATAGGAATATAGTAAAGATAAGCGAAGAAAGCTTGTTGACATGACCAAAAGAGAAATAAGAAGAGTAAGGAGGATATGAAGGGCACGAGCTCGAAAATTCAGAGATAAAAACAAGGAAAGTGAAAAATTAGAAGAGTTTTTGAATGTGAACACACTACTGGAAATTAGAGGCAAAAATGAAGTACTGAAAAACGTATCACCAAAGATTCAACCTTTACAACCATCCACTGATAGCAACACCAATTCAAGTTCAAGATCTTCCAAAAAGAACAATTGTAGCTGAATATATTGCAGCACCCTTTCAGATTCGGGTTCTTACAGAAAGACTTGTGGCAGAAGAAAAAAAAAGTAAAGTTTATAGAGATTTGAAGAGAACTGAACTACAATTGAGAATAGCTCATCATCGTGCCGAGAGGTACAAACAGAGACTTCGTAGGTTGAAAGTTAAATGTACCCAATCCCCTAATTCAAAAATTAAAAAATTAGCTGGTAACAGGAAGGTTCCAACACCAATCAAGAAATGTTTAGTCTTTGCGAATGAATTAATATCGCATTTAGAAAAACAAAAGTGTGATACTAAACAACGTGATAAAAAATACTTGGAACAAGCAAAAACTGTGTCATCTAAAAGTTCAAAGACCTTAGAGTTATAAATGCTGCCAAATCATTGGTCTCCTATAAAATGTACAGGAAAGCAGTATAAAAAGCTGCACATCACAAGAAAAGAAAAGACTGGGTCTGTATCTTTATGTCTATCCATGAGAAAGATTTTGGAGGAAGATGTGAACAAATAAGAAACAAACAAACAAACAATAGAAATCTCATAAATGTATTCTTTTGGATACAATGAAAAATCTGCATTAAAAGTATATTCAGACTCATTCTACACAAATTTCATATTCAAAATTTCTGCGTTTTAGACTTTTTTATTGTTTCTCCAAAGTTGTCAGACAAAGACAAATGTGTGTGCATAAAGCACTCTAGCATGCAATAGATGACAGACAAACTAAACAAATGCAAAGTTTTACCTACACCATCACCAGAAGTAATCATCGATGGAGTTGAATGTTGCAGTACAAGTAAAGATTGCATGTAGGGAACATGTGATGATTGCAAAGAGAGAAAACCTTTGTTTAGCCTAACTGAAGAAATCAAGAATGAAAATATTCACTTTTTAGAATGGGCAAGTACAAAAGAAGAAAGGACCATAAAAGAGAGAAAAGGTAGAGATGATGATTCAAGAGTTGGCAGAGAAGGTTTCCCAAACTTTGCCCATCTACAAGAAACATATTTTTGACATTTGCCATCAATATTACACAATGACAAAACTTAAAAATGAAATGGGACCCAATGAATTGATAATTAATATAGATTTCTCGGAAAACTATGTATTGAAATATGGCAAAGATGCACTTTGGAGCCTCCTAAAAACAGATTTCGCTCCTGAAGCGTATGTTATGTCAGGAAAATTCTAATATAAAACCTCATTCATTTTATTTAGTTTCTAAGAACTTGGATCATGGAGCTTATGCTGTCTGGAGCCACCTTAAACCAGTTTTGGAAACTCTGAAAGATAAATATCCAATGGTGGATACCTATCATTTCCATTCTGATGGATCCACCTCACAATACAGAAAGAGATTTAAAATTTACTTTCTTGTGACTCATCTAACATATTTTAATTCATACATTAAAAATGTATCATGGAATTTCACGGTTTCCAGACATGAAAAAGGTCCCGCCGATGGCGTAGGTGATGTACTCAAGAGAACTGCGGATATGCTTGTGTCATGAGGGAAAGGCATTGTGACTTCTTCCCAGTTTGTGGGTGAACTGAAGAAAAGTTGTCCTAATGTTGAGTTAGTGGAAGTTTCTGACAGTGACATACAATAAATGAAGAAGGCCTTACCAACTTCACTATCACCCATTCCTGGTATTTTATCACTATACCAGGTGACATGGTCACTGGATCACGCTTCTACCAACTCAGCTGTTTCCAGTGTCCAATGGGTTCTGTCTGCAAGCATCACATGTTTGGTAGAGGAGAGCTACTCTTCCACCGCACTTTTATCCTTTCATTAGTTTACTGTATGTGTTCTGTTTTTGTTATTTATTTCATTTAGCTTTTTGTTATTTTTACCAGAAAATTAAAATATAATCCTTTACTAAACAATCAACTAATATTTGGGACACACTACACATTTAGATAGCCGACTAATCTTGAGGTTCCTGAGATGTAACAATGGTTTCTACTAAGTAACAACAGTCCCTACAATGTAACAACGGTCTCTTATGAATAACGACGGTCCATGCACCTATTAATCCATTTTCCAAATGGAAAACAATGTCTAATAATAAAACTAATATTTAAAGTGAAGCTATTGTGTACACTTATTTTATGTAATATTAAATATAATTGTTTGCTTCGATTTATATTCAAACAAATACAAACTTATGACTTTGAGAAATATTAAAATATATTAAAATATTTATTAATGTAGTTAATTAAATGCATTTCTCAACTTAATTACTAAGAATGTTTCTCAAATAAATAATTAAATAGTAATCTGTCTTTTAATATAAAAACATATAAATATTAGCACATATAAATAACTCAAACGAGCCCGAGAAAACACAGGACTGTCGTTAGAATAATTCACATTTTTGTTTCAAAATGTAGAATAATGAAACATGTCTTGATGTTAATCATCGTGGAGGATGGTATTTTGGATTTAACAGACTTTGTAAAAAAAAAAGTCATCACAAAAGGAGAAGATATTTTAAAAATAGTAGTGGAGTGTAAACTATCCCACTATCGTACCCATAAAAAGACACTGGAAAATAGAATAAGAAAAAAAATTGAAAGAAAGGTGAAGAGAGAGAAAAAGCACGGATTTAGGGAACATTAGACTTAACCTTTGCCATACGAGAGTTGATGGAAAGAAGATATGAATTTGGGAAAGATTTAGTAATAATAATTATGGATGTGGAGAAGGCATATGATAGCGTGGATAGAAATAAAGTTTGTAAAGCGATGGAGGAAGCTGAAGAGGAAAGAGGAGTTGTAACGAGAGTGAAAATCATGTGAGGATAACAGGAGTTGTGTTAAGATGGAGAGTGGGAGGGCGACGTGGTTCCAAATAAAAAAATGGAGTGAGGCAGGGGAGTTCACTTTTACTATTACTCTTTGTAATTTTAATTAATTAAAATAATAAATTAGAAGTTTTAACAATTACTATAAATTATTAGAGTGAATATACAATTGATTCCTCCTCATTCCTGTAATATATTTTAAAATCTACTAATCAGTCCTATTAGGCCTATGCAATAATGATAATTATTGGTCTTAAGTCAATTTACAAAAATAAAATGAGATGAATAGTTTTTTTGTTTTCTTATGCTACTATATATTATGTGCTTAGTCATTTAAAACACAAAATAATTAATTTGGACATATACCTACTTGACTAAATCTAGTTCCTAAAACAGCCAATTCAAATAAATTGTAATTTTACAAAATAATGACATTTATATTAGACTGAAAAGCCTGTGGGCAGTATGCAAGAACTTGACTAGTGGATGTTTAGTGGACACTAGCGTGGATTTGCTTGCCTCATCATAGGTTAAAAGGTGGAACGAGAGTGTGCTCGGAACCACACTATTGGTCCACTAAGCATTCATTATACGTTCTTGCATACTGCCCTATGACTTAGTACACCTCAAGTGTGGCGCTGTACTAAATACAAGACGACACCTACATAGACCAGAATGGAATGGGGCAGTTACATTGTAACCCCCCCCCCCCCCCCCCCCCCGGTTATCACCCAATAATAACTGACAGGTTGGCCACAAGAGAGTTTATTTTATTCAAAAACAACATTACAAGAAAAGGTCTAAAAGAGAGTGAGACATGAATAGCGTTAGGCGCTGGATCTGTAAACAACAATCATTGTACCATAAAATATGGAACATGCGGGACTCCTTCCCATGCTCTTAAATGGTGGCGTAAAATTAATCTTACAATCAGAAGTTAAATTGACCTCCGTACACATCCTATCAAAGTAATAATAATAAATAGCCAACAGCACTAGTTATGCGGAAGGCATTTACTCGCCACCGTCGGCGGTTCCCTAACAGTAAATAAAGACTTTTTGATAACATATATCTCTCCAGCCATAATCGGGCATAACAGAAACAAACAATAATAATTTAATTTAGAAACAAATGTTTTAACTGGCTGCAATAACGTTAAATATAAAAATTCCATTATTAGAGAACAAACCTGCCAACTCACGGCCCCACATTTAACTAACATTATATAGTCTTTCAAATAGTAACACTAATAAATTAACTTCCAAAAAACAACAAGAGATATAAATATATAAAATCGGCAGAACAAAGATTGGCGCCGCAAGAATCAATCATAGACCTAAGATGGCGGCGCTCCAAGGTATAAGACCATCCGTGAAGCGGAAGAAGCAGAAAGTACATTTAATAAATATATGAGTTCTCTCAATAGATCACAAAGTGACGTTATCATATATATATTATCCATGATCCGCAAGCAATTTAAAGGAGACCAGGTACAGTTAATAAATGAAGTCTTTAAATATGAAATCCTGAACAGTAATTTTGAATCATTATGGCCAGACAGAATTTTGAATAGAGACGTAAATCTAATCTAGCAACAAAGTCTCTCACCTAGTGATCGCAATGTAATGTGTAACGGTATTACAGAACGATGCCCTATATATATCAAACAAGTGAAGCCATGTGCTCTCAAGGCGCGGAACAAAGGAGGGGGAGAGGGTTAAGGCATAGAAACCTTCTAAGTGTTGTAACAGGGTTACAACATATACGAAACTGGCCCATTTCATTCGAGTTTAGGTAGGGTTCGTTATGTATTTAGTATAGCGCCGCAATTGAGGTGTACTAAGTCTGCCTAAGAAACTGGCCCTACAGCATTACCCTTTCAATAGAATGGATTATTGCTGGAGACGCTGAGGTCAGGTTCAAATCCCAGCTGGGTATACTGATATTGTTTTTTCCTAAATTATTTACCTCTCTGTATTCTCACAAATGTAAGTACTTTTCCTCTAAATTCAAGCTCTTTCATCTCTATTCTTTTAGTGCCAATATGAGGATAGGTTGGAACGATAATTAGGTACAGTACACATGAAAAAACAAAACAATAATGATGTATAAATGAAATCAATGTTATTATGTTTTATATATTGGCAAGATTTGGAAAACCATTTTCACCAAGATAACAAATGTGTGCACAAAGTTCCTTATATTGGTGGACAAACTATCATATCTATCATTTAATAACTAATATTATGTAGGGAAAAGTATAAATTTCAGGTATAAGTGTCATATTATTGTTTAAAAAAATAAAATATACTTGCAGGACCATTTTTACATTATTTAATGAGCTGGCTTTTGAAATAAGATAAATCAACCTTTGACTTAAATTAAGTGATATGATTTAACACCAAATTTTATTTCCAATAGTTATAGTTAGAGACTATTTAAAAAAAAACATTACTATAGTGCATATATTAACTAAGAATAGTTATAATACATTTATATGAATAACAAGGCAAAGAATGACATGTCTTCCACTGGGACAAATTAGTGGTTTTTAATTTTGATATTATTAATGCACATTTAAATGACATATTTCACTATAATACACACTTAAAAGGGCAAATTGATAAGTTTGCAAAAATATTTAATGCATTCTATTTTTACATATGTATTGAAATTTTAAAAAGCTACAGTAAATTTTACCTGCATCTGTGGTCGCGTGGCCTAACATGTCACTCCCGCAATAGATTGGCGGTGATGAGATTGAGGTTTGAATCTCAGTCAAACGTACTAAGCCTGACGTTTCCTAAATGGTTTCCCACTCTCCCTCCACACAAATGTGTCTACATTTCCTCTAAAATTCTAAATTCCTCATTCCTACTTCATCAGCATAATTTATATACGAGTACCAAGACCAGAAGAAACAAATACAATAAACTTTAATTGTTTTAATAGCACCCCACCATTACATGTTAGGTTCCAAACTATTTTTGCTGTCAAGTAAATCGTTGCCAGTTTTTCACTTGTTGATGTATACTGTATTGCATTCATCATATTCCGATTGTGTGTGCATAGATGCAGTATGTGTGATGTTTGTGAACAAACAGAGTCCAGCAGGAAGAGTCATGTTTCTAAAATGTCGTATCAGCAAGGTAGTTGTCAGATATTCGAGATATAGGGCCAGCTTCATAGTCAAATTTAGTACGCCTCAAGTGCGGCGCTATACTAAATACAAGACGTCACCTACCTGAAATTGAATGGAATGGGACAGTTTCATATGCCAAACTGGCCCATTCCATTTTGGTCTAGGTAGGTGTCGTCCTGTATTTAGTATCGACTCGCACTTTAGGCGTACTAAATCTGACTATGAAACTGGCCCATAGTCACAATTTAAAATCATTCTAGGAGTGAATCATCATGCCTGTATGTAACAACACATCCTCCAAAATTATATAAAGTGTTTGGTTAGCACTAACAAATCAATAATTAACTACCATTTCTAAGGCAGCTAAAGTGAAAAGAATAATATTTTCCTAATTTTTTTTTCTCCCCATTAAACTACACCATCCTAATTGTTTTTTGTGCTATATCTTACTTCCTGTCCGGGCTTTCCACGTAAAACTACTCAAATGGGATAGGATACAGGAGGGTTAAGTTTTAGAGTGAATGTATCTGTATTTTCAATCAAAGAGGATTAATGAACTATTAATAGAATCTAAACCAGTACACCCAGCCAGGATTACCCACCATCCCTTTCCCTAGAACACCAAATCAGAATAGATGCCTTAGCCTGTGTGCTAAGTAATGTAGTTCATCTTGATGTTTATGTCAATATTTGTTTAATAAATGCACACTTATATTGTATCGGGAATCAAAGAATATGAACAATTTTGAATAATATTCTTTGGTCCAAACGAAAATTTGATCTACAATCTGACCGCCATCGGCAGTTCAGCCTATTGCGAGAGTGATGCCTTAGACCGTGAGGCCACTGAAGCTGGTAGCTACAGTATATTCACAATATACTGAAGCTGGTAGCTACAGTATATTCACAATATCTTTTTATATGAGTGACAGTTGAAAAAACATGTTTAGGTTTTGGGTTGCCAACACTTGTAAAAGATCACTGTTCTGTTATAAATGAAAATCTTTTAATTACATGTTATATTTTACATTTAAAATAATGTAAACTCAAGTTTTCTCACACTATTTCATTAATTTTAACAATTTCTTTTTATTTAATCCAAAACCATATTTTAAACATAGTTAGAAGTACTTATTATTTGTTTTGGAATGTTATCTTTGATGTGTAATATAGTGCATATATTAATACCTTTTAATACAGGCACCGTATTTACTTGGGAAAAAGAAAATACTTGTTCTTTTTTTATATATAATAAATTATTTTATTATAATTTTATTGTATTTTGAAATATAAATTTAACTGAACAAAATATTTTTATCCACTGTGTGGCTGCACCATTGTAAATAACTTGTTTGCGTCATGCTCACTCAATCGCTGGTCGCCATTTTGAAGCTAAATTTGTTAGATCTTTTGTGAAAGTGCTGTGAGTAATAATTTTTTTAAGTGGAATAAAACAATAAAATAGCTTTGTGCCCGACCTCAAATAAATATAAAAAATAATATTACATTCATACATTACAATGTGTTTTCATTAAGAGTTATCCAAAGTGATAGATGTCAGCTATTGGTGTAAGGATATATTAGGGACTGTTTCTAGTGACTTTTTGAGTTGTCATCCAAGAAAACTCGAGTGGTGAATTGGTGAATGTAAAGAAGAACACTTGCACTCACTCGTTGATGGCCCATAATCATGGGAAACATGTAGCTGGAGCAGCCCTCTGCCACAAGTCCTAGCTTGGAGAATGGTGTCTGAAAGGTGGCCTGTAACAAATAATATTCATGATCAATTCAAATTAATATAATAGATTTAGTATTTAAATCAAGGGAAAATGGCACCTTATGACAGAAGTCAATAAACTTTGAAAGTTGGATACTAAGGCAAGGTCCACACACCTACCATTAAATTACAAGTTCAAAGATTTCATTAACTGATCAGTTTTTAAGGGCTCCAAATTTTTTTTATAAATTTGGTAGTAGGTAAGTTTACTTGGTCACCAGATAGAAGAGGCAACAAAAATGTATTAATGTTGAATACAAAATAGGTATTATTATTGGGACAGCAAATGAAGGAGAGGCTGAATGAAGGAGAGGCCAAGAGCATAGTGATAGGAAGAAGAGTGAGAGAGAGAGAGAGAGATGCTGTTTGTCACCCAGTCTGTTCAACTTGTATGTCGAGTGATTGGTCAGGGAAGCCCTAGAGAGGTGTGGCAATTTCAGGATAGGACACATCAACACAATAAAATACACAGCTGATTTAGCATTAATGGTCAAAAATAAAGAAGAGTTGCAGGAAATGATGAAATGGCTGGTGGAGATCGGTAGAAGATAGGGCATGGAGATCAACATTGAGAAGTCAAAATTGATGGTGATTTCAAAAATTAAAGAGCCGATGAAAGTCAAAATTTGAAATCAGGAGTTGAAAAACATAGAGCATTTCAAGTACCTGAGAAGTCTGCTGACAAAGGATTCCTACTGCACCAAAAAAATTAGGTCAAGGATCACCATCGCCGAGGAAACTTTCAACAAGAACTTATGCTGACCAGCAAATTGAGTTTGGAAATGAGAAAGAAACTGATGAAATGCTACATTTGGAGGATCATGCTATTTGGAGGATTGTACTGTGTGGAGCAGAAACTTTAACTCTTAGGAAGATGGAAAATAAATACTTGCTTGGAGAACTTATAAATGTGGTGCTGGAGAAAACTTGAGAAGATCAGGTGGGCAGACGGGATTACAAATGAAGTCCTAAGAATGGGTGAGAAGAGAACCATTTTGGATGTGATTCTTTGGTACAATCAAACGTGATCAGACACAGCCTTAGGAGGAACTGTCTTCTGTAAGACATCATAGAAGGAAAGGTTGAGGGAGAGAAGATCTTAGGAAGGAGGAGGATTCAAATATTGGATGACTTGAAGGAAAGAAGAAAATTCTGGGAGCTAAAGGAGGAAGCAGAGGACCGGCGCAGTGGTGGTCTAAGTTCACTGACAAAAGGAATGGACCTGTCATAAGACAGAACACTTAATGATAATAATTAAGAATTATTACATTATCAAATTTTACAAGACTTTCTATGTAGTATATTGCAGGGGTGTAGCATAAAGGAAGACTATGGGAAGTCCCCCTCAAACCCATTGGAAGGTTTAGGCTAAATAAATAAATAAGCTTTGCATGCTATTTATTATGAGTTTAATAACAACTTCCAAATAGATAAAATTGGCAAAAGTGCTTCTTGCACATATAACACTATTTTTCACTTTCTTTCCCAACTAAGACTGACCCCAATTTGTATCAAACTTATTTTATATTAGCTGTCATTGCTTCTTTAAGATTACCACCGCTCCCAGTGGTACTGTTATTAACCTCGAGAAGAAGCTAAACTCAACAAGTTGTCAAGTTGGGCAGTTTTAGAGGAACAAGGAGTTACAGAGGTGGCTAGTGGCTCTAGGTAAAATTACTATGAAGGCTATTCAAGCATGAAACACCTTTCCCTTCTACCTGATCTTAAAACATTTAACTATTTTAACCACAAATTTGAGAGAAAATAAGCTAAACTAAGTCAAATATTTAAATAAATATAAAACACTATTTTTTTACTTATGTAGGTCTACAGGAAGAACTAGTTCACACCCCAAAAAAATCCACCATATATTACAAGTGAGTTAACTAAACATTATTATTTACTTTTAGTTTTGACTCGGAAGACATTGTTTTGTATGGTGCATGTTCAAATAGTTTTAGAATTATATAGTTACTATCTAGTTTTAAAATGGAAGGGCAAAACTGATATATATCTTATGCACAAAAATTGGTGATAAAATACCTGCTAAATTATCGGCTAAAGCTAATATATGAGGTAAGATGGTTCTATCTGAAAAAATTATTATCCCCTTCTTCATGTTACTTAGCTACTGCACCACTGGTATTTTGTGTTAAGTCCAAAAATTTTGACCAAAGTGAAAATTATCTTAACGTGTCTATATTATATGAATTTTTAATTCTAAAAAGCTTTAGTAGGTAAAACAAACTTTGATATTTGAGTAAATACAAAAACTACCTTCTGTGTCTAAGAGTTGGTTAATGAGTATGCTTCAAAAGTCAATAAATAGTTTAAATACTGACTATATAAAATAAATAGGCATAAAATAACTCATCAAGTAGGTGATTATGATCACTTTCGGTGACTAATCATGGATGACTGCTATAGGAGGAGCTAAATGTACATAAAGAAATGTGATGTGTTACATTTTAACTAAAGTTGTGTTGAATCTATTATTCTACAAATCAAAATCTTTATTTTATCCCTGAATCTCAAATTCAAATTCAAATCTTGGGAAAAATGATTAACAAAAGAATAAATATAAATGAATGATAGAAAATATTATAAATAGTAGCTAAATGTTAACATGTTTCGCTATAATACATTAATTATAATGTTCATATTTTCAGTTAAGTGTTAAATTAATGGTCTGGGGTCTGATTGTTAAGTTTATCCTAAATTATAATTAGTCTGAACCACCAATAAGGTGTATTAAAGCTATTAAACAAATCACTATTCGAGATTTGAAAAAATAAAAAAATAAATTCTCAAACATCTTAAAGAATTTGAGGGTCCCATCCCTAGCTTTAACGGTAAATGTCACTTTTACATCTATAGTTTTTGGTTTAAATGTTTATAAAATGTAGTGTTTAGAAATGTTTGTTGGTAATCAGAGGATGGGGTGATGGATGCTGTGAGTTGACAATACTTGTGTTGGTAGGATGTAATGGATAGCTATAATAGGAGGAGCTGGAGTTTCAATGACAGGATGGGGTGAGTTGCACCTATCCCGAAAATGGCTCTACACAGACATGCCCTAATCAAATATGCAAGTACTAGCACTAATTTATACTTAGCTGTTCTAACATTTTTATCATTCAAATTCTCAAATTACCTCTGAAAACTTGTCACAAAATGTTTTCCTGATACTTTCAGATCAGACTACTGTGTCCAGAATTTTGTATTAAACTGTTTTGTGCTTTAAGTTACACTACTATACTTAATAATTGTATGCACTATGCATTCATTAGGAGTGTATGTATCCATGGAACTATTTTATTTGTATAGAGATGATTATTATTATTATTATTATTATTATTATTATTATTATTATTATTATTATTATTATTATTATTATTATTATTATTATTTTATTATTATTATTATGGTTATTGTTATCATTATTATTACTATAATTATTATTATCATCATCACCGCATATTACTACCCGTTCGGCTTATAAGCACTTAAGCTAATGTGTAATGGTAGGGTGATTGTGAGATGAAATAAAGGACCTACAGTTTACCGTGGAATCCGAACCACGGTGGAGGCCTGACATTCCACACATTCACAAGTTGTGATTAATACACGTCTTGTCAGAGGTGAAAGAAGGGTTTGGCAATCAAATCTGTGCCGGGACCGAGGATTGAACCCCGGACCTATAGCACAGAAGTTCAACCAACACCTTACCCCTAGACCACCAGGTCACCATTTGTATAGAGATGACTTTTATATAGCTTAATATAGTAAACTTATGTATTGCAAAGTGATATCAGAGGTAACTTAGTTAAATAAATGTAATGACTATAAAATGTATTGACTTGATTTGGCTCTGACGAATGAATCACCTTTATGACCAAATATCACAGCAGATAAATTAATCGGTAATTGGCCTGAACACCAGAGAGGAGAAATTCGTGTTAACATGTAGGATATGTATTGAGGTGTTCAGCAACTTAAGGAGGGCAGCTTTCAAGCATTTTAGGCATTTCAAGACACATCAACACTAAAACAAATATAAATATAGTAAGAGTTAAATACACAAAGCAATGGTTTACAGCCAGCTACTTAGTGGTAGGCAGTAGTTTATTATTTACCGTTGTTATTTAGTTGCATTCATTCGTTCATTGTGTTTTCTTATCCTAACCAAATGTGTCCAAGTAGTAGGGTTGTGTTACTTTAAAGCTGATTATAATATAATGTTCTAAAAGATAAATAGTTTGTTAACAAACAATTCACTTTGCTAATCAATGGAAGTGTGATAGTGTACAAATACTTTAATTTTTTTTTAATGGAGCCCATTGTACCGGTCAACTAGTTATCGGTTCGTGTTCAATCTAAGATGGAAGCAAACAAGTGGTAATAAAAAATATTTAAATTCTTTAAACCATTAAGGTGTATGTTAGTCGAGTCTTTATCATGACTTAGATACTCTGGGGACTTCTGAGTTTTGGTTATGTTGAAGAGAACGTTCAAGTTAAGATAACTTGAAAGTTTAACTTTCTTTTGAATTAAAAAATTTTAATACTTTAGCTGCTGTCTGATTTTCATAGGAAGTCTGTTATATAAGAAAATTGGAAATTCAAGTTGCCACAGTGGCGGTAGTATGAATATTAAAATTGTATTTGCATTTAGTTAATAATGTAAAGCGAAATTATATATAAGGAAGTATTATAAAAAACTTTTGATAACTTTTAGGTAAACTTTATAATTAATAAAATCAAACAGGGTTTGTATAGCAGGATTATGTTGTATACCTTGTCAGAGGCAAACACTACATCACAAAGACCCAGAGTAGTTACTGCAATACCAATTGCTGGTCCATTCACTACCGCCACAAGTATTTTAGGAAAATTGATAAAAGTTTCTACCAAATTTCTGGAAAATCAAACATATAATTATAGCATTAATACATGTTTACAGATTATTTAAATGCATTATTTTTTAATACAATATGGTTAAGTGTTCAGCTAACATAAAAAAAAAGTAAGATTTTGATTCCTACAGGCTTTTTGGGTTTGTTTATGATATTTTGGTTTCCCATTCTCTTACCTGGCTTCTGATGATAGTATTTTTATACATTTGTCATTTTGTTATTTTAGGTTATATATATTAATACTCTGATAATCTTATGAGAGTTATAATTTTAACAATGCTGTTATTCTTTTTTAAACTTTCTTATGCTACAGTTACACTGGCAAGTGAATTGCGACAGTTCTCACGTGAGTACTGTCCAGTCTGTTTACACTAGCAGCATTAAATTGCTGCAAGATCTGTCTGGGGAGTGACTTGGTGAGTGTTGGTGAGTGACTTGCACGAGTTCTCACAAAGCTGTTTACACATGAGAGGAGAATATTGCTCGCGTAAGGTTTGTTTCAATCATTTTGGGATAATGCCTCCCATCAGACGTGTCAAATGTTACAAACTCACCGAAACTTATTGCTTGAGGTTGGTGAGACTGGCTGTTGCGATGGATAGACAGGACAGTGAGGGCGTGGAATGGCGACGTGTGGACGTGGATGAGAGGTGTGCGAGCGAGGGTTGTGTAAAGGGGTTGTGTTTGTGCAAATGTGTGTAGCACGTATTATGTTGGATAGACAAGTGTGCGATTATTAGACCATGTGAGGTACAATAAATCAGAAGTAAGATGAACACAAAATATCTATTTCTTCATTTAATTGCCTAACCAGTTTCCCTTGTGTTTAATTGCATAAAACAGCTGACACGTTATCTAAGTTTGTGATACACAATCATAAATTTCATTAAAGTTACATTTCTTGAATTTAAATAGTAATTTTAATGGGTTGCAATTGCTAATAAACAATTTAAAAAAATATAAATTGTCACAGATGATGAGCGATAAAACAAGATTTGAAAACATGGGTACACCGTGGTCGCCATCTTGCTAGCGTGGAAAACATTTACACACAAAAATATATAGCTATATATATTTGAGTTACGAGTGTTTGAAAACTAACCAATTGTGATTTAACTTCCAATAGCCCTTCAAAAATTAAATAAATCCAAAATGCAACAGCAAGACCAAAACAATTTGGAGGAAGGAGCTATAAGCCATGAGGAGGTAGTGGCAGAACATCAGACGGACTTGGTTATGTCTATGCAGGATGTTCTGAACCTAATTTCACCAACGTGATCAAACTCTTTTTGAAATGATGAGATCGCAGCAACCACAAATACCAGAACCAACTTACAGTATAATGTCTGACTTAACGAAAACCATCCCCCACTTTTATGGAGAGTTATCAAGAATGAACATGTCTGAGTGGCTACAGATAATCAACACCACGGTAGAACTCCATAAATGGCAGAATCCGTTCAAGTTAGAGTCTGCTAGGACTCACTTCATAGGTGCAGCTCAACATTAGTATTGATCCCATCTATCATAAATAGTCAATTGGGACCAATTCGAACGTCAATTCCGACAGACCTTTGTGGGAACTTTAAGCCTCCCAGAAAAATTTGATCAAATGAAGAACCATGTGCAAGACAAAAATGAAAACACACATTTTTATTTTCACGATAAAGTGCGGCTATGTAAGACCCTGGGATTAGAGTTCACAGACACTAAGAAACAACTTGCAATTGGCCTGTGGTCACGTGAATTAAGTACTCTCGTCATGAGCAAACACCATGAGGACCTGGATGACCTCCTTCATGACATAAGGGATTTCGAAGAAGTGAATGCACAGCGATCAAAACGTGTTACAGATCGTCCTGGGAAACAGGTTTCGTGGAGCTCAAATGAGCAACCTAGGCTTAGCCTACAAACCGGAAGTGACATGACCAGCTCACAAGAGATTAGTCAAGCAAGAGGCCGACCATCTAGAAGTGAAATAAAGCATGAGCGGCCAGATTCAGTGTATTATCAAAATGAAAAACAAGAACCACATTGTTTTAGTTGTCAAAAATATGGACACATTTCTCGAGTCTGCTCGGAGACAAGAGGACCTATAAAATTGTAACGCTGTTACAAGAACAACAATGAAATTCTATCAAATGGGTTTGCACTCACCCTCGTCCTCGCCAAATGTAAACACGATAGCCGCAACGTCCACACTCCAAGACTTCGTGCCATTGACTGAATAGAGGTACGGGCCGACTGTCCGAGCGTGAAGGAAGCCCCGCCCACAAGCGAAGTCGAATATGAACTTGACCCGTGAAGGATCGACGGCCTAGAAGATTTTAGTAATGACCGCCAGTCCCCCCCCCCCCCCCGAGCGCTGTCTCTCCCCCCGTTTCCACTCCGTTTCTCCTTCCCTTCTCCCCCTCTCTGTGGACTTATTACTGTTCGTTGGGACTATATATTGGGATGTGTCTGTTTAATATGTACTCATTGTATCACTGGCCTCCAGGTCAGAGCGCTGCTCCATACTCAAGTTAAATATTATAATTAGGCAAAATTCTGTTTCGGCTTAATGTGGGCGGGGGAATCTATTCTAAATTAACCTTTCGGAGTTACTTAAAATTGTTGTTGAATTGTGAAGGATTTAATCTTCTTTTCCCGCCGCTAGGTGGCAGTCTTTTTTAGGTGCGCTCTTGCCGCCATTTAAAGATGGCTTGCGACGTTAAGGCATTAGGTATATTGTTAGGGTATTAAGTTATAATTGGTTTTTTTTATATATACTAATTATTTAGGGTTTTGTCTTTCTGACACTATCTATAGTCATATATCCTTTAGAATTTACCAGGTTGGGGAAATGTTGTTAAGTTAACAGATAAATATATAGATTGTTTAAACTTAACTATTTTTGGTATTTATAGAAAATTAACAGATAAATATATAGCTTGTTTGAACTAAGCTATTTTTGATATTTATGGAGAGTTAATAGATAAATATATAGCTTGTTTGAACTTTACCTGTTTATGTATTATTGTGAAGAAAACAGATAAATATATAGCTTGTTTGAACTTAGCCTGTTTATGTATTAATGGGAGGAGGATATCGGACAAATATATAGCTTATTTGAACTCAGCTTGTTTATGTTGATGGAAGGACATGGTGAGTTTGATATCTCCAAGTATTGATTTAGTTAATGAACCATACACATGAACCTTAGAGTATTATATTTACGGATTCTATCTTGTTTAATATATCTTGGACTTAACTTTTGCATTAAAGTCAACTTAACAGCCTTTTGGTTATATTTGTTACTAAGTTTTTAATCTTCTCCAATTTGGATGACGTCTTGCAATATTGATATTTTTGCGCATTGTACTTTGTATCACTTATTATTATTATAACTAATAAATTTAATATTGTTATTCTCTTGTATCTCTTCGACTCTCCTGCACGCTTCCTTGTATTGGGGGGCGGGGGGGTTTAAGATGGTACAAGAGAAAAGGTAGCAGAGCATGGTTTCGATCCACGGACCTCTGGGTTATGGGCCCAGCATGCTTCACGTTTAGCTTGTGGCCAAGAGGGCCATTCCAGGCGTTTCTGTACTAACCAAAACAGGCAAGTGGAAGAACATATTCAAATCACTAGCACCGAGAAGAACATAACTGCAGATTTGGAGAAATACCTGAAGGAAGTTAAGATAGCCACAGCCACAGCAGCCATCAAGTCTGGGTTGCCAATTCGTCCTTGTAAAAAGAGTTTACATGGGTTTGGGAACACAGAAAATGTGATCACTTCATTGGTAAGAATAGTTTCAGATATATATATGGATAGTGCAGTAGGGGGTGATGTAGAGATGCTGGTTGTCCCAGACAATGCACAAAGTATTGAGGTCATCATCGGAAGGACTTGGACAGAACTGCCAAGTGTGGCATTTGTTAAGTTAGGAGAACATGTATTTGTTGGAAATGCTGACGAAGATCCCTTTAAGAAATTATATCTACCAACAGTGATAAAGGATAAACCAATTAAACTGCGGACACTATCAGTCAACAAATTGCAAGAGAATAGCATTAATTTTGTTCAAGTCGTGTCAAATGTACCTCGAGATGGCCAGCTAATGTTTGGTGGCACTGTTTATAAGCCAGATGAGAACGGGGAGTTCTTCATACGAATTATAAATACAAGTACTGAAGAGATGTACATGAAGAAAAATGTCAGTGTGGGTCATGGTGAATTAGTGAACATAGTGTATGTTGATCCATATAAGACTACACACCACATCAGTGACAATGGCGGCTCAAAGTGTGGGAGCATCGGGAGAGAAGACCTCCTTATTGATAATTGTGCTAATGAACAAGACATAATTTCATTAGTGATATGGAGAATGAGTTTATTGATTGTTTTACTTCCAACCTGTCAGAGTTAGGATGCACTGACTTGACCAAAATGAACATAGTTGAGGCCCCTGGCAGCAAACTGGTTGCATGCAAACCGTATCGAACGAACATACAAGAAAAGGAAGCTATAAGAGAAATAGTCAAGGAATGGAAGAATCACGGCATTGTGACGGAGACTAAGTCGACATATGCGAGTTACTGGTAAGAAAGAAAAATGGGGAAAATAGACTGGTCATCGATTATCGACGGCTAAACCAACAAACCATAAGGGATAGATATCCATTACCCCACATTAACAACCAATTTGAACAACTTTCTGGTAGCAAGGTGTTCACAGTACTTGACTTAGCCCACGGATATTTACAAATTTCTTTGACTGAGGAGGCGAAGGAGAAGACTGCATTCGTTACACCAGAGGAAACAGGTCAATTTGAAAGAATGGTATTTGGTTTGACTAAAGGACCAGCCGAGTTCCAGCGTGTGATGAACCGTGCATTAGGTGGATTACAAAATACAATAGCGATGTGCTACTTGGACGACATCCTAATCCCCGCAAAACATTGGTCAGAAATGCTAAATAGATTAAGACTGGTCTTTGAAGCCTTGAGACGGGCTCACCTCACATGCAAGCTAAGCAAATGCGAGTTTGGGAAGAAGATCATTGAGTACTTGGGGTTTGTGATTAGAGAAGGCACCATACAACCCGGGGCACGTAAATTATTGCCAATCAGCGAGTTTCCTAAGCCTAATTCCGTCCATGAAGTAATAAGGTCTCTAGGGCTCACTGGATTCTGTGCATAGCACATATTATGTTGGATTGACAAGTGTGCGATTATTAGACCATGTGAGGTACAATACAAATATGCTGCTGCATTATTAATCCTAAACCAAATCTATTCTATTAGTAGAAAAAAATGGAAGGAAAGGCAATACTGGGTTAAAGGAGTGGATCCAATACTTCTTTTTTTCAACTTATTTTTCTTCAATTCTCGATTAAATTGACTGCGTATATTACGCAGATTTCTAGATATTTCCACTGTGTTGGTGGAGAACTTGTTTGCTATGGCTCATAAGTTGTAAGGCATCTTTTTTTTAAACCTTTTTTGTATTGTTAACTTCGCAAAAAACTTAATTTTCCTCATAAAGAGTAATTAGCAATTTTATTTCACTAACACTGCCCTTTTTGAAGGTGAACATCATCGAGAGGGACAATTAACTCGCGCACGTCTCGCAGAAAATATCGAAATGGTTTGGATATTCTGTGAGAGCTTGCAGAAGTGGTGAGGAGTGTGTTTAGACAGGGAAGCGTGGGTCTCGCGGAACAACTTGCGCGACTTTATTTTGACATAATAATAATAAAGATGGTTCAGTTTATTAAAATTTTACTTTTTTTGTAATTCTTGGAAAATAAGGAAGGATGAAAAATGTATCTTCAAAAAATTAATGAGAAGGACGTACAGTGTAAAAATTTGGGAACCAGTGATAAAAGGGCATATTTTTAAATTACATAGTGGTCAAACAGAGCTATGTGTACAATAATCTCACAAAAAGATCTATTTTATCATCCTTTAAGTAAGATAAATTATGTTTTATAGTTTTAACTTGGCAGTGTAACAATATCTGTAATTTATCTACTATAAAATGTGCTTGCTATAGAATATCAAACAATATCTATGCAAAGAGATTCTGAAACAATTTATAATTTGCAATGGTGAGATATGAATTTCACAGTCATTTGCCAAACTACACCACTCAGTACTAGTAATAAAGCTCTTCACACTTTCGTATGCAATGTCCAGCTGTCCAGTATTACTAATAATAGAAATAAAGTGCAGAAACATATGTGGAGAATTTAGCTTGATTTTGCACTTTATTTTTATAAAAAAATTCACGAATTAATTCTATACATGACTATAAATCACTTCACACATTGGTGAAAAAGGGGACCGATGTACCCCAAAAATGTCATAATTATGTGTTTTGTAATTTTTTTTTAATTGTGAACTTTGAGGCCTCCAGTTTGAGTGTGTGAATGTGTAGACTGTAGGCCTTACCCTTTTATCCTCTATCCATGTTTAATTCACACATTGAGAGTAAGACACAGACACGGACGTAGTTAGGTATTTTTGTGTTTTATAAGAATAGCAAAATTGATCAAATACCTCAAAAATGTTTGCAGGTTCCATCAAAATGTATTAATTTAGTCTTCAAATAATATTATTTATTTATTTATTTATTTTGAGGTATTTTAAGTGCACTTTCTTAATAGACAGACTATACGAGAATTTCTATGGACGAGAGCAAAAGGGTCCACCAATTTTTCTGGGAAAGGTAATTTTAAATATCTTCCAAGGTTATTTTACACATCACAATCAACATAGGACCAACGGCTATACTTCCCTTCCAAAGGAAGTTGTGCTATCACAATCAACATGGGAGCAACGGCTATACTTCCCCTCCAAAGGAAGTTGTGCTAAGGATTTTAATTGCTCAAGAAAAATATGTCAACCTTGGATGGGTTTGAAACCACTAACATCAGATCCTGTGGCGAGCACTTTACCGAAAGACCATCAAGGTTGACGTCTTTAAATAAATTATCCCGTACATAACAAAAATGTATAAAATGTACTTACTCAAATTTGTTTGAGGCAGCTGCTACAGCGTCCTCCATGTTTCCACCAAAGCTACCAGTGATATCATTGCCACTACTGTAGTACTCTCCAACACCAGTGAGAGCAACTATTACTATCTGGTCATTATGAGCTGCTCTCTCCAGAGCTATGGATATCTCTTCATACATCTAAACAAACATAAATATACTCAGCGGTGGCTAGGGTTGGAAGAGGGTTGAGGTTTGAACCTCACTCTGATTGAGGGGGGAAGGGGGATGGAAAGAAAGGGATGTTAAAGGAATAGAAAGTATTATTTGTCCCTTGCTTTTCCATCATTTACCCATGCTAACACTGGTACCCTTTGTCTAAAACTACGCTCCTTATTTTCGTCCCTTAAATTAGGTTATTAAATGTTTATAAAATAAATAAATTAAAATAATGACAGGCTTACATTTTATATCATACACCCGGCTGCCACCGACTTCAACCTAGCCAAACCAACTACTAATACAAATTAACATTATTTGTGGAATTTATTTCCATCAGGAAAGTGTGCCAAGTTCAAGCTTAACCACCAACAAACACTAAGCAATTGTGATTCATTAGTGTTCTAACAATTAATTAATATTATTCATCTTCGTAAGTCTAATTTTCAACAACACACACACAAAAAAGCTAGTAGCACAAATTAAACAAATCACAAATATAAATCTAGCACCCAACAAAATACACAAGGGACCAAACAAATCTGGCTCTGGTGGAAACCTTTTTTCAATTTTTTTTTTCTTTTTGTATGTTCTAAACCAGGTTGTCCAGTCAAACTATATTTTAAAAATCCCCGACTTCTTTAGGTTTTTCAAAGGCAATTTCCAACTTTTCCAGTCACTATAAATATAAATATATTACAAATATTATTTTATTAAGATTGCAATTGAATGTAATAATATTTTAAACACATATATATTATGAAATGGTGTAATACTATGAAGGGTTTAAAGGATTTCAGGCTAAGCCAATGGGCTAGTGGGTAAGGGGTGGTGTGAGTGAAGTTAATTTCAGCGAAATTATATTGAGCCGTTAAAAGATTGTCTTACACCAGTACAGTTTAAAATTGTTGTGAGCCACATTCTTCTTTTAATTCTTCTTCCTATCGAATTCCTAATTATGTGCATAACCATGTCTCAACTATGGCAAAAGGACATGAAGTATAGGGGTGGAGAGATGACATGAAAATTGCATGTTGACCTTGAGAATTAAGATCAGTCCCTATGCTCAACTAGGGAAAATGTGTTAAAAGAGATTAATGGTGTGCATTTAGAACAGGAAAAAAAATGTTACTATGACTATTGTAAATAAAAGCTGTGTTTTTTTGTAGTCAATATGTAAAAATTCCAGATATTTGATCAAATTCCCTGACTTTTCCTGACGTTTCCCTGTATTTCAGGTCGCTGAACACCCTGTAAACATACCTTCTCAACACAATTTTCCTAAAACTATGCAATCACAATGAGTTTAGTGCTATGACTTGGCAATGGAATAGAGTTAGTTATGGAAGCCAAGCAAAGAGGTTGCATGGTTAGTGTGTTAAAATTTATTTTATTTTTTATTTTATTTATTTGAGGTATTTAACATAAACTTTCTGACATGACCAATAACTTAAATCTAGAACAGACTCAATATTCTGCCCCCGGTCATTAATTTATCACTGAAAGAGGAAACCAACATTTCACCAATGATACATGATTTGGTCACGCCAGGAATTGAACCCAGGACTCTTAACTCAGTAGAAGGCTATGCTACCGACTGAGCTTAGCTGTTGGATAAACAGAATTAAAATCCCATTTATATTAAAAACAAACTGAAGCCTCACTAATTATGATGTGGGGCTAGGCCCCAGAAGCCTCAATGGATGAGATGCCCCTGCCTAAAACTGTATTAATAGGAAGTTTCCTTAGTTACTGTTAAAGGGATAACAACAAAACACATATTTAAATAAGTTGAAATAGTGACCAATTTTGTAACAAAAAACAAAGTGACATGATTTGCAAACAATTAACCAAAAGTATTAAAAACAACCTTCCTCTAATATAAATAAAAAATTGTTATTTGCATATAAATAAAAATAGACCAATGTTTTTTATAAATATGGTTGAACCACTAGCATTTTATTAACAGTTGGCAACAAGAAAATTAAAGCCATAAAGATCCAAAACAAGGTTACATTTTAGAGTATTTAAACTTTAAGTATAGATTTAACAATACTCATTAGCTTAATTCTAAAATGAGTCAATTAAGGCTTTATAAGAAATTGTATAATGTATTTTCTTGAAACAATTATTTACTATTTTTGCATACTTTAATAAATTCAACAAGGCACCTTGATGGAGTATGGCCATAATTAAGGATATGTTTTAATTCAGTGGCAAACATCACATAAAAATAACATAAGCGTAATTTTTAATATATCGGCTATATTGGACACTTTTTTTAATCCACACTCATATTTTCAAGAGTGTATATTTTTTTGTGTGTGTAAACTAGGCTACTTTTTGCTAAAATTGGTAATAATCTACTTTAAGTGAATTGTCACTTTTTTTAATGACATGAAGTGAGCCTTGCTGATACCTATGTAGTTAATCCAGAGTACGTGGATACCAACCTAATAGAAAAAATACTAATAATATTAGCTTCTGTACCAATGAAACATCTATCACTTCAAAGTAATTGCTTGCTTAACCAATAACTCTTGGTCATTGTTCTTTAACAATTTTTACAATTTGTGAATAAATAAAGCAATAATGGTGGAAAAAGTCTCCCAAGCCAGAAGCAGAATCTGAAGTTCTCACCCAGGATTTTTTTTTATGTAGATGAGATAATTTTACTATGTAATAGAAGATATTTTTCCCTCAATACATAAATGTATCATCTAAAAGATCTTTACTCAGGCAATTTTCTTTTTATAAATCGAACTAATCAAGTGTATATTATTGTAGTTAAATAGAACTCTTGTGGTAGCTGCTTACCTTTGAAGACATAGCATTTTTCTTGTTTGGCCTGTTAAATCTAATAATTTGAAGGTGGCCCTGTATTTCTACTTGCACCACTTCATAGCTCATATTCACTACCTGCAAATATATATACAAAATTAACACAAGTACAGTAGCCCCATGGCTTCTTTGGTGCTGATTGACAGTTCACAGCTGACAGCTGACAGTCAACATTTAGGTATATACCTAAATTTTGACTGTCAGAAGTGACAGCTGCTAAACACATGTTTTTTGCAGATCATATGGTTCGGCGTAGGGATACAAAATTTGGTCTGGTAGCTTTTCAAAGCCGTCAGCTGTCAGTCAGCACCAAAGAAGCCATGGGGCCACTGTACCATACAGTAATTAAATGTGAATTATTTGTAGAAGACATATATAATAAAATGTTAGTAAGATAATTTTAATTTTAACTTCCCTTATTAATAATAATTGATGGTGATCACAGGCCTTGAATACCATGTGCCGACCACACATTCTGCCTCCCCCTTGTTTTGTCCTAAGCTTTCTCCCTCCAATCCTTCTCCACACCAATCTCCTTAAGATCTCTAACTTTTAATAGACACTCAAGCTCAAGCAAAACATATTTACAATTTTGAGTTTCTTTAGGGTGGCTATATAAGTTCTAATATAACATTCCTGACTTTTATAAGTTTTTCAGCTTTCTTCAGAGGATAACAATAATTGTCTGTTTGTAAATTGAATCATATATTTAAAAATAAACACAAGAAGCTACTAACAACAAAAATTGTATAAATTATTTTTCCAGTGATAAATGTTTACGATACGGTATTATTTGTGGTACTGCCTAAAAGTGGTATAGAAAACAAAAGCTGTGAAATCAACTCATGATAAAAGTTCCATATCTAAGAAGTGAATATTGTTAACATAAGATAAACAATATATATTATATATAGTTAATTTAGGCACACTTGTTTGACAACTATAACACTGATTGATATTTCTTATGATTTTCAGGAAAATATTAATTTTCTATACAATTAGGGTTTCTAGAAGGTCTTAGCTTAACTTATCCTGGTAGCTATGGATTAAAGCCGATTAAAATATTCAGGGTGTTGAAAGGAAAATATGTTGTGAAACTCAAGTGTGTGTGCATAAGTGATTTTGTCCATTTCCACTAAAGAAATCATTAAGGTAAGTAATCATCTTGATTTGTTATCATAAAAAAGTATACCTATACTATTTTAAGAAGGATGTAATTAAATTATTTTTTTAGCACCGCATCTTACTACTCATTCGGGTTGTATGCTTAAGTAGGCCTACTCATTACGCTAATGGGTTATGACTTGGGAAGGTTGAATTTAGAGGATGTGAACCCACATTTGTGTGGAAGGAGAGTGGAAAACCATTTAGAAAAAACCACTCCCAGTTCACCAGACCAAGATTCGAACCTCGACCTCCCCGTCCTCAGCAGTCTAGCTCAACATGAAACTAGTGCATTAGCTAACTACGCCACCGAGGAGGGTGTAATTTAAATGTATTAATAGATTAGAAATAATTAAGGAATGGCTTTAAATATAGCCTTTAAAGTGTAAATTTTTATTTTAAGAGGATGACAATTATTGGAACATGATAACCCAGATTTACCAGTTATTTACACACACTGTCACTAACTGGTACAACTTCACTCATAATTAATTGTATTAATATACAGTACTTAATCAGTCTTAGGAACTGATATTGAAGATCAAAATAATGTTTTGTTTCCTTGCGTAATTAACCATACAAAGTTCAGCAAATTCATACTCCTGTGTCTCAATACCTTACTTTCAAAACAAGCTCCATCAACATCCAAACAAACTGATTATCTAATCAACATAATTTTAAAAAAAGCTTTATTATGGCCTAAAACTATAACCACTAGAAAAAATAAAAAAACAATGAAAACATTTTGTCCGTTGTAAACTCGGAAGCCTGGCAAAAGTATCACATTTAAAGAGGAAGCCTGGCAAAAGTATTACATTTAAAGAGGAAGCCTGACAAAAGTATCACATTTAAATAGGAAGCCTGGCAAAAGTATCAAATTTAAAGAGGAAGCCTGGCAAAAGTATCAAATTTAAAGAGGAAGCCTGGCAAAAGTATCACATTTAAAGAGGAAGCTTGAGCAAAAGCTAGATTACAAAAACAAAATTTTGAAATTACATTTAAAAAACAAAATAGAGGGTTCAAAAGAGTAATGGATATAATGTGGGGTCAGTTTAGATGTGAACATATTTGAAGATTTTGTAAAGAAACTCACGAAAGAACACAATGTAGTGAATTCAGTGTTGAGGACAATGTTTTAGTGAAGTTTAATGGAGGCCAAAAAAAAAACATTTTTATTATAGCTATGTATCGGTATGTGTTATTCAAACTATATTTCTAGATACAGTAGGCCCTAATGAAGTTGAAGAAATGTCAAAATGTATGAGCGACAATAAACCCATTTCTAAGACGAACAAGATGTGTCAATGTGATGACTAAACCTGCAATTCTAGGAAAGCTAAGAGCTCTTTTATTTGCTGGAACTGAAAATAGAATCAAGTGGCCTTATGTTTGTAAAACCTGTGGACCGCCTTTGAGGTCGAGTGTTCAGAGTTCCTGGTTCCAGGTTAAATCTCCGGTGCGTCCAGATTTTCTATAAAGTGGGTCTGGAATGGAGTCAACTCAGCTTTGTGAGGACAAATGAATAGCTACTTGAATGAAAAAGTAGCGGATCAGGTCTGGAACTGTGATTAATGGGCGGAAGGTTTGTTGTGCAGACCACATGACACCCTTTATCCGCAAATGTTGGCACTATCTTCACAAATAGATGATGGCCACTTGCTCAATATGGCTCGATTGCGGGCTGATGCCATGACGGTATTAAATATTAGCTTCACAAGTCTGTGGTATATTTTACCAAATGTCTTAACCATAGTTTTTAGAGACAAACACTTACTGTAATCCTTATATTTATTGAATAAGCTATGGTTTTATATGTATTAATGCCCTTTACTATTATTTATTTACAATTCAGGATGTCCCAGGAGGGAAGTTCAATATTCTGGAAGTACATAGTATCAGTAGTTCTAAGAAAATAGTTTAAATGAACATGTGTCCTATTTTGAAAGGTTTTTGAGCTAGAGCTATTTGAATGCACAGTATTTTGAATTTGGTGCACAATATTGTCCTTCCTCCCCAGTGTATCACTAACTGAAGCATGAGCATCGGTGTGAAGCATCATTTGGCTGCTGTGACTGTTGAGAGTGACATTGTAGAAGGGTTGTTGAAAATGTTGCACATCTTGACATACGTCACTGTTAACAAAAACTGTCAATTTACCATATCTGAAGTGTAGGTATAAAGATAATTATTGTATGTCAAGGTATAAGTTATCGTTTATGTGTGGTAGCACTGTTTTTCTTTTCTTTTTTAATATAATAACCACCATCTTGTTGTTTTTCTCTTGTTCCGTTTTGTACTGTTGGAATTAATGGGTTGTGAAATTATATAAAATTCAATCTACATCTTATTTAATTTGCTACTATCCTGTTATATTAATCATGCCAAATAACAGTTAGGTATATGCAGATATGCTGTTTGTTTATGGCTTCTGCAATGGTAGTACCACTGATGGTGTTGAAGAATACAGTTTCCTATGCATATAATAACAGCTTGTAGAGTGCACAAAGTAAAAACTGATAAAAATGGCATGTTTGACTCACATAGTCGGAAGTGTGTCATGCTAGGGTACTGCAATAATGAATATAGGTTGTAGTGTTCAGAAATGAGAAAAATTATTGTGGCAAGTAGTGTCAAGTTTGATGAGACTAGAAACGAGTTTGAGGAAGGGATGTGAGATAATGAATGGAAGAATGTAGAAATTGAAGAATTACATGTAGAAGAAAGAAGGAAGATAGATTGAGGAGGGGAACAGGAAGAATTCAGAGGCTTTGAGGAATTAAGTTTTAAGGAACAAGGTCATGAAGATGAGGAATGCAGTAGACCAAACGTTAGGAAGGTTCCTGAGTACTTAGGGGATTATGTTGTAGGCAAATTAAAGAAAGGATCTAGAGCTTGAAAGACTTAAGAGGCCTGCATAGGGGAGACAAGACAGTGTCACTCAAGTGTTCAGCTCTATCACGATTTTGATAAAACTATTAGTAGTATCGAAGTTTGGTGTTCACTGGAATGAATACAAAACTCTATTCTATGTTTCTATACATAAGAGAGATCTGTAAACATGGTTTAAAATATGAAATTTTGCCCTTAGAAAAGTCAAAACTAGGGATATTTGAGTTTATCGTTAAAGACCTAAATCCGAGGGAAATGAAAGGGCAATGGTATAGGAACATAGAATAGAGATTTGTGAATCGAATTACATAATTTATTAGGGGGGTCACAACACAAAATTTATTGGCATTATTATTAACCTGATAGGTAGCAACTGGAACATTTCCCCGTGCACTAACGCCATCAGTCGGCAAAGGACCGGTCAAACTTTGCTCTGAACGTAGGAGAGGGTAGGAGAAGTGAAAGAATGGCAGACAAGCAGGTTAATCCTTCGCTCGCTTTCTCTTGCTGTTCGTACTTCCACTCGGCTCATTGCCTTCGGTAGAAAGAAGCTTGCAGGTCTTGGCGCTTTTTATTGAAAAATATATACATTTTGACCGCATTTTATTAAGTGCGTCAGTATGAACAGAGAAAAAACAACTGCGGACCATAGAAGAGGAAAAAAAGAAGATTATACCTCACAGCCCATCGCAAGAAAAGAAATTGGAATAAGGGGAAGAAATTCATCGCTGATTCTGCGTGACTATTTTTTTAGTTTATATAGCAACAGTGAATTGGTAAAATATGCCACAGGCCTATTTATATTCATGTATTTAACGTACACGTTTTAAACACACAACCTAACTTAGGTAACAATATGATCTGTACTTCACATTCAGAAATATAGCCTAGATATTCACCATTCAGATAGAAGGATGTATCCATCTACAAATAGAAATTTTATTTTCTAGCACCCCCGTAATCAAACTAGTGTCCTCTAGATGTAAACACTTAAACGTGTGCTACACAACCTGCATTTTTTTAATTACTTAGCTACCATTTTTATTAAGAGGTGATTTAAGTGCAATGGAGTAAGAAGATAGTTTAGCAAATGTGCACCTGCATCAGCATGGAGCGAGCATGGGTAAACAACGGGGACAATTTAGATGTTGTGCATCTATACCTCAGTTTTAGCTTTTGTGGTGCTGACTGACAGCTTACAGCTGACTTCTGACGGCTTTGAAAAGCTACCAGACCAAATTATGTATCCCTACGCCGAACCATATGATCTACAAAAACCATGTATTTATCAGTTGTCACTTCTGACAGTCAAAATTTAGGTATATACATAACTGTTGACTGTCAGAAGTCAGCTGTGAGCTGTCAGTCAGCACCACAGAAGATAAAACTGAGGTATAGTTAGTATTCGTATCTTTACCTCTTACTCAATGATTTTAACAACTAGGCAAAGTATATATAGGTCTATACTAATTTATATATTGTAAAAATAATTTACGTTTTTCTGAATATAAGTTTTTTATCGAGGAAATATCGTAGGTAAATTATTAAATTACTATTGTACTTGTGATGTTTAGGAAATTGATGAAAATGTCCGCTGTGTATGAAAATGTTCAGGTACCAATAACTTCTGAAGAGAATTCTGAACAAGCACTAAGTGAGACGTAAGTGAATAAACTAGTTTTTGTTATGTTAATAACTGTACTTTTGGAAGCATTATGATTAAATTATTTTTAAATTCTCAAAAATAATGCATACTTACTCTATATGGACATACGTACATACACACATACTTTTATAGTAATTTTGAATTTATCACAAGCAAGGAGAGCGTTAGTTAACGTAAATACACCTATATATTAGCCCTGTGGATCAAAGCAAAAACTTTGCCTGGCAAATTAAAAGCATTTAATTATTTAAATTATTTAAATTAGGGTTATTGTAATTTAATGTGTGGACTGGGAAATAAATATTGCTTCCATGTTGACACTCGATCACTCGACTGTTTTGTTAGGTCAAAATTGTTCAAGTCAGGGATCACAGGGGAAAATAGGTTAGTGGAGGGGGGAGGGGGATGCCCCACCTAATATATATAGGATAAGTTTTATCGAGGAAATATTAAAGGCAAAATTTCCAAATTATTATATTACTTTTGAACTTTGTTGTTTAGAAAATTGATGGAAATGTCTAACGTCGGTAAAAATGTTCATCTTCAAGTACCATTAGCTTTCTAAGAGAATTCTGAACAAGAACTAAGTGAAACGTAAGTAAATAAACTATATTAGAAATTGTTTATGTACCGTAACTAATTTCAGTATTTTCTGGTTATTACTTATTACAAAAGTGTTTCATTTTAAGCGGATGAACATACTAACTTGTAAAATATGAGAAATTATATCAATGTCACTCCCACGAAACATGTGTTCACCTAACTATCTGGAGTGTCGAGTTAGAATTAGTGGTGTTGTTACATTTGTCAAGTAAATGCTGATAAAAAGACGTGAAGGACACTATTTCCACAGTGTTTATTTCGTCGAATATTCACTAACTTTAAAAAATATTATCGATGTAGTGAAACAAGATACCGCACTTTAGAGGAGACCAAGGGGAAGGGGAGAAGTGAGAAGGAACCTGCGGTCTCTCTGAACGTCCATTCACACAGAGATTCACATTACAGCTGTTGATAAGTTTTGGTCGCGTTTAAACCAAATGTTCTTTCACTTATATGGGCTAAGATTGTGTTGAGTTGAGTTTGACCCCATTCCATATTCCCTTCTTCACAGGATCGAGTCCGGGACTTCTGTGTCTGTATTGTTGTTTTTATGAAAAGGGTCCTTCATTCTTTTTCCAGGCTAATACTAAAGCATTTTATTTTGAAAGTCCTTCTAATTCTTACTCCCTTGAATTAGTCGTCATTTTTGTTTTTATTTTACACCATGGTTTAATATGCTACCAGGCCATACACTGACTGATGAGATAAATATAATGGTAAAATTTTAAGGAAATGTATTCTCATTTGCGAGAAGGGAGATTGGGAAACCATTTAAAAAAAGCCTTACTCTTGATACAAACACCTGGGGTTCGAACCAAGACCTTCTTGTCATCGGCGAACTAAACTAAAAGCATTTGACAACTATTTCACGTGCCCAACTATGTGGATAGTCATTAGTAATCCCTGTAATAAACATATTAAGGGGCTATAAAATCGCTTATCACCTTTTGGCGTGTTGTGGTAATTTTTACAAAAAAAAAATTATTTTTTTTTGAAAGTATTTGTTTCTATTTCTTGTATAACCAACAGATCATCCTGATGAGATTTAAATTTGGACCCGTCCGTAAACGGCAATAGGGTAAATTTGATTCACTCTTGATTCAAGACGTACCTGGTTAGCTCAGTGATGGCGCATTGACCAACCAAAATTCTCAGTTTCGATTCCCGTGACCAGGTTGACATTTTCCAACCTATTGAATTTAATACAGCTTCAAAGCTTCTATCTGAGACCATATATCATCTAATCATTTAATTGTAATTAATCAATTGTGGGCTTACCTTCCCAGTAGTGATGAGGTAGAATTTGTAAGCACTCCATTAACATTAATTTAGGATAAGTAGATAAAAAAATGTAAAAACTTTCTTGGTCCATTTGGGACATAATTTAAAACCCAGATCTACTAGATAAGCATTGAGTGTGCTAACAACACTAAAACCCGTTCCAGTGGCTGAGAAGACTAACGTGCTAATCTCGAATTGAACTCGATCACTTTTAACGCAAAGATGAGGTCAAGGATCGAATAATTAATAAGTGAACTGATTTATTACTGTGGGTTTTTAATCTTCTCTCCACGCAAATTCGTGTTCACTTCCTCTTAACTACTTTAAAACGTTATATACATTGTTGTTATTGTGGGTTTTTTTTACAGTTACAACTTTGACTTCTCAAATACAAGTTTTGAAACAGAAGACGTCTATACGTCCCTACCACCATTAGTGATTGATAATTCAATTGATCATACATCCTCAAATATAGATGGTATACCAATATTTGAACGACGTATAGTTGATATCGGACATTTGTTTCGCACTATATTGCAAAGAAACCATGAAAATGGACTAGATTGTAACTTTATGAATATGTATCCAATTAAAGAAAGACGAAATGGATTTGAAACAATTTGGACGTTTAAATGTAAAATGTGCAAAATAGAGTTGAATATTTCCTCTGAAGACAACGCCATATTATTACGTTTTAAATGATTACACCAAATGTGCCCAAAAATTATTGAGTGTAAATGTGTTTACAAATATATTTTTTGAATCAATTTAAAACATTTAGATTTTTTGATAAAAAAGTCTAGAAACAAAGTCTATTTTAGATCTAAGGTTTTTTATTTTTAAATAATCATGTAAAGTGTACATACCGGTCATGTAGTGACCGCCACTCTCATATATTCAATGGTTTTATTTAAAACCATCTGACATTACTGGAAGCGTATAGTGGCTCTAAAATAAAGCAAATATTTTAAATAATAAACGCTTTTTTTTAAAAATAAATGTTTAATTGTTATAGAATGTAAGCCATCACTGCTCTGGCAGGATATGCCTAGTGACTGTAAGATTGATTATACATATTGATTAATGAGTTAAATATTATGGTAAAATTTCAAGGAAAGGTCTTGACGGTTAGACCACGAATGCTGGTAGTCTTGAATAATCCCTGTAATAAATATAATAAAGGGACTACAAAATGTTTACAAAAACTTTTTTGTAATGTTCTGTATTTCTATTTCTTGTATAACCAACAGAGCATCCTGATGATATTTAAACTTTGACCCGTCTGTAAACGGTAATAGGGTAAATGTGACATGTACAATAATTATTTTAAAGTACAATACCTCTGGGCTGCAGCCTCCAAATATCCAACTATTTGGGTTAAATATTATTTTATTTGGGTCTTTTTAGTTAAATATAGAACAATATTAATAGAGAAATGTATGTTTTTAGCTGAATACATGATTTATTACCAAATATTATAAAATGAGCTAATAAAATGTAGGCAATGTGTCATATTATGAACTATACTGTACTCATATGTAATCTCAACAGCTGTAAACTATATAGGCTCAGTCACCTACTTAAATATGTAAGAACATATCAGAATATTGTATGACTAAATATAGCATAAAGAACTGCCACACAAAAATAAATGTCACTGGTTTGATTCCCTTGTCCTTATTATCATTCATGAAATTGAATGTACCTGTAACTATAATAATTGTGGACTACGCTTACACAAACTTAAACATAATAATTTGTTTTCAACAACATCTGTTGGGACGAACAAAATTATTAAACTTTAAAATTGATTGTTTACATAATTCTAGGTTTTAGGCAGGTGTAATACAACCGTGATGCAGCACCAAAACTATTTCAAATTAAAACGTTCAAAATCTTGCCCACTTTTTGATAGTTCCTCGATGTACAATCCTGGGATAACTATATCCATTTCAGACTTTGCAGGCGTTCTTAGTAACTATTACTACGACGACCATAAAATTATTGGTTTTCCCACACGATTGAAACTAGACTTGTGACGTTATATAGTTGGTGGTGCATCGTTAGACTGGGGCATAGGGGCCTAATGTAGATTCTAACACTTTCATCAAAATAAAGGCTCAATCATTTTTTTATATAGGTTATATTACTTTTACTAGATTAATTAGTGAAAGTTATAATTATAAAATATATCTTTATTATATTTTTAAACTTGCTATGTTCGTTTATGAGCTACAAAACGGTAACTTTGTTTAGCAAATAAAGGACAACGCTTGCGGGAAAACCTTTGAGAGACGGCCAGTCGAGTGCCTGAGACCCATAGAGCAAACTAAGAGTGCGATGCAGTTTTACTATTATTATTTTTCTTCACACTGCTGTCCTCCCCAAGATAAGAAGTACACATTCTTTCTGTGTGTTTGTGAGTGTTGTCTCGTGGAGAAAGAATGACAGAGTAAAGGGGACTATGCGCTTGTCAGTTCACCGAGTATTTCTTCTCTATACTGGATGACTTGTCTCTGACGTATTCATCTAAGCTCCACCTCACTCGCACGCGCACGGGCTGCGCAACTTCAGAACTGGCATAGAGCCTTCGGATGCTATCCTCTTAAGGAAAGAGAAGATTTAACACCTTTAGTAGTAAGGAGTGAATATGTGGATTCAATGAAAGAACCAGAGGAGTAGGGGAAACCAGAAGGGTTGCTTACTATGTCCTCAGTAGAGGATGTACATATTGCAATGAATGGCATTTCAATCTGTGAAAGGGTGCCACAAAGTATGGCAGAGTTGGAAGATAGGATTGACAAAGATTGCTAGATGAGAGCAGTTAATGAGGAAATAAATTCACTATTGGAAAGTGAGACATGGGAAGAGGTAAGAAAACCAGAAGGAAAAAGAAATAGCAATAATAGATGGGTGTTTACATTGAAACAGGATCAAGATGGAAATCTAGATATATACAAAGCGAGGTTAGTAGTTATGGGGTGTGCACAATCGAAAGGATTTGACTATAATGATACGTATGCTCCTGTTGCTAAGTTTACTACTATAAGAAATATGTTGTGTCTAGCTAACCATAATGGATTGCACATCCATCATTTGGATGTTAAAAATGCTTTTTTGCATGGGGTTTTAAAGGAAGAAATCTTTATGTATCCACATGAGGGAGTCAATGTCGCAAAAGGAATGGTTCTCAAGTCAAAGAAAACATTATATGGCCTAAAACAAGCACCAAAAGAATGGAATTCCAGACTTGATGTGTATGTGAAGTCCCTTGGTTTCAAACAATGTCAGGCTGATAAATGTCTGTATATGTATCGGGAAGATAGGAATGTTGTGTATCTGCTACTTTATGTTGAAGACTTTCGGATTGTTAGTAGTTCTATAGATAAGCTTGAAGAACTAAAAGAGAAATTCATGTCTGAATTTAAGATGCAAGACTTAAAGAATGTTAAGTTTTTTTTGGACTTAAAATTAGAACGGAAAGGTCAGACAATGTATTTGAGTCAGGCTAGCTATTTGACAAAATTATTGAACAAATTTCAGATGGAGTATTATAAAACAGTGCAAACACCTTTAGAGTTGCAACCAAATCAAGATGTCACAAAGAATTGCATTATTGGTTTCAAACCTTATAGGGAATTAATTGGCAGGCTTATGTATGCATGCTTAACCACCAGACCATATATCTGTGCAGCTGTAAATTTCTACAGTCAGTTCCAATCAAATGCAACTGAAGTGCAATGGGTGGGTCTGAAGAGAGTTCTGAGGTACCTGAAGGGAACTTTAAGTTGGAGATTGTGGTTCAAAGGAAACAGCAGTGTCACTCTCTGTGGGTATGTTGATGCAAATTTTGCAAATCAACCTGATAGGAAGTCTATAACAGGCTATATATTTGAAATGTATGGAGATGCTATTTGATGGGCAACCAGGAAACAACCTACTGTTTCAATATCCACAAACAAGTCTGAATCTGTTGCTTTGGTGACAGCCACCTCAGAGCTTTACTGGCTCATGCAGCTATTTGAAGAACTAGATATTGGGGTTAGTAAACCTGTGACCATGTTTGAGGATAATCAGTCTTGTATATGTGCATTAAGGAACTGGGAACAAAAACGAGTGAAGCACATCAGATTCAATCTACATCTTATTTAATTTACTACTATCCTGTTGTATTAATCATGCCAAATAACAGTTAGGTATATGCAGATATGCTGTTTGTTTATGGCTTCTGCAATGGTAGTACCACTGATGATGTTGAAGAATACAGTTTCCTATGCATATAATTCCAGATTGTAGAGTGTTTTCTGGAATTCTACAGATAGTAAATGGTCTAGTAATAAATAGACTGTGTAGCATGTTGGTTGTAGTGAGATACCTTTATAATTATTAGACCTACACTCTATTTTATATCACTTTTTGAAAATTTTAATAATTTTTTTTTTCGCATCAGCTTTTGGCAACAGTTCTACACATGTGACAAGTGCAGACATAGTATTGTCTCTTCTATGGTAGAGACTATTATATAGCCATCCAAGCGTAAATTAGGAGCAGCTGGAACATGCACTCTTTGATGCGGAACAAGTACCTTTCCAATTCTTTCAGTTCTCATTTTTAAACATGGTGGAAACAAAACTTTATTTTTTATCATCTAATCCAGTGAACTCATCTGTAATCCAGTCACTAAAACAGCGAGTTTAACAATGCAAGTGCAGACTACCATACTTTAAATCTTATTTTCAAAGAATTGTGGTTAAATAGAACTGAGGTCTACAATGTGCATTAAGTTCCTAAAATTAGTGTTTTTGGCTTACAATATCTACACACTTTTTTGTGATCACAACTATACTGTCTGCTAAAAAATAATGTTTGAAAACACAGATGTTTAAAAATAATTGTAAACCTGTTTACAACCAAGTGGTTCTAAAACTTTAAATATATTTATTTTGTGGAGTTATATATTGTAACCATTTTTTAAAGGAGAACATTTTCTTGTAACTTTATCAACTCAAAATTAGTCAATTATGTTAGATCAATTCAAGATTTAAAGCTGAGCCTAGTTCAAAAATGGCGCGCTTCTTATTCAATTCCAAACCTGCAAATTTCTGTTCGGCGATCCAAACAGCAACAGTGTGGATCTGCTTCGGCGGCGTTAACACAAAAGATGTACAAAAGTACATAAATGTTTTTAACAGGCGACCTGAACACAACTACCCTCTTATTTTGTTTCAGAACATGGCATAAAAAATTAAAAATATATCTAAACAATTCAACAACCAAAATATTTGTTTTCAATTTTCAATATGCATATAGCTATTAGTTTTGACTTTGTTTCTTCAAAAAAATAAATTTCGATTCTTTAAATTAGTTAATAATCGTGAAAAAAATCGATTCACTTGATTCATATAAAGCCTCTATATCGGTAGTATTATTCGACTAGTCACAATAAAATAATCGATTATAACCACCCTGCAGCGATGAGCTACTTTACTACGATTGAAAACTAATAGAAAACGCTCTTTTTCTCTCTATAATGTCAGGAGAAAACTCGCTAGGTTTTATTGTTAATTAATTATATCCACAAAATAATTTTTAAGAAATGTAACGAATTAAATTAAAGTAATAACATACCAACTTATTGATTGCTTTCAGTTAGGAAAAACTATTATTTTGAACTTCGATCATAGATTATCTTGACTTAGATAACAACACAGATCAAGTTAACAAACTCCAAGCAGAGAATTTGGAAACTATCCATCCAACCCAATGTAAAGAGAATAGATAGGTAGCGCCATTTGGAAGAATTAGACAATGTCATTACTTACGTCAGCCACGAAACAACGTCACATAAGTTAGTTCATGTGTTTCTTTGTAATTATTTATTTATTTGTGTTTGCCTGGTAGTGGTTTTTTCGCGTATAGTTAGTTAGTTTATTATGTTTACCACTCAAGTATTTGTTTAAATAGGCTAATATAAAATACAGCAGGGATGTTCTAGTTAATGATTTAATAGTAGTAACTATAATACTAAATATATGTAGTTGTATTGTTCCTATCAAGCTATTATATTATTTTATAATATTTATATCCTATATATTATATTATTTTACATAATATAATATATAGGATACCAGTCACTGCTGAACAGTAAGACTTTTTAGGCTTTTTGTTAATTTATTTAAGTACGTTAGGCACGTAAGGCTATACAAGTCATTGTTAAACAATCATATTTTTAGGCTTTTTGCTAATTTATTTGCGTATGTTCTTAAATTTTAATTGCATGTGTTTTAACTTGATATAAAAAATGCTTTGCTGTGTTGTTGCACTCTGTGTAAATAATCAACGAAACTACAAGATTAACATATCTTTTTACTCCTTTCTTAAGAGTCCAGAAATTTCCCGTAGATGGGAGCTCAAATGTAAAAGGAAAAGGACAATTAAAACACATTTTTCTCGAATATGTTCCATTCATTTTCTCGATAGTGACTTTGATATTTGTGGTGCTAAATTGAGAGCTAACTAAAATGCCAAGAACTTAAAAACAAATTGAATATTGCCAGTGTTATAAACACTAGTTCCAACACGTATATAATTTTGAACATATTTTAATAGTTTTTTAAGTGTAGTTTATTCAGTTTTTCTCATTTATTGATGTGGAGTTTAAATATGTATTAATATGTTTAATGTTCCCAAATGTGATATTATCATTTCTAACAATAATTATTTAAAAAGAGTTAATTTGTCTTCCATAAAGCTTTGTGAATGTTAAGCCATGTTTTCAAGTGTAATTTTCAGTGATTCACTGAATATTAATACAAAATGAGCGTCAGAACACTCATTTCATTAAAATGAATTATTATTTTAATATTTTAATTGAAAGTTAAAAGGAGTTATACTTTTATTCATTGTTAATTATTATCATGATTGAAAAATGAAAATAAAATTAACCGTGTGAACACGTACACGAATAATTAATTAATTAAGATTTAATTAGATATTCACGGACATTGTGCTATATGATTTCTCAAATATGATATTTAAGTGGTGAGATGAACAAACAGACCCATTTTTAGATTATTACATACAATTTGAATGTTTGTGGAATATAAGTAGTGATTTGTATAAGATAAAACAGCACGTGGCACCATTTTAATAAATTAAACAGTATGTGATTATTCTCAACATGATCACTATGATTGTTATACCCACAAATGGTCTAGTTATTTTACACTTGGTGATCCAACATAGCGTGTGCTACGCACATGTACGAACACAACCCCTTTTCACGACCTTAACTCGCACACGCCTTATTCACGTCTACACACCGCCATCTCACGCACTGACTGTCCTGTCTCTCGCCTGTAATCACCAGTCTCGCCAACCTCACGCAATAAGTTTCAGTGAGTCTCTAACACTCGGCCATCCTGTAGCACTCATCGTCCTCGATGAAGTCTGTTCACACATGTAATTTACAAATACACTGTCAATTAATCCTTAAATTATCTTATTACTAGATGATATATACAATGTATAGACATTGGCACACAATGTCATACTAATCACAACACTCCGGTGACAAAATCCTTTAGGTACTTGGGCCGACGCCTTTCTCGAATAGGTCGAGTCCTTGGGTTGTCATGGTCTTTTCCAGTTTCATCAACATCAGAACTGTCCGAAGGTGTCACAGGACTGCTATCAGGTTTGGTTGTATTCAGCTCCGCTCCAATTGCCCTATCAACTTCTGACTCATCACTCACAGGTTCACCATCATCAATCTTATCCTTTTCATCCCATGACTTGAGTTGAGAAACGTGCGCAGTGGTGGCATAGTGCTTCTGTTTAACATCTCCTGTCAATTTACTAACTCGATAAGTGTTGCCATCTGGGAACACTTTCAACACCACAAGAGGACCTCTGTACTTTGACTGCCCCTTTGTTGGTTCGCCAGTATGCACTGGTGAACGTCGCATCATCACCACTTCTCCAATGTCAAAACTTGGATGAGTATACCTTCTCTTATCAAAATATGCCTTCTGGTGGAGCTGTTCTGCCATGATTTTGTTGCGTACTGTTTCCTGTATTTCTGCGGGCGGTTGGTACGTGCTGTTTCCAGGTACGTCGGTGAGACTCCTAAGTGCCCCATCGTGGTGCCGAGGTCGATACCCGTGAAGTGCCTCAAAGGGTGATATCCCCGTCGTCTTGTTGATAGCAGTGTTGAGGTCACGTTGAATCTTCTTCAAATTCTTATCCCAGTCCTTTAAGTCTGCTCGCTGGGATGACACCGATATCATTGGTGTCAAGGTTCGGTTCACTCGTTCTACCTGCCCATTGGATTGGGGGTGCCTGGCAGAGTTTAGTACATGATATATTCCACGTGAAACACAAAATTCTTCAAATATATGTGAAGTGAAACACGTTCCTCGGTCACTGATTATTTTCTCAGGTTGACCACGCTCATAAAAAAAAAGATCAAGGCACTTCAATACACTTTTGGTGGATGTATCACGCACTGCATAGAGATGCACGGATTTTGTCAGGTTATCCACGATTACAAGTAGTTCACAATTACCCTTTGAGCTTCGTGGAAAAGGTCCTAAATGATCGATGTGCACTATTTGAAAAGGACGAGTGCCTGGAGGTATTGGGTTAAGCAGCCCAGCTTTTCGTCCCCCTGGGACCTTACTCAAGAGGCACTCAAAGCAGTGAGCTATATGATGCTTAACATATCGTTTCATGCCAGGAAACCAATATTTTTCTTTTATCTTAGCAACAGTACGGTCAACTGCGAAGTGTCCAGACAAGTCATGAAATTTAACAGTAAGACTTTTTCTCATCACTTTAGGGATAACAAAAAGTTTGGATGTCTGCTGATTATGTTTCTCAATTTTGCACACTTTCCCATTTACAAGTTCCAAATCAACTACCTTGTTATGCTCAGCTTTATTTCTGTGTTGTTGGCGCAATTTAAGTATGCGCATAATATCCCTTAATTCTGGATCACTATATTGCATTGCTAGTACTTGATCCTCAACAGATAGGGTTAAAAACACCTCACACCTATCACTAATCACTTCTGCCATAGTATCTTGTTCACAGCTCACTGGTGCACGGCTCATGGCATCCACGTGGGCCATCTTCTCAGCTGGTCTATGTTTTACCTCAAAGTCATATTCCTGTATAAAATTGTACCACCTAGCAATCTGTGGGTTGGTCGTTCGCTTTCCATTCATGTAAACTAATGCTTGACAATCAGTCACCACTGTAAATTTAATGCCTAGCAAGAATTGTCTCAAGCGGTCCATGGACCACACTATAGCCATTAATTCAAGTTTGCTTGAGGGGTAATTAGCTTCCACATCTGTAGTTTTCTTGCTCACACAGTATGTTAAGTGCATACGAGCATCTACACCTTCTTGTAGGAGCATTCCAGCCAACCCCTGAGCACTTGCATCTGTGTGTAGTTCATTGACTGCATTAGGATCGTAAAGAGTAAGCACAGGCTCCTGGATGAGAGTAGTCCTGAGGTCTTCAAATGCCTTATTCTGCTCTTCGTACCACATATACTGACAATCTTTCCTTAATAAGCGACTGAGTGGTTCAGCTCTTTCGGCATAGCGAGGTGTGAACCGTCTGAAGAATCCAGTGAGCCCTAGAAACCTTCTTACCTCATGGACAGAATTGGGCTTGGGAAACTCGCTGATTGCCAATAACTTACGTGCCCCGGGTTGTATGGTGCCTTCTCTAATCACAAACCCCAAGTACTCAATGGTCTTCTTCCCAAACTCGCATTTGCTTAGCTTGCATGTAAGGTGAGCCCGTCTCAAGGCTTCGAAGACCAGTCTTAGGCCCAATCTTACAATGTCACGTTATTCTATTCGTTAGGGCTTAACATAAGGTTAAGTGATAACAACCACTACTTTTGATTTTACAATGTTTGGTTAGCGCTAATGTCCACGTAAAAGTGCTCGTAAAGTTAACGCGAGGTCTACCTTCCGGTTAGCAAACATAACGTCTACATTAACAACGTTAAAGACACCGCCATATTGTTTTCAAGGCAACTGTTATTATTAAAGTTAGGTTACATTTATTTGTATTATGAAATGGGTGATTTATTGTTTGATTATGATGACTTTGAAAATGAGTTTCAAGTTCTAAGGAACCCAAGACTTTAAAGACTGAAGAGATACAGTAATTTGAACGAAAGAATTTCCTAAAATTTTTAACGAGGAAGAATCATCTTACGTTTAAGTTTGTACAAAAATAAAGTTTTGGAAATTATTGAAGTGAATGGACACCAATTAGAATTGTCTATATTAAATCGTTTGTTTGTATTTTTCTATTAATTCAATTAGCAAAATTTCCTCTTCTTTGCTAAAATTTAAATTTCGTGTTTATTATTTTCAACAAACGTTTTAGCAGACAAATAAATATGATTAAAGATAGCAGATAACCTTAAACAGTCTTAATAAATTGGATTTGTTTTGATCGATTTATTTTCATAACACTTCCATAGACGTTGTAATGACTTGCTTATATTCTATATGGTAAAATTAAGCCAATCAAAAGCTTTGAAACAAATCTAGCGCTCCCAGAAAGTTAATGCTAAGAACTAATGGAAGGCACCCGTTCGTAATTTGACGAGCACATAAATATAGTATTGTAATACACAACGCCAAGTTTAACCAACGGTTAGACTTTACGAACAGTTAAGTTACGAGGACTTTGACGAGACATTGTAAGATTGACCCTTAATCTATCTAGCATTTCTGGCCAATGTTTTGCGGGGATTAGGATGTCGTCCAAGTAGCACATCGCTATTGTATTTCGTAATCTACCTAATTCACGGTTCATCACACGCTGGAACTCGGCTGGTCCGTTAGTCAAACCAAATACCATTCTTTAAAATTGACCTGTTTCCTCTGGTGTAACGAATTCAGTCTTCTCCTTCGCCTCCTCAGTCAAAGAAATTTGTAAATATCTGTGGGCTAAGTCAAGTACTGTGAACACCTTGCTTCCAGAAAGTTGTTCAAATTGGTCGTCAATGTGGGGTAATGGATATCTATCCCTTATGGTTTGTTGGTTTAGCCGTCGATAATCAACAACCAGTCTATTTTCTCCGGTTTTCTTTCTTACCAGTAGCACCGGACTCGCATATGGCGACTTAGTTTCCGTCACAATGCCGTGATCCTTCCATTCCTTGACTATTTCTCTTATAGCTTCCTTTTCTTGTATGTTCGTTCGATACGGTTTGCATGCAACCGGTTTGCTGCCAGGGGCCTCAACTATGTTCATTTTGGTCAAGTCAGTGCATCCTAACTCTGACAGGTTGGAAGCAAAACAATCAATAAACTCATTCACCAAATTCACTAATGAGATTATGTCTTGTTCGTTAGCACAATCATCAAGAAGGAGGTCTTCTCTCCCGATAATCTTACGTGTTGAGCCATTGTCATTGATATGTTGTGTAGGCCTATATAGGTCAACATCCACTATGTTCACTAATTCACCACGACCCACACTGACATTTTTCTTCATGTACCTCTCTTCAGTACTTGTATTTATGATTTGTATGGATAACTCCCCGTTCTCATCTGGCTTATAAACAGCGCCACCAAACGTTAGCTGGCTGTCTCGAGGTAAGTTTGACACGACTTGAACAAAATTAATGCTATTCCCTTGCAATTTGTTGGCTGATAGTGTCCGCAGTTTAATTGGTTTATCCTTTGTCAATATTGGTAGATTTAATTTCTTGAAGGGATCTTCGTCGGCATTTCCGACAACTAAATGTTCTCCTAACTTAACAAATGCCACACTTGGCAGTTCTGTCCAAGTCCTTCCGATGATGACCTCAATAATTTGTGCATTGTCTGGGACAACCAGCATCTCCACATAACCCCCTACTGCACTATCAATAGATATATCCGAAACTATTCTACCCAATGAAGTGATCACATTTTCTGTGTTCCCAAACCCATGTAAACTGTTTTTACAAGGTTGAATTGGCAATCCAGACTTTATGGCTGCTGTGGCTTGTATTGTGCAACATGAACTGCCTGTGTCTATCAACGACATAAATGATACAGGTCCTATCTTAACTTCTTTCAGGTATTTCTCCAAATCTGCAGTTATGTTCTTTTCGGTGCTAGTGATTTGAATATGTTCTTCCACTTGCCCGTTTCGATTAGTACAGAAACGCCTTGTATGGCCCTCTTGGCCACAAGCTAAACATTTTATAGGTCTTCTTGTCTCCGAGCAGTCTCGAGAAATATGTCCATATTTTTGACAATTAAAACAACGTGGCTCCCGTTTTTCATTTTGATTATACACTGAATCTGGCCGCTCATGCTTAATTTCATTTTGAGGTGGTCGGCCTCTTGATTGACTAATCTCTTGTGAGCTGGTCATGTCACTTCCGGTTTGTAGGCCAAGCCTAGGTTGCTCATTTGATCTCCACGAAACCTGTTTCCCAGGACGATCTGTAACACGTTTTGATCGCTGTGCATTCACTTCTTCGAAATCCCTTATGTCATGAAGGAGGTCATCCAGGTCCTCATGGTGTTTGCTCATGACGAGAGTACTTAATTCACGTGACCACAGGCCAATTGCAAGTTGTTTCTTAGTGTCTGTGAACTCTAATCCTAGGGCCTTACATAGGCGCACTTTATTGTGAAAATAAAAATGCGTGTTTTCATTTTTGTCTTGCACACGGTTCTTCATTTGATCAAATTTTTCTGGGAGGCTTAAAGTTCCCACAAAGGTCCGTCGAAATTGGCGTTCGAATTGGTCTCAACTGACTATTTCTGATAGACGGGATCGATACCAATGTTGAGCTGCACCTATGAGGTGAGTCCTAGCAGACTCTAACTTGAATGGATTCTGCCATTTATGGAGTTCTGCCGTGGTGTTGATTATTTGTAGCCACTCAGACGCGTTCATTCCTGATGACTCGCCATCAAAATAGGGGATGGTTTTCGCTAAGTCAGGCATTATATTATAAGTTGGTTCTGGTATTTGCTGTTGTTGCGATCTCATCATTTCAAAAAGAGTTTGATCATGCTGGCGGTTACTTTCCAAAATTAGGTTCAGAACATCCTGCATAGACATAACCAAGTCCGTCTGATGTTCTGCCACTACCTCCTCATGGCTTATATATAGCTCCTTCCTCCAAATCATTTTGGTCTTGCTGTTGCATTTTTTTATTTGATTTTTGAAGGGCTATTGGAAATTAAATCACAATTTGTTCATATTCAAACACTCGTAACTCAAGATACATATATATAAATTATTTAAATGTTTTCCACGCTAGCAAGATGGCGACCACGCCGTACCCACGTTTTCAAGTCTTATTTTATCGCTCATCATCCATGACAATTTGTTTATTATTATTACTATATTTTTTTTGCAATTGCAACCCTTTAATATTACTATTTAAATTCAAGACATATACTTTAATAAAATTTATTATTGTTTATCACAAACTTATATAATGCGTCAGGTGTTTTCGCCATTAAGCACAAGGGATATCGGTTACGCGTTTAACGAAGCAATTGATTATTTTTTTTGTGTTCATCCCACTTCTGATTTGTTATACCCACAAATGGTCTAGTTATTTTACACTTGGTGATCCAACATCACTTGTGCTACGCACATGTACGAACACAACCCCTTTTCACGACCTTAACTCGCACACGCCTTATTCACGTCTACACACCGCCATCTCACGTACTGACTGTCCTGTCTCTCGCCTGTAATCACCAGTCTCGCCAACCTCACGCAATAAGTTTCAGTGAGTCTCTAACATGATAAATGACACATGTGAACAAATTCCTTTAATTTTTATTTTCATTATAAATTAATCACTTGAGATTATTTACTGAAAAAGACACGTGAGAACACGGCTTTAAGCGTTGGCTAGTGTACTGAGTGACGTCACACGCTCAGCCAATCAGATGTATTTCTCCAACTGGCGCTACCTTCTATTCTCTTTACATTGATCCAACCCATAGATCAAATAACAACAACTCTCCTACTTAAAACCAATGTCTCAAGCTATATGGGTCTGCCTACTATTTAATTCCAGTGAACAGATGATTGAAGCCAAAAAGTACTAGCATAGCTGCATATTATCACACGAATAATTCTAATATTGTAAACATATTTGAAACAGAAATATTAAGTTTAAATTTTATGGCTTTAGGTAAGTTGGTGACCACATAAAATAATATTTCAAAAAGAAAGAACCTTAAAAGTAGAATATGTAACAATTATACTAATAGCTAGCTCATTATTGTAGATCCATTTAAATTGGCTTGGTATAGGTTGGGTTTGTATTCATACATACCATATAAATAGTAAAGAATATTGTGTAGCACATAGTGCGCAAGGAGTCAAAATACATTATGTTTAGTGATATCGTTTATAATCGATTAATAATGTATACCCTGGTGGAAAAGCACAGGAGTAAACCATAGCAAACCAAGGAAAACCGATGTTGGTTTCGTATGGTTCTTTAAGGTCCAAGGAAAACCTAGGAAATCCAGACCATTAATCTTGTGTGGGCTGCTATGGATTTGTCAGGTTCTCTCAGGGACAGAGTATACCAATGAGAACCAGACATTGTCTGGAACACTCAGGATCTCTGGTTTAAAATGGTTTTCTTTGGGAAGGGCCAAACCAATGCAAACCAGACATTGTCTGGAACACTTTGGGTCTGTGGTTTGACCTGTTTCTTGATGGTATGTGCCAAACCATTGCAATCCAGACCTGGTCTGGAACGCTCCGTGTCTATGGTTATATCTGGTTTTCCTTGGGACAGAACAAACCAACGCAAACCAGACATTGTCCAGAACACTCTTGGTCTGTGGTTTAGTCTGGGTTTCTTTGGGACAGAAGAAACCAATGCAAACCAGACTTGGTCTAGATCACTTTTGTTCTGTGGTTTGGTCTGGTTTTCTTTGGGACAGAAGAAACCAATGCAAACCAGACTTGGTCTGGATCACTCTTGAGCTATGGTTTGGTCTGGTTTTCTTTGGGAAAAACAAACCAATGCAAACCAGACCTTGTTTGGAACAATCTTGATCTGTGGTTTGGTCTGGTTTTCTTTGGGACAGAACTAAACAGACTTTGTCTAGAACACTCTTGATCTGTGGTTTGTTCTGGGTTTCTTTGGGACAGAACAAACCAGACTTTGTCTAGAACACTCTTGTTCTGTGGTTTAGTCTTGGTTTCTTTGGGACAGAACAAACCAGTACAAACCAGACTTTGTCTAAAACACTCTTGATCTGTGGTTTGTTCTGGGTTTCTTTGGGACAAAACAAACCTCCCTTTGTCTAGAACACTATTGATCTGTGGTTTGGTCTGGTTTTCTTTGGGACAGAACACACCAGTGCAAACCAGACTTTGTCTAGAACATTCTTGTTCTGTGGTTTGGTCTGGTTTTCTTTGGAACAGATCAACCAGTGCAAACCAGACTTTGTCTAGAACACTCTTGATCCGTGGTTTAGTCTTGGTTTCTTTAGGACAGAAAAAACCAATGCAAACCAGACTTTATCTGGTATACTCTTGATCTGTGGTTTGGTCTGTTTTTTTTGAGACAGAACAAACCAGTGCAAATCAGACTTTGTTTGGAACACTCTTGTTATGTGGTTTGGTATGGTTTTATTTGGGACAGAAGAAACCAGTGCAACCAGACTTTGTTTGGATCACTCTTGATCTGTTGTTTGGTCTGGTTTTCTTTGGAACAGATCAACCAGTGAAACCACCTTTTGTATAGAACACTCTTGATTTGGGTTTAGTCTGGGTTTCCTTGGGAAAGAACACACCAGTGCACGCCAGACTTTGTTTGGAACACTCTTGATCTATGGTTTGGTCTGGGTTTCTTTGGGACAGAACAAACCAGTACAAACCACCCTTTGTCTAAAACACTCTTGATCTGTGGTTTAGTCTTGGTTTCTTTGGGACAGAACAAACCAGTACAAACCAGACTTTTTCTAGAACATTCTTGTTTTGTGGTTTGGTCTGGTTTTCTTTGGAACAGATCAACCAGTACAAACCACCCTTTGTCTAGAACACTCTTGATCTGTGGTTTAGTCTTGGTTTCTTTGGGACAGAACAAACCAGTGCAAACCAGACTTTGTCTAGAACACTCTTGATCTGTGGTTTGGTCTGGGTTTCCTTGGGACAGAAGAAACCAATGCAAACCAGACGTTGTCTAGAACACTCTTGATCATTGTTTTAGTCTGGGTTTTTTGGGACAGAAGAAACCAATGCAAACCAGACGTTGTCTAGAACACTCTTGATCATTGGTTTAGTCTGGGTTTCTTTGGGACAGAACAAACCAGTGCAAACCAGACTTTGTCTGGAACACTCTTGATCTGTGGTTTAGTCTTGGTTTCTTTGGGACAGAACAAACCAATGCAAACCAGACTTTTTCTAGAACATTCTTGTTTTGTGGTTTGGTCTGGTTTTCTTTGGAACAGATCAACCAGTACAAACCACCCTTTGTCTAGAACACTCTTGATCTGTGGTTTAGTCTTGGTTTCTTTGGAACAGAAGAAAACCGTGCAAACCAGACTTTGTTTGGAATAACTCTTGATCTGTTGTTTGGTCTGGGCTTCTTTGGGACAGAACAAACAAGTGCAAACCACCCTTTGTCTAGAACACTCTTGATCTGTGGTTTGGTCTGGGTTTCTTTGGGACAGAACAAACCCGTGCAAACCAGACTTTGTTTGGAACACTATTTATCTGTGGTTTGTGCCGGACCTTTCCTTTACCTCTGACACAACGCCCTGGTGGAAAAGCACAGGAGTATACCATAGTAAACCAAGGAAAACCGTAGTTGGTTTCGTATTGTTCTTTAAGGTCCAAGGAAATCCAGACCATTACTCATGTGTGGGCTCCTATGGATTTGTCATGTTCTCCCAGGGACAGAGTATACCAATGAGAACCAGACATCGTCTGGAACACTCAGGGTCTGTGGTTTAAAATGGTTTTCTTTGGGAAGGGCCCAACCAATGCAAGACATACATTGTCTGGATCAGTCAGGGTCTGTGGTTTAAAATGGTTTTCTTTGGGAAGGGCCAAACCAATGCAAACCAGACATTGTTTGGAACGCTCTAGATCTGAGGTTTGTTCTGGTTTTCTTTGGGACGGACTTGTCTGGAACACTCTGGTTATATGGTTTGGTCTGGTTCTCTTTGGGATAGAAAAACCAGTGCAAACCACTCTATGTCTGAAACACACTAGATCTGTGGTTTAATCTGGGTTTCTTTGGGATAAAACAAAACAGTGCAAACCAAACTTTAATGGGAACACTCTTGATCTGTGGTTTGGTCTGGGTTTTGTTGGGACAAAAGAAACCAATGCAAACCAGACTTCTGGAACATTCTTGATCTGTGTTTTGGTTGGTTTTCTTTGTGACAGAACAAACCAGTGCAAACCAAACTTTGTTTGTAACACCTTCAATCTGAAGTTTGGTCTGGTTTTCTTTGGTTTAGAGCAAACCAATGAAAACAAACTTTGTCTAGAACGCTCTTTGTCTATGGTATTACCTGGTTTCTGAGGGATAGGACAAACCAAAGCAATCGAGACTTTGTCAGGAACACTCTTTATTTGTGGTTTGGTCTGGTTTTCTTTGGTACAGAACAAACCAATACAAACCAGACTTTGTCTGGAACATTCTTTATTTGTGGTTTGGTCTGGTTTTCTATGGGACAGAACAAACCAATGCAAACCACTCTTTTTCTGGAACATACTAGATCTGTGTTTTATTCTGGGTTTCTTTGGGAAAAAAACAAAACAGTGCAAACCAAAATTTAATGGGAACACTCTTGATTTATTGCTTGGTCTGGATTTCGTTGGGACAAAAGAAACCAATGCAAACCAGACTTTATCTGGAACATTCTCTATCTGTGTTTTGGTCTGGTTTTCTTTGTGACAGAACAAACCAGTGCAAACCAAACTTTATTGGGAACACTTTTGATTGGTTGTTTGGTCTGGGTTTCGTTGGGACAAAAGAAACCAATGCAAAGCAGACTTTATCTGAAACACTCTTGATCTGTGTATTGGTCTGGGTTTCTTTGGGACAAAACACACCAGTCCAAACCAGACTTTATCTGGAACACTCTTGATCTGTGGTTTGGTCTGGTTTTCTTTGAGACATAACAAACCAGTGCAAACCAGACTTTTTCTGCAACTCTCTTGATCTATGGTTTGTTCTGGGCCTCTTTGGGTTAGCACAAACCAGTGCAAACCAAACTTTGTCTGGAACACTCTTTATCTGGGGCTTAGTCTGGGTTTCTTTGGGACAGAAGAAACCAATGCAAACCAGACTTTGTCTAAAACACTCTTGATCTATGGTTTGGTCTTGGTTTGGTTAGGACAGAACACACCAGTGCAACCCAGACTTTGTCTGGAACACTCTTGATTTGGGGTTTAGTCTGGGTTTTTTTGGGACAGAAGAAACCAGTGCAAACCAGACTTTATCTGGAATACTCTTGATCTGGGATTTGGTCTGGTTTTTTTGAGACATAACAAACCAGTGCAAATCAGATTTTATTTGGAACACTCTTGATCTATGATTTGGTCTGGTTTTCTTTGGGACAGAACAAACCAGTGCAAACCAGACTTGGTCTGGATCACTCTTGATCTGTGGTTTGGTCTGGGTTTCTTTGGGAGAGAACAAACCAATGCAAACCAGACTTTATTTGGAACACTCTTGATCTGTGGTTTGGTCTGTTTTACTTTGGGAGTGGACTAATTAACTCAAACCAGATTTTGTCCTGAACACTCTAGGTATGTGGCTTTGTATGGTTCTCTTTGGAATGGGCCAAACCAATGAGGACCGGACTTACCCTGGAATACTCCAGGTCTGTGGTTTATTCCGGGTTCTTTTTATGACAGAACAAAAAAAAATTGTTTGAAATACTCCAGGTATGGGGCCTGGTATGGTTCTCTTTAAGATGGGCCAAACCAATGCAAACAAGACTTTGTCTGGGTCAATCAGGGTATGTGATTTAGTCTGGTTCTCTGGAATATGGGCCAAACCAATGCAAACCAGACTTAGCCTGGCACACCCCGAGGCTTTGGTTTGGTCTGGTTCTTTTTGGGATGGGCCAAACCTATATGAACACTCTGGGTCTATGCCTGATTTTCTTTGGGATGGAAAAAGCCAATGCAAACTAGACGTTGTCTGGAAAACTCTGTGACTGTGGTTTTTACTGATTCTTTCTGGGACGGAACAAACAAATGTAAATCAGACTTTGTCTGGAACACCCTGGGACTGTGATTTTTTCTGGTTATCACTGAGACGAAACAAACCACTACAGACCTGACTTTGCTTAGAACACTCTGAGACTATGGGTTTTTTCTGGTTTGCTCTGGGACTGAACAAACCAATGCAAACCCGACTTCGTCTGGAACACTATGGGACTGTGGTTTTTCTGGTTATCACTTGGACGGAACAAACCAATGAAAACCTTACTTTGCTTGGAACACACTGGGATTATGTTTTTTTTTCTGGTTTGCTCTGGGACGGGCCAAACCAATACAAACCAGACTTGCTCTGGAAAATTCTGGGACTATGATTTGGTCTGGTTCTCTTTGGGACCGAACAAACCAATGCAGACCAGATTTTGTCTGAAACATTCTGGTACTGTGGATTAGTCTGGTTATCTTTGGGATGGAACAAACTAATACGGACCGAACTTTGTCTGGAACACTCTGGGTCTGTGGTTTATTCTGGTTCTCTTATGTACTGAAATAAACAATGGAAACCAAAATTTGTCTGCAACACTCTGGGACTGTAGTTTTACGGGTTTTCTCTGCGACAGGCCAAATCAATATGAGCCAGACTTTATCTGGTAAACTCTAGAACTGTAGTATTTTCTGGTTTTCTCTGAGATAATTTATACAGACCATGATTTTTCTGGAATTTTAGTTTTTCAAGGTTTTCTCTGAGACGGGTCAAACCAATACGAATCAAACTTTGTCTGGAACACTCTGGGTTTGCGGTTTAGTCTGATTCTCTCTGGAACGATCTAAACGAATACGAAAGAGACTTTGTCCGGAATACTATGTGGCTATGGTTCGTTCTGGTTCTCTCTGGGACAGCCCAAACCAACACGAACCAGGCTTTGTCTGGAAACCTCTGGAACTGTAATTTTTTTCTGGTTTTCTCTGGGATGGGCCAAACCAATACGAACCAAACTAATATATGCGTGCCTTTAATATTGAAAGGTGTGAAGGCTTGTTTGTTTTTAAATTAATTTCACAGGGACTTAAGCAGAGAACTGTTGCCTACATAGGCCTACCCCATATAATTGTGTGGGTTGCTTGTCTAACACTAGACAACCACGTTTATTACGTCATATTGATGCTAAAGGTGACAACAAAAATAAAAAATACTTTTTTATTCTTAATTATACGTCTTAGTTTGTCTTTATTTTCAGAACATGTTTCCCAAGATGTTAACCTCCATTTAGCGGTCCTTGGAATAGCCTTGCCTGGTCTATAATTTAGTTCCAAATATTGCTTTCTTTTAAGAGACATCTCAATAATAGGTAAATATTTAGACGCGCGGTTATTGGATGAACGTGATACCTACTACAACATTCAGAATAAATATCACTCACGAAAAGCTATTAATATTAATAAACGTGTCCAAGCTTCAATGATTCAAATTTAGGGTTAGCGCATATCCTATAAAAGATTAAGAGAGTACGCGAAAGCAGAAAATGAAAATAATCATACCAAGTACACAGTCAATATGATTAAAGCTTAAAAAAAACATAATAATGAAGAACAACCATGAAAGGAGGGAACACAAAACAAAATTAATATTATTGAGTAATTTAGTTATTACATTATATTTAATTTTACATTAATGTAGGTGCGATTAAAAAAACCCATTTAAATATATATTATTAAATGTGAGTTGAAAAAAAAAATCAAAATCGTTTTGGACGACATTTTCGCAGTTATGTTGGTATGACTGTTTCTTCAAAAGTTGACGCCTCAACCGTTATGAATTTGTCACCATCAACGATCTTTTGTCTTGAAATTTCGATTCAAACGAGTACGCTATACCTATATAAAAGTTTATTTCTGTTTGTGTAAAATGTTTGCCCAGGTTAGATTTGCAAATGATCTCCATTTTGAGATAGTAGAAATAAAATATATCTAAGATCTAAACGGCGAAGATGGAACTATTAAAGAAAATCAAGTTTGCCATGAACTACGAAATGGAGAATATTATGAAAAAGGATTTTTGTTTGTAGTATAGGAGGTAAGTGGATCCGATAATACTGATATGAATTTAGATTAATATACTGGTAGGTACTTGAATAATGACTTGAGGTTTTGGAATTTATAATTCGACTAGTAAAATATTTAAATTTTGTAGAATATAATTAAGTAAATTGCCTATTTATTTAATTCGTATTTGTCTGTTAAGCGCAACACTGAACGTGGGTAGGCAAATCACTTGTCTATCATATGTGTTTTATAAAAAAAATCTTAGCCTGAAAAAATACAGTAGGGGCCTAATATACACAAATCTAAATTATTGGCCTAAAAAACTAAAGAATTATTTGTAGGATGATGCAGTGGCGGCACTAGGGTTGGCGTCTTCATCATTATTATAATCAAGGTGTCAGACTTTTGTGTTGGGGGTCCGGGGTTCAATCCTCGGTCCCGGCACAGATTTATCTGATTGCCAAACCCTTCCTTCACCTCTGACAAGACGTGTATTAATCACAACTTGTGAATGTGTGGAATGCCAGGCCTCCACCGTGGTTCGGATTCCACGTCAAACTGTAGGTCCTCCATTTAATCTCACAATCACCCTACCATTACACATTAGCGTAAGTGCGTATAACCCGAACGGGTAGTAAGATACACTGATAATAATAATATTAATAAGCTTACTATCAATTTTAATTTTTGCATAATGTGAACTAATAAAAGTGTAAATTGTTCAAATGTAATATTTCTTGTATTATATGAATACCAACACCCAGTGGCACACCCAGAGATTTACCTTGGGAGGGGGGGATTGAGTAGTAGCCAGAATTAAATTTCTGTGGAAAGAATGCTTGTTGAGCTAGACTTCCAAGAACGGGGAGATTGAGGTTCGAATCTTGCTCAGGTGAACTCGGGGATGGTTTTCCACTCTTCCACACAAATGTGGGCTCACTTCATCTACATTCAACCATCCCAATTCCTAACTCATTACTGTAATTAGTACTTATGCGTACAACCCAAACAGGTAGGGCGTGGTGCTAAATAAAAATAAATTAATAAAATGTTCCAGTGATTAAGTGTGAAAGTACCCTACATACATTATTTGTGAAGATATACTTTACGATGGAATTAACTGTTGAGACCTTCCCATTAGACTTATGACTTATGGAACTCAAAATGGTGAAAAAATATTTGATGGTCAAAAATTCCCTTGGGTGTTTTCATGTTGTTAGTAGGCCAAAACAATTTCTTAAGCCAAGCATAAAATCATTTGTGTAGTCATTACTGACTTAGTAGCTTTGTAATCTACATAAGTAGCAGGTGGAGGATCAATTTACAAACTTACGGTAAATATTTCAAAAATAGACTGGTGAACTGGGGGTGGTTTTTCCTAAAATTCAACCTTCCTAATTCCTAACCATTAGCATAATTAATACTTGCGCGTACAACCCGAACAGGTAGTAAGACGCGTTACTTAATAAACATAAATATCTAACAATTTAGAAACATTTTTGAGTATGTCGGTATAGAGTATAATACATCAAGTACTGCTTCCAGCCTGTGACTGGGTCTGTTAAGTATATTTACTGATGTTTAAAGTGGACTAAATAGAGACTTAAATCATCAATAATGTACCTGAAATGGCCTCTGTATTAAATTTACTAACAATAAAACTATAAATACTTTACCTCACTCCATTAAATTTACTAAAAATAAAACTATAAATACTTTACCTCACTCCATTAAATTTACTAACAATAAAACTATAAATACTTTACCTCACTCCATTAAATTTACTAACAATAAAACTATGAATACTTTACCTCACTCCATTAAATTTACTAAAAATAAAACTATAAATACTTTACCTCACTCCATTAAATTTACTAACAATAAAACTGAATACTTTACCTCACTCCATTAAATTTACTAACAATAAAACTATAAATGCTTTACCTCACTCCATTAAATTTACTAACAATAAAACTATGAATACTTTACCTCACTCCTTTAGCTTTCACTAAAACATAACTTCAGTGTTATTTATGAATGTATGTTAAAGGAACCACCCCACTAAGCCGAAAATTACTCTGCAGACATTCAGCACTATAATCTATTATTTAATCAGCTACCTATGTTTTATTTCAAAATATTGTTTACACCAAAATGAAGTGTAAAGATTACAAGGATCTTTGTCCTTAAAACCCCCATGTTTTGAGTTTTATTGTTTATTTTGTGATGTGATATTAGCTCATTTTCAATGCTTTTTAACCATACTTATGGAGCTTTGTGACTAGGCTTGATAAAAAAGGTTTCTAGATTTATCATCCCTCTAACTAAATACATTGATTTTTCAATAGGCTCACAACAGAAAATTTTAATTTCAATTCTAACACCCAGGCCATTATTTAACCACTTTATGTGAACAGAATCAGAATAATTGAAGAAATAAAACCATACAAATGTGCCTATTTGTTTTCTAGGTTTCAGAGTTAAAATCAAAATATGGATTTGAGAACTACAGGATTCAATCCATCTCTAATTTTAAGTAGGCCTACTTATTTTGAATAGGACCAATATAATATAATAAGGATCTAATCTGTCCATGGATAAAAATATTGTGTACAGGATTTTAATGTAAGATATTTTGGGGTTTTGACATTTCTGGGAAAACTTGTTGAAACATTGAAGGCTAGATTCTATTAAGCTGAGATAGCTTATAATAAAACAATGTCAACTAGTGTGTATTAAAAATACTAGGTATGGACAGGAATTACATTTTTACTGCATGACGAGAACGGGAGGGGAAATGAGTCAAAATATTGGGAAAGGGAAATTATAAAAATGAGGCGTTGGAAATAATTTCAAATTAAGAATTTATCATATTGCTTTCTTGCGCTAATACGGTAATAGCTGCAAAAGATTTAATTTACAAAAAACATTAATATGAAACAAAAGGGCAGACCAGTTAGTCACTTTTGTCAAAAGAATTTTAGTTTAGAGTATAAAACCATAATGCAGATAGGTTCTGTACAAACCTTGGTTAAAATTCAATAATATAGATTGTGAGTATTAATATTAATAATGCTGATCACAATGTGGTAGACAAACTAGCCTAACGTTATTCACAGTCCCAAGGTCCTGTTGTTTTGTCATATTTTTTTTTACTTGAAATATAGATAAACCTTTTTCTAATTAGTATGATGTTTAAATGAATCAAAATAGCGGACAAAATTAGTTTTAGAGTAATACTATTAGTAGGTATTAACTGAAATACATTAAGGTAATGTTAAGTCCTGTATCGTTAGATGAATTATCTTCCCCCTCATTGTTCAGCTAGATCTCTGCTTGCAAGTAAGCGACTTTGTAGTTGACCTTGCAAAGGTACCTGTCCTTCGCCCCCTTAACCTCTAGTGTTGAAGGACTCAAGCTGGCAAAAGGAGCACAAACATTTTAACCTGGAGGCTGAGTGTCTGTGTATATTATTTGTCTGTGCCCTAGGTACATTAATACATTAGGTAGGTTTCATTCTGGTACAAGTGTAGGCCATTTTTTTTTAGATTCATAGTATAACTTCAAATATTGAACCAAATTAATTAAACATTTAATATTATATTATATTCTACAGACTGTAGTGATTATAATGATTTGTAAAATAATATGTTGTGCTGAATACCTCCATGGCTAAAAATCTTTGCGTTGGAAAATAAAAATTTACTTTTGAAGACCAAATTCAGTAAAATTCTTAAAACTTAACCGAATAAACTTTGATTTGTGCCAAAAGGAGTATTAATGTGCGAACAGGCTAACTTGATGGCTTAGAAACAAGGATGGACTGGCACACTGCAAGCAACCCGGGAATACAAATATGACAGTCGTTAAGGCTGTCTGTGACTTTGACTCATCTAAACTACAAAATGAATGCTCAAATAAAAATTAATAAATCACACAATCCTAATTAAGGTGCGCATACAGAAAGAAAGCAGGCTGACTGCTTACCTGTTACCAGCGCTGAAAAGTTTTTACTTTTTGATGGTGTTACTCCAAAATTGGAAAAAAAATCTGTATGCATCCAATAATTCATGGTGGGGAAATATGTTGAATATCACCATTTATTTAATGACCTAAAGCCAGACAAACAGAGATTTTCAATACACTTGTACATTTTAGATAGAGAAGGTTTTGAGCAACATCCAACTGAAATGTCTGTTGAATCTAATCAGAGGAACAAAGGCAACCTATGGAAAGACCAGTCCATTTATCTTAAAGAATTAAAGATTTTTCACAACATTTATTTCATTAGTGAAAATTCGGACTAAGCGGCCGAGTACGCAAGGTTGGCTGGTAGACATTTTATTTTCACAAATTTTAAATGTGTGCACACACACACACACACAGGGCCGCCAACTAAAAAAGAATGAAATGTTCACTCCGGTAAATTTGTCGGTGTGGGGTACTAGCACGGACCTGCTTTCACTATGAACGGTCCTTTTTGTAAACACTCTCATAATGAGCTAACACAAGAAACCAGCTTTCTTTCTGTACACGCCTTAAACCACAGTATGCTTGTTAGTCACTACTTTCAATGGTCTAAACTAAACAAATCCATACTCAAGTTCAGTGTTTCATGAATTAATTTTTTCTATTTATTTTTTTATTTTAGGTAATCGGACAGGGCTACCTTAATCCAACCAAAAATACTTTAGGTTTAGTCTATAATATCTAATAAAAGGAAGTGTTTGTGTGTGTGTGTGTGTTTGTGTGTGATGCCCAGCCAAATCTATGGCACACATAGATCTGAAATTCTTAACATAGGTGGACGGAAGCATGTCCGAATGCACCTCGAAGCTGGATTTTTAAATTTTTAACTAGGCTATTTTTTAACAAGTTTTGGAAGAATTTTTTTTTATCTGGTAACGAATTTAGTTTAATGGGGGGGAGGGGGAGCTTTTATAATTCTTATACTGCAGTGGGTCACGGCAAAGTGCGGGATTGCTAGTATCTAAATAAAAGTGATAACCTTATCCCATCGACCAAATCAAAAATCTTATCGTAAGCCATTTTAAAAGTACAATAGTATCACTTCTAGTACTGTAAATGGTTTGATGCAGTCCTTGCTCACACTTTTGCCCAAACTTTCTTCACATAATTTGGAGTGGCTCATTGGAACTGGAACATATTTAACTGGGGTTTAGATTGATACTGAATATTTGATAGTAAAGTGTGTTAAGTCGGACAAAGAAAACTGTCCCTTTTAGTTAGTAGTCTAATGTGTTAAGTTGGTTATAATGGTCTTAAATTATTGCCAATAAGTTTGTCTCTTATATGTTTAAAGATTCCCAGCAAGAAATTTTAGAAGAGAGCTGTGGAAAGACTATCAAAATACCTAGGTTGGATTTATCAGAGTTTGAGTCACTAAAACAAACAAACAATTATGAAGGGGGTGAAGATTGTAATGAGTATGATGACAATGATGAGGCTACCCAGTTGAACAAATTTGAGATTTGAAAAAATAAAAGAGTAATAACTTATGGTTTATTTAATAATTTGTACCTTTAAAATGTTGGTTTGTGTAGTTTCACCTTTTTGCCATTTCGTCAATATTAAATGACAGAAACAGGAAGGATGGGGGTTAATAGTCCTCACAGAATGTGGCTGGCAGGAGAGCTCTTACTGTATTTCAAATTTTAAATAAGGAAAACATCTAATTACAAATATGATGATCTTTAATAGCTAACATAAAAAGCAAAGACTTTACTAAATTACCATAAAACCGAAATGAGTTTCTTGGTCTAAGTACAATCTTTGCATTAGTTAACCTATGCTTATAATCATTCACCCTCACTTCCAACTCTTGTGACATATTTAGGTTTAAAATATAATTTAGTTATTGTTCTTTGAGAAATTTGTAGTCTACTTCTTTACACAGGTACTGAATAGAGTAACATGACAAATATTCTGAATTTGGCTACATTATGGGAAAAGTCCCCAATTGTTAATTGCTTTAGTTAAAGCATCCTTCATAACTCCTTCTCGAGCTGGTGCTTCATTAGTTTTTTCTTTTTGATTGCGTGGAACTATAGCTTATATCTTCATTAACTTTAAATTGAGGGAAAAATTAATATAAAGCTAATAATAGTTAAAATTAAAAAAGGGCTAAAATTAAAGGGCCTAATGGTGGACCCATAACATAAATTAAATATGTCAGCAATTGTTGTCGGCCTTGGGTTAAAGTGACTTAAAAATCCATCACTTTAATTTTGGAAACATTATATAAGGCTAATAGTATTGAAATTAAACACATCTAAATATTATAAGGCCTAAGTACCCATACATCGCAAATTTGTACTAAACCATCACTTAACATTACTTTGTCATTGCTAATTACAACTCCATCCCTTCATTCTACACTGCAACACATCCTCATACACTTATCTAAAGTATATTAAACAACCATGGAGACACCCAAACCCATATAACGCATGCTTCACTTCCAACATACACTGCCATAATTGCATTAACTAACCACGCATCCACACCATAATCTCTCACAACATTCCACAACATACTCCTATTCACCCGATCGTACACTTTCTCCAAATCGACATATTCACAGTACACTTTCTTCTTTACTGCCATACATTTCTCAATCACTTGTGTTAACGCAAATATCTGTTTTATGTATCTTCTACCTGGGATGAAACCGCATTGTGCACCCCAAATCTTCTCACTTTTTTCACTCATTATAATTCTTACATTCACCCTTACTGCCTTTACCTTTGTACAAAGGAACATTGACAGCATTCTTCCGATCATTAGGACTTTTGAAATTCCAGCACATACATTTAAAAGCTCAAATAATCTGGCAAAAAGTACCTAACCTCCACGCTTTGGTATTTCATTTGTAATCCCATCTTCACCCACAGCTTTGCCATTCTTCAATACTTTCAAAGCTTTTAGCACCTCAGACAGGTGAATGCATCTAGGAGAGTATTTGAGTGTATGCTGACTATTTCTAAGAATGAGGTAGTATAGAAACGGACTAAGACAGCAGTGTATAAAAAGAAAAGTGTGTTAATGCCAACTTTGCTGTATGGATTTGAAGCATGTGAATATCAGGAGAAACTCAAGAGAAAGGTGAATGCAATTGGAATGAGATATTTGAAAAAACTTGTGTGGACTGTCCATAATGAATGGATGCTGAAAGATTGCTGTTTGAAAGTGAATCCAATAGTCAAAAGGAAGAGGTGGGCCATATTGTATGTGGTTAAATGTTGAAGAATGATTGAAAAAGAGAAAAATTAAAAGTTTTTAAGAATTAAGGGGTATGTATGACTAGGCTATATGGATGTTGTCGAAGAGAGGGGAGTATAAAAGGATGGAGTATCATGGAGAAAGTTAGAGTAGATCAATAAGTACAAAGTTGTTTTTAACTTCTTGTCTACCCCGTGAGGGGGCATCTTGACTAGGTATGTGTGTAAATTGGGATGTTACAGAATTTTCACGTGGATTTTTTTATTTTTTAGAATACGAAGAGTACCTCGATAAACGAGGGTATCATGGAGCAGACAAATCCACGTTTTTATCAAGAATGAACAGTTTGGTTGGCGGAAAGATAGCTGATCCTCAGCCCCACTGGTCTAAAATATGAGGCTTCCCTGCTGATCAAAAATGTTATGACTAATTAGGTATATGATAACACATTAAAATTCTTTATGGTTAATTTTAAATTACCTATTTTTACTTAGTATAAAATACTTAAAAAGTGTTTAGTTTTGTAATAAACAAAAAAAATTGTTTTGTTTCAGGAACGGCTCCTTTCTTTGCCCACCACCATTGCCCACATAAATAATTTGTAATTTTAACCCTTCCAGTGTTGATGGAAATAATAAGCTTTATCCTTACATGCTCAATTTTTTCCAATCAAAATTATAACAAAAAATATATTTTTTATTAGAAGCAAGATCACTAAGCCCACTGTCATTTATATTTGACAAAATATCCCACACCCTTTCCATCGCTTTATTGGTATTCGTGCTGTTTACTTACTATGGAAACGACAAGTCACATATTTTCATTCTAGTTGCCTGCTGCCATCTACAAAATATTGTGTAACACAGAAAAACGAGTGATCGAGGAATTTTCTGTTTTTGACACGTAAAGCATACTAAGTTGAGGTGGAATATATCGTAAATGGCGGAATATTCCGTAAATGACACAGAAAGGGTAAAAAATACAGAAAAATCAATTTATTTTTTCAATAAATTATTTAGTGACGACTAATGAGATGAATATACTTCTAATTTTAAAAAATGTAAACTAAATTATATGTACAATTAACCTTTTATTCTTTATCATAGTTACTTAATGTATCTTTTATTAATCTTAATTACAAAATATAACCATAATGCACCTTTTATTCTTAATCCTTATTAAAAATTTTTTTTATTGAATTCTCTTGTAAATGTGTTTTTCAATCACTAGATCTCCATTCCATGATTTAAACTTGTGAACCAACATATAATATAGCAACCCAGAAAGAACCTGAGTAAAATACCATAGCATTCCAGAGAGAACCATCAGGAACCAGAGTAAAATACTATAGCATTCCAGAGAGAACCAACATAAACCAGAGTAAAATACCATAGCATCCCTGAGAGAACCAACATAGACCAGAGTAAAATACCATAGTATCCCAGAGAGAACCAACATAGACCAGAGTAAAATACCATAGTATCCCAGAGAGAACCAACATAAACCAGAGTAAAATACCATAGCATCCCTGAGAGAACCAACATAAACCAGAGTAAAATACCATAGCATCCCTGAGAGAACCAACATAGACCAGAGTAAAATACCATAGTATCCCAGAGAGAACCAGCATAAACCAGAGTAAAATACCATAGTATCCCAGAGAGAACCAACATAAACCAGAGTAAAATACCATAGTATCCCAGAGAGAACCAACATAAACCAGAGTAAAATACCATAGTATCCCAGAGAGAACCAACATAAACCAGAGTAAAATACCATAGTATCCCAGAGAGAACCAGCATAAACCAGAGTAAAATACCATAGTATCCCAGAGAGAACCAGCATAAACCAGAGTAAAATACCATAGTATCCCAGAGAGAACCAACATAAACCAGAGTAAAATACCATAGTATCCCAGAGAGAACCAGCATAAACCAGAGTAAAATACCATAACATCCCTGAGAGAACCAGCATAAACCAGAGTAAAATACCATAACATCCCATAGAGAACCAACACCAACCAGAGTAAAATACCATAGCATCCCTGAGAGAACCAACACCAACCAGAGTAAAATACCATAGCATCCCTGAGAGAACCAACACCAACCAGAGTAAAATACCATAGCATCCCTGAGAGAACCAACATAGACCAGAGTAAAATACCATAGCATCCCTGAGAGAACCAACACCAACCAGAGTAAAATACCATAGCATCCCTGAGAGAACCAACATAAACCAGAGTAAAATACCATAGCATCCCTGAGAGAACCAACACCAACCAGAGTAAAATACCATAGCATCCCTGAGAGAACCAACATAGACCAGAGTAAAATACCATAGCATCCCTGAGAGAACCAGCATAAACCAGAGTAAAATACCATAGCATCCCTGAGAGAACCAGCATAAACCAGAGTAAAATACCATAGCATCCCTGAGAGAACCAACATAGACCAGAGTAAAATACCATAGCATCCCTGAGAGAACCAGCATCAAACCAGAGTAAAATACCATAGCATCCCTGAGAGAACCAGCATAAACCAGAGTAAAATACCATAGCATCCCTGAGAGAACCAGCATAAACCAGAGTAAAATACCATAGCATCCCTGAGAGAACCAACATAGACCAGAGTAAATATACCATAGCATCCCTGAGAGAACCAGCATAGACCAGAGTCTAATACCGGATCATCCCAGAGAGAACCAACACCAACCAGAGTAAAATACCATAGCAGCCCATAGAGAACCAATATAAACCAGAGTAAAATACCATTGCATCCCTGAGAGAACCATCATAAACCAGAGTAAAATACCATAGCATCCCTGAGAGAACCAGCATAAACCAGAGTAAAATACCATAGCATCCCTGAGAGAACCATCATAAACCAGAGTAAAATACCATAGCATCCCTGAGAGAACCAGCATAAACAGAGTAAAATACCATAGCATCCCTGAGAGAACCAACATAGACCAGAGTAAAATACCATAGCATCCCTGAGAGAACCAGCATAGACCAGAGTAAAATACCATAACATCCCATACAGAACCAACACCAACCAGAGTAAAATACCATAACATCCCATAGAGAACCAACACCAACCAGAGTAAAATACCATAGCAGCCCATAGAGAACCAACACCAACCAGAGTAAAATACCATAGCATCCCTGAGAGAACCAACATAGACCAGAGTAAAATACCATAGCATCCCTGAGAGAACCAGCATAAACCAGAGTAAAATACCATAGCATCCCTGAGAGAACCAACATAGACCAGAGTAAAATACCATAGCATCCTGAGAGAACCAGCATAAACCAGAGTAAAATACCATAGCATCCCTGAGAGAACCAACATAGACCAGAGTAAAATACCATAGCATCCCTGAGAGAACCAGCATAGACCAGAGTCTAATACCGGATCATCCCAGAGAGAACCAACACCAACCAGAGTAAAATACCATAGCAGCCCATAGAGAACCAACACCAACCAGAGTAAAATACCATAGCATCCCATAGAGAACCAACACCAACCAGAGTAAAATACCATAGTATCCCAGAGAGAACCAGCATAAACCAGAGTAAAATACCATAGCATCCTGAGAGAACCAACATAGACCAGAGTAAAATACCATAGCATCCCTGAGAGAACCAGCATAAACCAGAGTAAAATACCATAGCATCCCTGAGAGAACCAACATAGACCAGAGTAAAATACCATAGCATCCCTGAGAGAACCAGCATAGACCAGAGTAAAATACCATAACATCCCATACAGAACCAACACCAACCAGAGTAAAATACCATAACATCCCATAGAGAACCAACACCAACCAGAGTAAAATACCATAGCAGCCCATAGAGAACCAACACCAACCAGAGTAAAATACCATAGCATCCCTGAGAGAACCAACATAGACCAGAGTAAAATACCATAGCATCCCTGAGAGAACCAGCATAAACCAGAGTAAAATACCATAGCATCCCTGAGAGAACCAACATAGACCAGAGTAAAATATACCATAGCATCCTGAGAGAACCAGCATAAACCAGAGTAAAATACCATAGCATCCCTGAGAGAACCAACATAGACCAGAGTAAAATACCATAGCATCCCTGAGAGAACCAGCATAGACCAGAGTCTAATACCGGATCATCCCAGAGAGAACCAACACCAACCAGAGTAAAATACCATAGCAGCCCATAGAGAACCAACACCAACCAGAGTAAAATACCATAGCATCCCTGAGAGAACCAACATAGACCAGAGTAAAATACCATAGCATCCCTGAGAGAACCAGCATAAACCAGAGTAAAATACCATAGCATCCCTGAGAGAACCAACATAGACCAGAGTAAAATACCATAGCATCCCTGAGAGAACCAGCATAGACCAGAGTCTAATACCGGATCATCCCAGAGAGAACCAACACCAACCAGAGTAAAATACCATAGCAGCCCATAGAGAACCAATATAAACCAGAGTAAAATACCATAGCATCCCTGAGAGAATCAGCAAAGGCCGGAGTAAAATACCATAGTATTCCATTGCAAACCAGACCATTCGAGAGTTCAATACCGGAGTTTTCCAATGCAAACAAGAGAATTATGAAGAAATAAAAAACCATAGCATTCCAGAGTTACCACACAAATCCAGAGTAAACCTGAGACCCAGAAAGAACCAGACTAACTCTGGTTGTTTCATAACATAGAGAAAACCAGAGTAAAACCCAGAGCTTGGTTTGCTCTGGTTTGCTCTGGTTTTTTCCTCTGGTTTCCTCTTGAGATTTTCACCAGGGTAGTGAACACGCATAAAGTTAATTTAACTTTAACTTTTTACATGTTATACTTTGAGTGTAGTATAGAATTGGACTAAAGACGTGTCATTCAACAAATGAGATTGTGGGGAAAGGATATAACCAATTAAACGACCGTATACAAGCAGACAAAATTGCGTAATAAATAAACTTCTATCATTGACTCTATAATATAACTGGTTGAACATCTGCGACTGAAATTATTGATTCGTCGTCTGCATACCACTGTGTAAGAGAGAAATAAACCTTAAGGTATTTCTCTCTCTCTCCTACACACAAACAAGACAATGTGGTATTTGGATATAATTCGCTAATTTGATTGAATATATGAGGTAAATCAATGTGTGATAATTTAAATGAAATACATATGTCAATAAGAGATTTGAAGAGCATAACAAAGTTTGAAAGTCGTTACTTGTTTCTTTAAATACGTTGATGTAAGCTGATAGGGGGTGATTACATACAAAATGAGTAATATTTAAATGGTTAAACTCTTATTATAAATAAATATAGTTAAGGTTGAGGAAAATAAGGCTATGGCCAGACGAGCCGTAAAGTATTGCCAAAACCTGCAGTAAAATAAAGCATGAAAATGTCCTCAATATATTCAAATGGAGCCGGTTATACAAAGTTGTAAATTACTGCTCAGTTAGAAAGTGGAACTCATTTCAAGGTCGTGTCGCAAACAAATAGGCCTGCTGGACCCATAATTCTGGCGATAATTTACAGCGAAAGAGTGGCCACACGTATAGTATTGTGTAGTGGCATTATACTCTTGCCTCATGTGCAAGGGCGTAGAAAGGAATTTTTTCCAGTGGGGAGGTCCACTTGAAAGTTAAGGTGATAGTGTACATTATTTTGGATACTTTTTTTAGTAATGCTTCTTACCACTCGTTTGTGTTATATGCTTATGTACTAATTACGCTAAGGTGTTTGGGATGAGAAAGATTGATTTATAATAAGTGTACCTTTATGTACGTGGAGGAAAACTGGAAAAGCATTTAGGAAATACCACCCTTAGAACAAATTACCAAGTCAACATAAATTATTTTAGAACTCTGTTTGAAACTTTTTATATATTGTAATTTTATTTAATTATTAACTAATTGTTATGCCCAGAAAAAATTATATATATTCACTATAGAGAGAAAAATAACATTACATGTTGAAGTGTAATTATGTGCATATAAATATTGATAGGTTATATAGTATATATGTGTGATTTTATTTATAAATATATATATAGTATTCGTACATAATATACATAATCACAATCTCTATTTATAAACACACACATATTGAATTCCACTTTAAAATTTATTGTATTTTTTTCCATAGTGTGTTTGGTAAAATTATAATTAAAGTTTATAGTAATTATGACCTTAGTTTTAACACAAACAATAAATTATTAAGCATGACTTTATTAAATACTAGCTAAATAACGCGTTCTTCACATGGGATTGTTTTATAATAAGTTTCATCTTTCCAGCTCAAGCGGATTGGAATATACGTAAAAATCACCCCCTCCCCACTTCACTCCATTAAGGGTTGAATTTTGAAAAATAAAAAATAAACTATCAACCCTTACCTAAAACGAACCTCCCCGCCAAGTTTCATCTTCCCAGCTCAAGTGGTTTGGAGGATACATAAAACCACACCCTCCCGCTTCATCCCCCTAGGGGTTGGCTTTCGAAAAATCCCAAAATTCTCTGGCCCATTGCTTTAAAAGAACCTCTCTGCCAAGTTACATCCTTCCAGATTAAGCGGTTTGGAAGATACGTAAAAATTATCCCCTCCCTACTTCACCCCCTTAAGTATTGAATTAAAAAAAAACACATTAAAATGATAACGCTCACCCTTCACATAAAGAACCTCCCTTGCAAAATTCATCTTTCCAGCTCAAGCGGCTGTTCAGGCTCTACGTATATTTGATAATTGTTCTAATGGGTTAGGGATGAGGAAGGAAATATTTTAGAGATAATCTACCCGCGTTTGCTTGGAAGTAGAGTGGGAAAGCCGTTTAGGGAAAACCACCCTCAGTTGACTCAATAGCCTAATAGTTTAACATATTTCATTTTGATAGTCATATATTCTATTTTCGGTTCAAACCGTGTTATTATACCACGCTGGAAAAAGTTTTATACAATGTTTAATTATGTCAATGTCAGCGGTTCATCCAAATCGTGTTCGCGTGCCACAGGGTGTCACGCGTTTCATAGATTTGTCATCCCTGGCCTATACTGACATCACGATTCACGATCCTTCACAGGTAAAACCATCACATTCATACAGCAATAGAGTAATTAATACAATTAAGAATAACCGAACTGGTAGTGAAATTTGGAAGAGTTAAACTAATAAAAAAAATCTCACCTCTTTTGGTGCCTCTGCTGGTGGTTCTTTTACAAGCCAGGTGTAAAGTTCAACAATGTACTAACTAGTAATGCGGTGCTGTTCAAATTTTGTAAATGGTTCCAAAATGTTCATAGCTACAAATTAGTGCTTTGCGACAGTAGGTGTGTTGAAAGAGAGGATGGGAGGAAATCCATGTATTACAGCAAAAATATTTGGATACTTTTCTCGGTCCCACAACTCGACTCATATCTAGAAACGTCCTTTGTTTCCCAATACTTGTTTAAATGTAGACACACAAAAAAAGTATTTCAAATGTTGGCAAGGATAATTTTACAATCTTAAGTTCTACAAGTTGTATCTAGAAGGTGAATTTTAAAATAACAATCAACTAGTATTTGGTTGAGGGCATTTACAATTAAACTGTATTAAAAGTAAAAATCTCTACCTTGTTATATTTTTTGTATATACATGTGGACCCCCCTTAAGGGGTTCCAACACATTCCAGTGGGGGGCCGGAACCTCACGCTTTCCACGCAATTCTTGTGTGTTCTCTTTATTTTATTCACCACTTTGTTCTAAAATGGATATTGATTCAGTAGATAAGGTAGTTAGCATATCATTATTGAGGTACAGAAATACCTATGTCTGTATGACGTAAAGTATGGAGAGCACAAAAACCGTGATTTGAAGTTGCAATATTGGTCTAGCGTAATGGAAGCTCTAGCAGGAGATGCTTGGGATGTACCGGTATTCAGTTTTGAAGGGGAAAAACTCATTTCGTAGTGAAACGAATTAATTTACATTCGATAATACTCTAAAATAATTGTACAGGATAGCTACAGTCTCAGATTTTCATTAAGTAAAATAAATTACTCATATGTTGCTTGGTCCCTAATGATAGGATGAATCCACCTTTTTCTTTCTCTTAGATGGCGCTGACGTCGGGCAATTTGGGATTAGCATTCATCATCTTTATTTCCTTTTCACAGCTGAACACTAAAGCTACTTGTTGCTAGTGTAGCGTAAAGAAGCAGCATTACAGCCGTTGTCTAGCCCCCCCTCCCTTCCATTTATCAATATAATATAACTGGATGGACATCTGTGGCTGAAATTTTCGAGCTATCGTCTCCAGACCATTATGTAAGAGAGAACGAAACTTTCGGGTATCTTTTTCTCTCTTACACCCATACAAGTCCATGTAGCATTTTTATATAGTTAATTAATTTGATTGAATATATGAGATACAACAATGTGTGATTAGTTAAATGAAATAAATGTTTTAGTAAAAGCTTTGAAGAGTATAACAAAGTTCGAAACTGATGAGTTTTTCCTTTAAATAAGTTGATGTAAGCTAATATATGATTTTTGAAGGAAGCTCTGTTTGCAAGGCTTTATCTTGTACCAGAATCCTACCTTATAGTAAGTACTGTTTAGGTAGGATAAAATGACCTTTCAGAAGGGAATTTCTACTTCCATTCTAAATGGTCGTTTATCCTACCAAAAATAATAATATATGATAGTATTCTGGTACGAAATAAAACCTTACAGGTTGTGCTTCTTACTAAAATCAGGGTTTAGTAGATACCATACTTCCTACAAGCCTATAAACTAAATTATAGTTTGAACGTAAGACTTCACAAAGTATGTTATTCAAACAAATGTGATGTAATTTTTATCTAACTTGTTTCATTATAGTTATCAAACTTTCAACATAATATGGCATTAAACATAATATAGCATTAAACAAGCTAATAGCTAACTTTAAATATAAGTGTAGTCTTGGCAGACCCTAAACAACATAGATGATAACTACATATTTAAATATATTAAAGATTTTATTCATATTTGTACCGTAATACCTGTAAAACTGAATTCCTTTAATCCTTTAATGTAAATGTTTCTTCAGGCAAGTGGGGTATTTTCAAACAATAACACTTTTATTCATCAAAGACATGTTTTCACATAAAAACATCAAAGAAACTAAATCTATCCCCCACAATGAAAGAGATGATAAACTTGAGTGTCATGCTTTGGTCCTTGGCAATGCTTATGTTAAATGTTAATGTCCATCCAGTATAATATAAAGACCACTGGGCCCCCCACATGCTACAATTTGTAGCAGCTTTATTTTACTGCCGTTTTTGGCAGTATTTTACAGCTAGTCTGGCCGTAGCCTAAAAATGCGTATCAAATTGCCTATAATTGCTCTTCTGTGGATTCCAAAGAAAGAGAAGTAAGATTAATATAGGATAGGGTTTCAAAGTTTATATTTATATGTTCCATTTATACCTATTGGTGAAATAAAAATATTTTTACAAACATAACAAATAAGTTACATAAAATTGTAAGCCAAAACATATTTAATTATGTTTCGTCTTAAGACCAACATTTTAAATTATGCCAAGTTACTTAAAATTGTAGGAAAAACCGTATTTAATTGTGTCTGGTCTTAAGACCAACATTTTTAACTACGCCAGTAAGACAAGGTCTATATTCATGCACAAACAAAACTAATAGTAAATACTAAATAGTGCATACAAAAATCACAATTCATAAGAAAAATACTCTTTATGATAAAGCATTTGTATAAGGTCATTAATAGAAAATGGCCTCACCTTTTTTTACAACTATATAATGTATCTAAAAATACTTCAATAAAGGGTTTATTTGATAGATGTTAATTAAACTGTATCTTTTGAAACTTGAATTTAACTTTATTAGGTTTTGTCTGCTACACTATTAAATCAAAGCAGATTTTTATTTGGTTCCTATTTTATAATTGCTATGATTATTATAGTAATCCAATATTTCTTTGTTATTTTCAATCGTATAGACAGGGTTCACCAAATGATGGTCTGTATTCTACATCCTAACCGCATACAAATTTTAATGGACTCTGATAAGATAGCAATAAACAGAAGACATGATGCTATAGAGCCCTAATTGGTGGGCGAGCACTAGACTTAGTTTTAAAGGTCAAATATACTTAAGTTCCAAATACTCTTCAATGAGAATAATTCTTGGTTGATGAACTTTGTAATGAATAAGTTCAGTTCTTGACTTACAGTTGTTTCCCTCCACAACTTAATGAAAATCATTTGCACCAACCTCTTTCCAAATTTTAGACAGGTCATTTAAAATTAAAAAAAATGTATGTCTCACATTGAATATAGACGTAAATAAAATTTCATAAAATTTATAATGCTTTATTTGCAATAAGTTATATGATTTTACTTATTATTTGTAAATTGACAAAGTGGAGTAAAATGTTTTGTTTTTCTTAGATTAATTCGAGGTATAATAAATATATAAATTGAAGTCCACATGAGGGAAAGAGGGAAAGTGAACACCATCACATGGGCGAATGGAACGGTGTGGTCAGAGGACAGGAGTAGAAGATCATAGGGCCACATGGAGAGGGGAAGAGAAAAAACAGAGGCAGATGTTTATCAAATTCTGCCAAATGAATGACCTGGTGATGACAAACACCTGCACTTTAAGAAATGGAAGACAAAAATATAGGGGAGTGTGTTGTACCTTGGACCAGTCTTAATAACTCTGCCATCTAGTGTAATAACTACTAAATCAATTTATTTAAAATTATGACAGTTAAAGGCAAGACTTTGTGTTAGTAGTAAGATTTGGATGTGTAATTTATCAACAAATTATTTTTGTATTTAGTCAGTTTGAAGACAAATGTTATAAAAATTACTTTAATGTTGAAACATAAGTTAACAACATCTGTAAACTAAACAAAGCCAGGTAAGTACTCTGTTTATTTCCCTATAACATGGTGTATTCAGTTTTTGAACTAGCTTAACCTATTCTGCTGCAGCTTAACCAAACCATAAAACACATGACATACATGTTGTACCTCAGTTCGGTTCAAGGTACAACATTCTATTTAGGTGGTTGCATACAAAATATTAAATATAAATTTAACTAGCTATACATTTTATTCAAATGTGATTATAAGTATAGTTAGCTATATAGCAATACTCAATATCTAGGCCTATTATAGATGCAATATTTTGAAACAGTGACAGGGTATTAAACTTTAACCTAATCTTAACCAGCCCATACAATATACATAATCTTTTCAGAATCATGCTTAGATAAAAGGTATGAAACATCCTTCTGTTGATGTCAAACAACTCGAGGAGGCAATCCATGATGTTCTAACTAGAAAACTATCAACTAGAGTAGCTGCTAGAATTCATGGAATCTCCAAAACCACATTACTTTGCCACCTTAAAGAGCATTGTTTGTCTGGAAACCCTAGGTTAAAGTACAACTCTCACATAAGGGTAAAACAAATATTTACAGACAATGAAGAATTGTGACTGTGACAATGATTTCTACTGTCCGTGCTGCTGTGGGCAATCATGTACCTCCCATGCTAATATTCCCTAGCGTTCATTTCAAAGATCACATGCTAAAAGGAGCCCTGCCTGGATCTATTGGAGGCTGTAACCCTTCTGGATGGTCTAATGAGGATTTGTTTATTCAATATTTGAATCATTTTATCAACCATGTGAAGCCCTTTAAGACATGGGTCTCTTAATACTATACAATCATGACACACACATTTCCATTTTAGCATTAAACTTGGCAAAAAATAATGGTATTGTGTTGTTAACACTTCACACAAGTTGCAGCTTCTAGCTAGAACAGTATTTGGGCCCCACAAAGCTTACTACAATCAAGCTGCAGCTGAATGGATGTTATTGAACCCTGGAAAACCAATGGGCATATATGACATTGCAGAAATTATAGGTAGAACATATCCCAAAGCATTTACAATTGAAAATATTTCCAAAGGGTTTACTTGTTTGGGAATTTGGCCTCTGAATGAAAATGTATTTTGTGAGCATGAATTCTTGACTGCCTATGTCACTGATCGGCCATTTGAACCTATTATTGACAATAAAACTTCTGATCAAATATCTGTAGATGTAACAACAAATGACTTAGTTTATAATGAACAAAGACTCTCGACGAGTTTCACAGTGCCCTCGCTTTGAGTATCGCCTGAAATGATTTGACCCTATCCAAAAACACCCCCAAGAAAAGATCAGGTGGAAAACAAAAGGGTAAACTAGAATTTTAACAGATATGCCAGAAAAGAAGACAGAGACAGGAACTAAATTGATTAACAAAACTGTAAAACAAAATGTACAAGACAGTCTGAGAAGAATCAAGTGATGTGCTTATTTAGATGAGTCAAATGATGAAAATTAATTTGTTGATAGCTTGATTCATTAGAAAATAAAGAAAAAGAGGAAGATAAAGTTAGTAATGAAATAGCCAAAGGAGATTTTGTGTTAATAGAGCTCAAAGGGAAGAAAAGTAAGAAAAGTAGCTGAAGTATTGGGTTCAGGCAGCAATGATCTATAAAGTAAAATACCACATACAAACAGAGAAATGTTTTTAGCACTGCGTCTTAATACTGGTTTGTTTATGTACTAATTATGCTAAAAGGCACAAATCCTTTGGGGGGTTCGTGGGGCTTAATCCTCCCTGAAGTCCAAACAAAAATTAAAAATTATTATAAAATAATAAAAATGAGACAAATTATCTTGTCTTGTAGTAATAAATTCCTAGCTAAAAAATACCGTAGTAATTAATTTCAGTTTCACTTTCTTAACCGGACTAAACATCATGAATAATAAGAATTTCTCCACACACGGAGATAAAAATATGTCAAAATTCTGTAAAAAAATATTTTACAGTTGACCCATGCTTGCATTCAATAATAATTAATATACTTTTATGATTTTGAATAGACAATTTTTAGTGTTTATAAAAATGTATGTAAAATTTATATATTTTATATTAAAAGTCATAAAAAGTATACCACCTGAAACAAAATTTTGTCTACGTGCCTGTATGCTTAGGTTTAAGGGATTTTGAAGGTTACATTTAAAGACAGTGTTGCTGCATTTGGAGGGAGAGTGGAAAACAATTTTTGAAAAACCACCCGACCGAGATTAAAACCTCGATCTCCCCGTTATCGGCAGTCTAGTCTACTGTGAGAGTATCCATAATTATTTTAAGTTTTTATACTTATATTAGAGGACCCTCCACTTTGGGTAGTACATCAACTTAAAGCGGAGGTCCGGCCCCACCTGATCAACACCTTTTATACACCCACTGTGGGATGTTAAGAAAACCACATATGGAAAGAAAACACCATACAACATAGTTTTAAATGTATTTATATTTGCAGACACTAACAATAAATGACCCAACTCTAATCAATAAATATTTATATATATATAAAAACATAATATTTACAGACGATGAAAATTAGCACTTAGTCTTGTAAAAAAAACATTAGTAAGCACACCGATTCCAAATCCTCCCTTCCAAGCACAATATTAAGTCCTTTCAGTGTATCAGGTCAGCACCTATATTTATAATGAGTTACAATGATTATCTATATAAAGCAATGCATAGCCCTCTCAAGGAACACTGCCAGAATGTATTAAAAAAATTAGACAAGTCTGTGAAATAAAAACAATTTCTACAAACTTGGTAATATTCTTCTTAATATAATTAGTGAAAATGCTTCGTTACTAAAAATAGTTTATAATTATTGTGTTAAGATTAAAAGTAGTTATATTGGGACATTTACTTGTTGTAGTTCTATTAGTGTATTTTATATCGACGTTTAAGAAAGGGGGGGGGGGGGGGGAGTGGGATGAATCACAACCATTTGTACAGCTGAAGCTTGTAAACAATTTACTTTGTTCTAGTTTCTTATAATACTTATATTATCACTCACACACAATTTGAATAATACTTTTAAAAAAATTGTAATATGAGATGATATATTTTAACAAAATATGTCAAAAACTCAAAGATACAATCCAAGGGAAAGTATAATTTTAAATGGAAATATTTATTATTTTCTTGTTTGGTTATAATATTAGTAGGGGTGTGGTGTTAAGTCACCTTATTTCTTTCAAATAAATCTGAATCAAAAATATTAAATATTCCCAAAGCTGAGTCAAAAAAAAAAACTCTTAATGAGTTGTTAAAATTGAAAAGTGACACCTGAACACTGGAATTGAACCCGGGACCTTTGGCATAGTATGCTAATGCTCTAATCACTGAGCTATCCAGGAATCGTCCCGTGCCCAGGGTCATTCTTCGCTCATATTTTAAGGCAGAGTCTATGATGGACTTAGTGGAAATCGTCGGCTACAAATATGTGATTTTATTAATATCACGAGCTTTCAGATAACAGTGTACATGTCAAAAATACATGCGTGACACCATTCCTAATTCTTAGTGTTTAGATATACCAGAAATAGCCTATCATAGACAACATAATGCAAGCTTTTTCTTTTAGACTTAGATCTTTATTTCAGTTTAAAGCTGATAGAGAATGAAATGGTTGTGAAACACTTAACTAGAGTAACAAAATTGAAATTTTACTATGTGTTATCTTTAGAGATAATGTTAAAATATTGGAGTTAATGGGAAGGAATGGGAGAGCAAGCAAACCTTACCAGCATCCAACTTATTTGGAATGTAAACTAAACACACAGACTATATACTAGACCTAAATATATTTTAAAAAATACAAAGTTTCAGTGGAATAAATAATACTTCGAGTTCTAAAACTTTAATTATTCATGTTAACACAAGTATTTTGATATGGTGATGATTGACAACATCTATTTGTGCTTCTCCAAACAATTTTTTTCTTCAAATGAACAAGAGTATTGTATAAAAATAATGTTTCTAGATAAAGGACATTAAAATGTATCAAGGGTATGGAATAAACTTAAGGGAAAACTTTATTTTGCAGCATTTTGTTGCAACTTTGATGAAATTAAAGTTACCAGTCTTCATTATGCTAAATGCTTCAATTACTATCGGTTTTGTTACTCTAGATACTCAATTATTACAGGCCTTTATTATCTAGATACTCCATTATTACAGGCCTTTTTATGCTAGATACTCCAGTTATTATCGTCTTTATTATGCTAGATACTCCAGTTATTATCGGTCTTTATTATGCTAGACACTACTCTGATTATGTGTTTAGTTTATTATGAACTAATGGCAGTTAGTACTCATTGGCATTTTCAAATCAATATCCACACAAGAGTCTATAAGTTACTTTTTTATTAAATTTGAGAGAAAGATTTGAGTCTGCTGGAATTTGAATCTAAATTTCCACTACACCACCATAGACACTGTTTTGAAATGCAAGTAATTAGATGACACAGCTAAGTTAACTACAGCCATATAAACTTTTAACTAAATCCGTAGGACCTGTCAAATTTTGGATTAAAAATAAGTTTAAATAAATTAGCCAAACATTATAATAAACTCAGTGTGCCCATTTATCACTCGCTGTGTGATCAACTTTTTTCCTCCAACTAGGTTTTTTGTTTTGTTTTTAGATTAAATAGCAGCTAACTTTGAAACTATTAATATTACATGATTTAACACGTGTATGAACAATAAGGCTACACATCTTAGGTAATGTAACACTCAACATATTCATTCAATAAAATATTGTTTCCAATTTAAAATAAAATCAATTAATTCAAAGTTCAAACTTAAACAACCATTATTCAATTCGTGGTTAATCCAAGAGTAGCTGGCATGTGTGGGAATTTACCGTAGCTTGATGTGTGCATGCTAACCTAACATGTGATGAGACAACAAAGTAAAACAAAGGTCACAGTTGGAGCAGATAAGGCAGACGATTACTACTTTTTTTTATCATGTATTAATCTAATTTAAATTTGAAAATGCCTAATTAATACTAAAGGTCAAAATATACAAATCAAATCCAATCAATAAAATATTTGTTTTAAAGTTTTTACAAGCATTAAATTGATCTTATAAGATTTCCCATGTTATATATGTTGTTTGTTTCAAGTGGTTTTGATTGTACCAAATATTAAAAAAGTACGACGGATGACCATCTTTACAATAACCAATAATTTATTGGAACACATATAGACAATGGAGAAATTGATGGAAATAATAAGAGGTAATGTAAACACCATGTTTATTAGTGAACAGCGATTCTTTTACCACCTAAACATTACATTAGATATAACCTTTTTTTAAGTTTTGTTTTCATGAGATTTAGTAATATTATTTGTGATATTATTTCCAACTGATAACATCCAATTTGTTCCAACCTTTTCTTATCATTTACAAAAAAAAAAAATTGAAAAGAGAATAAAAGGGCAAGGCCTACCTAAATAAAACTGTAGGCCTAAAAGTCGACACAACAAGACATCAGTCCCCTTCATAATCAGATCCAGGCACCCCCCCTGGTATCAACCTTAGGTAATCATCTCCAATTTTTCTTCCAAGCAGGCCTACTCACACCAGTCGGTCATTTCTATATAGTAATAAATAATAACCGATAATTTTATAATTCAACAATTAAATATAATATAAATACAACATTATATTCATCTACCAAGAGTCAAGACACAAGTTTGAACACACAACTACAGAATCCAAGGGGGGGAAAATAATCAAGAGACGGGCAAAAACATACACTCTAGCAGTGCTGCCATAGTCCAGTTGTGTTTTACTCTCTTCTGACTCTGAAGGGGACTGATGTACCCCAAAAATGTCATAATGATTTTCTTTGTGTTTTTAATTGTGAACTTTGAGGAATATGTCCTAGTGTGTAGGTCTTGCCCTTATATCTTCTTTATAGTGCTTAATTTAAAATAGCCATTTGGCGTCATTTTTTTTTCTATGTTTCCATCTACAAAGTAATAATCAAAATTAGTTTATTGCTTCCCATTCCTTTACCCAAATATTATCTACTAGGGATGGGTCTGTTCGGTTCTTTTAAGGCCTAAGTTAAAAATAATTATTTTTAAACAAATACAATGAAATGAATATAGTTTACATAAAAATAGTTTCTAATTTTCAAAATATGGTTCAGAGTAGGAAGGAAAGCCAACCCACTTACTGAAAGATTGAGATAAAACATAATAAACATAACATTCAAAAAACTAATTTTCATTGCCGCATGTATCTTCTTCAAGCTCAAAGTATTTCAATTAATGGCTAAGTCTTCATATTTTGACCATAGTGCTTGAACTAGATGAATATAAAAACAGCAGTTGTGTTTAATAAGTGTACATATTATTGTAGCATTCAAATGGTTAAAAATAGGAATGGACCCTAATTCTTAAGGCAATTCAAGGATTCGAGACTCAAATCTTTAAAATTCCTTTTCAATTTTTCAATGAAATTGGTTTAGAGAATCCATAGTAATAATTTACAGGCTGAACTTAACAACCAGGCCCAAGGCCATTAATTTAACACATAACTGAATGTATGAATGTTATAATAAATGGAAGTGTAAGAAATAAAGTTAACTTGGTTAGTATTTATATTTTATATTATTGTATTATATATATTTACTCAGATTTGGATTCAAGAGTCGAAGATAAATGGGAGATTCAAATTAGTAAAATAGTGGATTAGACCCAACTCTAGTGAAAAATTATTAGTTCCATAAATTAACTGGTAAAAAGGAGAGGAGCTCAACTAAGGTTGAGGTCGGGGTCCTGTCTGTATTTGGTGATGGATCAGCTTCCATACCTTTAGTTTTTGAGAGTTGCAGATTTCTTAGTTGAGAGATTTAGTACCTTGGTGTGTTTAACAAAGAAAGAGATGGGAGGAGCAGATAACAGAAAGTAAGTTAAAGAAGAAGAATGGAAGAAATTAAAGGAGGAAGGATGGAGGCATTTTACTAAACTGACCCGGCCACAGGCTGGAAACAGTTGATGATGTGTGTGTTTAGTGAGGGTTTCAGCATTTGATGATAGAGGGTTTTATTTATTTTTATCTCAGTGTCCTGTCATCCATATGTCTCTGTACCTGTCCTCCCCACACTATAAACGGTGATTGAGCCCAATGATCTATTTCAAGTAATTTTCAAAACACAATTTGTTTCAACTTCTATGTCTAACCAAGTGATGAATTTTGTAGTTACATATATTACAGAAAAATGAAGACCAAAAGTGAGAAGTGAAATAATAGAACTAGAATATAGTACAATTATGGAACCGACCCATTACTAAAGTTACTATTTAAGATTTGTCATTTCTTCACTCAACTTCATAATAGTCAATCTAATACAAACAAATATTTAAATATAAAAAGATAAAGAAGTAGAGACCAGACCACAAAAAATGTTTGGAATTAACGTATAAAAAGTTCCCCCCTAAGTTGAACACTTTTTGTGGCTCGGACTACAAAACTCTTTAACATTAAAAATTCAAATTGTTTGGAATACTTTTGAATAAAACACCTATTTTTAATGTTGGTTGTGTTGTGCAAGACATCTTTACAACATTAACGACAACATAATAATATGGTACATATTCAAACAAATTAATAAACATGTTTCTCGTGAATAAATTAATTTGGACATAATATGAGCCTATTGTGGGTAATGTAGCTTAGAGCCATAATAGATTAGTGTAAATTAGTAAATTAATGTATTGTCATCTAAATAGAATGTAGTTTTTTTTATATAAATTTGATACAAGCAAATATTATTATTGATTAAAATTGTTGCTGTCCATTTAACACATAATGCAACACAATGGTTCACCTTAGCATATTTTGTGGCATAACCATATTTCATAGAATTTTAGTCGAAGCCAAAGCCAAAGAGACAATGAATATATTCAAGAGTGGCCACTCAAACTCTGGAATAAAATTCCAACATGATTCCTGGTTTTCCTAGCAGAAAAATAAAAAGATAGACCTTTTTAAGTCTTTCTCTCAGGTTGCGAGACTTTGAACAAATGATTCTGAATGAAAATATTTTGTAAATATATTCTTACCATTCCTTGTTGGGAGACTTCAACGCGAGCCATCACAAATAGGAGCCCTCCCTTCACCTTGGGGTACAACCATGGAACTATTCTACATCCTCTTCACACTTTTAATAAAGTCTGGATGAGAAAGTCATTATTCCACTTATGATGTGAGTAGACCAGTTAAAACATAATATGTATACAAATGTGTTACAACCAGCAGTGGCGGAGCTTTAATATTTTTGTAAGGGGGTTGAGGAGTGGATTAGAAAATGTTTAAAAGAATAAATGTCCCCCAAGTCAAAGGATGGTCATGAAATTCAACCCCAGAAATTGATTGAAAATTTAATGTCTCTAGAACCTGGATGAAAAAAAAGTCTAAAATACATTTGAAGTGGTTCTCAAACGGAAAATTTTAGTAAATAGTATTATATAAATTTTAGTAAATATTATATTATACTCAATAATAAGAAGCTATTTAGAGTGGTCCTCACCACTAAATTCCCAACATATGGCAACATTCAAGAACGTAGTTTTTCTGGTTATTTCCGATGCATAAAATTTGAGCATAATTCCCTGTTTTCTCGATCAGTGGCCACCTTGAAATTGTTCTGACAGAGCTTTACCAATTTACCAAATTTACCAAATTATCTTTACTAAAAAAAAAATAAACACAAAAAATTCCTAGTTAGTATTTTCAACCAGTAAAATGACTCATGATGAAAATAAAAAGCCATTAAGTCTTCATATACCAACAATGAACAAAATCGACATTGACCAAAACAAAATTAATCAAAACAAAAAAAGCACCAACAATGGAGGATGTGAAAAGTATCAACAGCAACAGACTATACAAAACTTGGCAGATGAGTATGGAAATAATTCCTTAGGAAGAATGATAAGACAGTTTTCATTTTCATGATTCTTCACACTCTTAATTTGAAATGTTAACATTATTTCTCAGTTAGTAAAACTTCCTTCAAAACTGTTTAAAAATATTTTTTTCGAGATGTAGTTGAGGCATATCAAATCGATTGAAGGCCTTTCAACTGTCAATGATAATCAAGAACTCGTAGTTTGTAACTAGGGCAGTAGAGCTAGATGACAAGTGCCATGTCTTTCTTGTTTGGAAGCGACACCTTCTTCCCTTGCCACAGGCTGTTGTGGATGGTGAAGGCATCAATGGTGACTGTCAGATGTTTGGTGTGGACCTGGGAAAAACATTTACCTCCCGAGTTGTACCTGGAAATAAACACAACAGTTATTATTTACTACTAACAATATTTTTAAACCACACATTTTAATAAGCTTATAAATCTTACTTGGGAGGTTTAAGTGCATGAAAAGCTTTAAAAAGGTAAAAAATGTTTCATTTAACTAGAGAAGGAGCCTTAATGGGTAGTAAAATGCTGAGCTAAAAAAAACTAAACTAGAAAAGGAAAAGAATAGGATAATACATATCTGTAATAATTAGCATTCACCAGAGAGTGAGGGCGAGTGGAGGGATTGTTAGTATAAGTGGAAAATATATTTAATTTTTCATTATGGAAGCTAAATAGTTGTTTTCTTAGTATTTGTTTTTATCTTTCTTTCCTGTATAAAATTAGATTACAGCTTGGCAACACAATAAACATCGGGAGGATGAAACTGCAAGACATCCTAATTTATTAGAAATATGTAGCTTCACAAGTTCATATTAAAAACACAACATAGTAATTTTCAAGGCACATCAGCAAGCAGATGATTTTCTAAAATCCCAATAGTTATGATTTGAGGTTGACCACTGTAGCTTGGATCCTGCTGTGCCTGTTCATACTTGAAATTATTATCATTTTATTTAATACTTGTGGACATAACATTTTCTGTTGCCAGTGTATATAAGTCTGTCTTTTCTATCCTATTGGTTATCAATGTTATTAGAATTCATCCAAAGATCATAGGTCTCAGATGCTGTTTTAAATGTAGGTACTTTATAATTTAGAGGACACCCCAATTTACACTATTTATATTTTAAATTTACCAAATAGATAAAATTATACCAATAAAGGCTAAAATAAATGTTAAAATAAACTTTGGTAATAGTTAAGGAGTAGCTAACTTAATAAATATATAAATTTTATAATCAATTAACTAAATTAAAATATTAAACAATCATAAGAATATGGTTTGTTTTAGATGTGAGCAACTGATTAATCCACTCCCTCTTAGCTCCTTCAAGAGAAATGCCAATATTAACCCCAACAAATAGTTTAAAATACCTGCCCTACCTAAGGACCTTCAAATTTCCCTACCCTAACCAGCCACATAATAATGAATGCAAGTAAATATGACAGCTACAACTTAAAATGGGAAATTTTCAATTCCAAACATTAAGACTTAATAAAGGAGTGAGATTTTAACTATAGCTAAAAATATTATATGCGGAAAGAATAATTTGTTATCTGTATTGCGACCAAGAAGTTGTGATTGCCTACAACGTTCTCATATCAAAAGAAAGTATTGTGATCATGAAAAAAAAAAAAAAAAAAAGCGATCAAGATTTTGACAAATATTTATGTTTTATGTGAACATGAACTCAAAACAGTAGATTCACAATATTATGTCTGTCCCCCCCATATCTATCTGTTAGTCTGTACCTGGCTACGGCTCCAAAACGGTTTGATAGATTTTGTTCAAATGTGATATTTTAGATTTTATAGGGCTATGCCACAAACTTTTTTTTTACCCTGGCCCTTTAATTAAGGGTAAATTACTAGTGCGTCTTTTTTTTTTTTTAACTTCCAAATTTTTTGAAAATGGCTCTTACGATTTTGTTCAAAAATTAATTGAAGGGTAGTTTAGTGATGGGACTTTTTTTAAATTCTTAATATTTCAAAAATAGCTCTAACGATTTTGCTCAAGATGTATATCAGGATATTGTGTGGTATGATAAATAACAAGATATCATTTTTTGGAGGGTATAAACTCATTTATGGGTGGTTTATTTATGACTGATTATTCAAAAATTTGAAATATGACTTTAACGATTTGGTTACAAATGGGTATCTTGGTAGTGTTTGACATAAAAATAACACTGTTAACTTATTTTTGGGGTAAAGAATTATTTATGAGTAGTTTACTGATGATTTGATTTTTTTAAAACTGGAAATATTTTAAACAATTTGATTTCAAATGTGTAGCTTGGCAATGTTTGACAGCATAACATTTACTGCTGGATTTTGGTAAAAATTCGATAAAGGGTCATTAGCTGATGAGTTAATTTTGAAAATTCAAATTATTTTAAAAATGGCTAAAAGGATTTTGTTTAAAATGTAAATTTGGATAGTTCTTGACATGAACATGACAAAACAAAATGACTTATTTTTGGAGTGTGGGGAAGGGGGTGGAGAAAGTTCAGTTTTGGGTATTTTACGAAGGCCTTTTTTTAATTTTAATATTTTAAAACATCAATAATAATAATGTATCCTTATTTATTTAAAATAAATTAATTTAAGGGTAGTTTATTTGTAACAATATATGGAAAATTTGAATTTTTTGGAAAATGACGTTGAAAATTAAATTCATTTAGGGAATCTAGGAATAGTTTTACTTGATAAATAAAAACACGTTTTTATTTTTACATATAACAAATAATTTTAAGGTAATTTACAAGTAATTTATGTTTGAAAATTTAAAATTGTATTAAATAGATGTGAGGCGCGGATAACAGAAAAGTGTGCAAGTGAGAGGAGAAGAATGGAAGCAATTAAAGGAGGAAGAATGGTGGAAGATGGGGCATTTTACTAAATTGACCTGGCCACAAGCTGGAAACAGTTGTTGATGATTATTTGAATAATTTTGTTTTAAAATTGATACATAAATAGTGAGTATTGTGATTAACAAGATGATGTGTTTGTTTTTATGAGGAAAACATACTTAAGGGTAGTTTACCTACTACTTTACCTACTACTTTAGCTATTTTTGAAAATTATCTTTGAAGCCATAATAATGTACAATATGAGAAAGTTTGTGCAATTGTGTTGTACCATTTATTTAAATTGGGAGTTATATATAAAATTATATAAAACCAATCACCAGTCAAGTAAATTGGGACAGAAATAAAATCAGAGGTGTTGATAGTTTTCCAGAAATAATCGAACAGATCATAACTGCAACAGTCTAAAACAGTCAAAATAAATCCAACTTACTTGAAAAATTTGTCAAACATTCGATCGTTGACTTGCTTGGGTCCTGTGCCGTACAACTTGAGCACTTCATCATCTCTATCGGGACAGTACGAATACAGGGCACGAAACTGGCAACCGGTGTCACGGAACAGGATGAGGAAGTGCTTGCTCTCTGACCGAGAGATCTCCTCTCTCACCCGCTGCTTGGCCTCTCGGTTTACCACGCCAGGGAACACACAGTATTCTACCGCATTCAGCATGATGGGGCGGTTCGACTTAGTGGCCGGTTGCTTGTATAGCCGAGGACCTATTGAACATCAACACACAGCAGATTGCTAGTTGTAGCCACTAGGGATGTGATGATTCAATTTATTTAAATAAAGCTGATAGTGCATTTATTCAAAAGTTGAGAGAATGTCAAAAAACGCATAAAAATAAAAACAAGAATGATCAATTATTGATTATATTAGGTGATCAAAATAGAAGGTTTTGATAGTTGACACAATGTGTAAACATTAAATCAACATTACTGATGGTTATTTATGTTTCTTGTTCAGTATTAGTTAGTACAAGTATATAATGAAATGTGCATTCATACTCTTTATCTTGATGTAAATTTTAATGATACCATTTTGTACAACTAGGCACCTTTTACCATATGTGCAAAAGATGGTCAAGTAATCAAAGGGAATAAATAAATAAAACAACACAAAATGTTAGCTTGATTCATAATTGCTATATCTATATTGGAAACGAAATAAATAGGATATTGACATCCACCCCGTTTTGATTTAATGTTAATAATATATTATTTCCCTTATTTAATGATCATATTCCCTGATTTTTTTTTCTCAGCTCACAAATTTAACAATTATTTTAAGTCTGCAAGCCACCTTGAACTACAGGGAAAATCATATGTAGAGAACACTTTATGTGAATAATTCAGTACAGCTTCAAATATAATATCACTGTAGTGAAAAATATAACTGCATGAAGAAAGGCAACAAGAACAACAATGCAGCAGTACAAAAGCGTACCAACCTAGCTTCAAACAACAGTTAAAACATTTAAACAGATATGTTTGTTACAACACTCCCCCCAAACAAATCACAATTTATGTTATATTTTTTATGTTCATTCATCTAAGCATCTTTCAGATGTTGGTGAATAGATTTCATTCATCAAACTTTCAACTCAATGAGCTTCTTGGTGGGTCTCTCACTTGCCACAATATATTCCGCTTCAATAGTGAAAAATATCAATAATTATCGACTGCTCTCTGCTGAACCAATTTATTGCTTACAATGATTACTGGGTGACCACTCCTGTCCTAGAGCGACAAGTAGTTCTGTCTCTGGCAAAATTTGCATCAGTGCAGCCCTTAAATTCTTCATGTTGATTACCCTGGTACAGAAGCCCAACATTTCTATTGCCTTGGAGATATAAATAGATTTATAAAATAATCTTCATGTAATGTTATGGAGGATTACTGCTCCACAAAATTGTCTGGCACCAACAATAAATTTACTGTGCGATTTTGGATAAATATGTTAGGTATGTAAAAAAAAAATTCTCCACGAATGCAATAGTGGTTTTTGATGGATACCCGCCACTAAAACTGCTGAGCGTGTTCGTCAATTGAAAATGTTTTCATTCATGAAGGTTTATTTTGATGAAAAAAATGGAGAAATTGTATCGCAAAGGAAGTTCTTGTCGAAAGAGGAATAAAAGAATAATGATATCAATGCTGTGCCCATGATTAACGACAGAAGTCTTCACAGTCGAGCAAACTGCTGAAGATACTGATAAATTATAAATTAATCATCACTACTGCAATCGAAGCATCAACTCACTACAAACAGTAGGTATAATAGGCGAGGACATTGATTTTATTGACCATTTTTATTACCCTATGTGAATCTTGCTCTAACATTTTTTTCTAAGCCAGGCAAAGGAAGATATTGTGTTTCAATACTCATTTAGTGGCTGCGATACTACTTCCCCATTATCTAGGCAGGGACAAATGAAGAGTGTGCCTCCAAAAAACGAGAAAAACTCAAAGAATGCTATTAAGGTTTTCAAGGACCCAAATGTGTCTCCAAAGGCAAATGAAAAACCAAGAGATCAATTTTTGCTTCTTCTGTATGGAGCAAAAAAACTGAGTCATTAAATACATAAAGGTACCAGTGCTTCATACAATATATTAACAAAAGTTTACCAACCCTAGTATCATTACAAACAACCAAAGATGTAGCTCACCTGCACTCGTTTCATACCTACAACCAACTTTTGTGTCAGGACAAATCTTGTTTGAATATTGTGGACGCTAATGGATTGGATAGCAACAATCAAATAAATATTGAAATAGAAAACGCGTTGGAATATTCTGATGATTATCAACTGACTCCAGAATATGAAACGAATGTTGTAGTGTGTCAAAAAGACATCAACATAAAAAAAAAGTTTAAGCCAACTTCAAAATAAACGTCAAGTCAGTATAGTGGATTAGGCCTCCTGAGGATACCATGTAAAAAAAATATGTATTGACTACTCTACCTATAGGGGAGTGGAAACAAGCACACAGTTAACAATTTTTTCTAAATGGAATCAATAAAAATCGTATACAGTACCAAAGATACAAATTGGCAATAATATAAAAAAATGCAACAAACCCCCAGCAGTTAGAGAAACTCCTAACACAAGAGTGTCCTCCAGATTATTAGATATTTAACTAAGCCATTGGCAACACACGCAGGGCAAACTAGTGCAAGACTTTTATCAGCTTGTTCAAAAATGGACAGCGGAAGAGTATTGGGCACTCGCAAGCCTTTCTGCATCCAAAAGTCTGCTCTTGAATTATATTCCTTCTGTGTAGTGCATTACTATGATGCTCAAGATTTTGTTTTAAGTCTACTGTCAGAGTACACACAGTTCTGATCATCCTAGTGGCTGCATCATGCTACACCAGAGTTTAAACCAGGGGCGTCCAACAAGCGGCACATGAAAGCATTTTAGGTGGCACACCTAAAGTCACAAAATATAACAACAACAAATTTGACATCAAATCAAGTTAATAAGTTTCTAAAATGTTAGCTCCCCTAAGTTGGCCGTCTCTGCTGTATTGTTTCCTGCTACTCAAGCTATCTTTCTCTTCCCCTTCTGCTACAATCCCAACCCCTTCTCCCCCTTTCAAGTGCCACCCTGTTTAGTCCAGTAGTCGAAGACACATTCCTTAGTCTGTACAAATCACATTTTTCTGCTTAGTTTGTTTCTTGGTGCCGTACTGATGGTGTGTACTGTGTTATTCTCCCCTGTAAAATATTTCTTTTTCTACAGTGATTCACTTGTCGTGTCATTTCTTAATGGCCTTAAATAAGCCATTTCAGGGTTCCTACAGTATTTGTAAAAAAATTCTCCCTGACTTTTCCCTGACTTTCCCTGACTATTTTCCCAGGTTCCCTGACCAACTTCTCACAAAATTTCCACTATAATTTTATGGTACTATTCATGTGGAAATATTAATTTAATTACATTTATTTCGGTCTCCTCCTCCCCTACAGCCGACCTTGCCTCACCTCTCATGGAAGAATATAAAAACAGACGTCTTGCCAATCAGTTCAGGGAAAATGATGGAAAAAATAACAAAATATATCAAACCCAATCAAAAAGGAAAGGCTGAAATCCACCTGCAATTGTTTTGCAGAAAGCTAGTTTACACTTCAGGAATGAATCACAAGCTGCTCTTTTCAGTATCCCTACAGGTTTTGTTTTAGGAAGCTTTTCTTCTTTGTGAAACTTAACATGGTCCCAAATTTGTAATACCCTTTGAAAGAACGTTGCATTCTCTAATCACTGCACACCACATAACTTTGAAGGAAAAGTTGTACACCATGTCAACTGGGTAAACAATACTTGACGAGCTGGAGAGTCAGTGAACATGTATATAATTATAACACAATAAGTTACTTATATTCCAATCAACAGCTTCCACTCCTGTTCTCAAGGAACCATGAACAACATGAAGCTCACATGTCCTCAGATTTATCAAAATACATACTTCATTGTCTGTGACAGATTTTATGTGTTCCTGAAGAAGCCTTATAAACTTTAAATTGACATTTGGGCCATCCATTGACACTTGTATCAACTTAGAGACTGGAAGAGGAGAAATACCATCCAGGAAATGCTTCATTAATTCTTCAGCGGTGCTTCTATCGAAAAAAAATACTGTCCAAGCAATGACTGACAACTTTATGATTTTCCTTGTCCCAGAATCTGATTACAATGTCCATTTGCCCTCGTTGAATAACTTTATTTAATGCTTCATCAAAACAAATTACAAAGTTGTTACATGATTTTAGGTAGTCCAGTAAAATGTTATGAAAGAATGGAGCCAAGCCATGGACAATGAAGTATGCAGATTTGTCTCCACCGAGGGTAAAGGCATTGGCAAAGGAACACTCGGGAAACATACAATGAAAAATTGTACTTAAATTATTGCACGAATTGAAATACATTTTATTGTCAACAACTTCCACCTTATTTATATTATCTTTCATAACAAAAGTGTTAGGGTTTCTTCAAGCCACTACACTACTTTCACTTTTGGCAACACCTTCCTTCTGCGGCTTTACAATTTCCGATGAAACTGAAGTGTGACATCAATTGTCATTTCCCTGACTTTTCTTAAGCTTCCCCGACTTTCCCTGACCATTATTTTTTCCCCTGACTTTCCCTGACTTTCCAGACCGTAGGAACCCTGCATTTACTTCCAAAAGGAAGTACGAAGACGATATTGCTCTTCGGGTGTTTAATAGTTAATGGAAAAAAGGTGTTTATTTACAAAGGGAAACTCTTCTAAGCCTGTGTGTCTTATTTGTGGGGCTAGTATTGCAGTTCCCAAGAAGTTTAGTTTAAATCAGCACTTCAAACAGATGCATCCAGATACTAACATAAAATATCCAATTGGCTCAGCATTAAGAACAAAATTTGTAAATAAAAAGAAACCTTCGCTGACTGTGAAACAAATGCTTTCTAAAACAATAAGTGATCAGCTGATGACAATGGTCAAAGTTTCTTATGAAATCACCCTCATTATTGCCATACTCTGAAGGAGAAGAGATAATAAAGCCAAGTCTAATGGCCTTTGTAAAAGCCATTGAAGATCCTAATGTTATTAAAATGGTAGATGACGTTGCACTTTCAAGAAACACAGTTATGCGGCGGATCAATGAGATGTCTGGTGACGGTTAACAAACAAGTAGTTTGGTTTATAAATATTTGTAAATACTTTTCTATCGCCTTTGACGAGAGCTGCGATATAAGGGACTGCTCTACTTTGTGTTTATGTGCATTGTATCAACGAGCAATTTGATGTTACTGAAGAGCTCCTAGACTTGCACCAGTTAGTTTTATGTAGAGGAGAAGATATTTTGAAATAAATAAAATTAGTTATTGAAAAGAACCGCTTAGATTGGGATGGGGCCCCGGCAACGACTGGTAAAGTAAAAGGTTTTGTAGCTTTGTTTTAAGGTTATTTGAAGCACAAAGTTTTTAAATACCACTGCATTATCCATCAAGAAGCCTTTTGGGCCAAATACATGGAATTCTCTTCTGGGATTGATCAAGTGGTGCAATGTATCAACAAGATCCGAGCTAGGGCACTCAACAGAAGGGAATTCCATGAATTCCTTGAAGTGGAATAGTAAGACAAACACCATGGTGAGCTTCTGTTTCATTGTAGTGTCCGTTGGTTGTCGCAGGGAAAGGCGCTTGAGAGATTTTTTGGAATTTAAAGGGTAATGTTCTGAAGTTTTTGTAAGAAAAGGAAGAACTACCTGATGAGTGTATGCTTTTAAAGAATGAAGTCTGGCTATGAGATTTAGCTTTTCTGACAGACATTATGGGTCACTTTAACAACTTTAATCAGCATTTGAAAGGTAAAAATAACATTTTTCCAACCCTCTTTGGTTCCATTCAGGATTTTAAAGCAAAGCTCACTCTGCTGGGTCATAATCTTTCTCAGAACGAGCTTTCCAATTTTCCTCGAATGAAAACACTTTCCAACACTGAATGCAATGGGCTTCCAGGCCTTATTAAATACAAACGTGTTATTTCCGATTCAAAAAACTCTTTTGAAACTAGGTTTTCAGACTTTTAGGATGAAAAGAAAAATGTTACGACTTTTCACGAACCCTTTTTCAATTTCTATGGAGAAAATGGTTCTCTACCCCTCTGACATATAAAGTGAAATTCTTTATATTCAGAACAACGTTGCAATTCACAGCAAGTACACGGAAGTACTTGGGAATCCATCCAGCTAAGATTTTTCCATCTTCTGGAAATGCCTTTCCTCGTGCCAGTATCCTGCGTTAAGAGACCCGGCCTTGAGATATCGTTGCAGGTTTGGTTCTATGGACATATGTGAGCAAACATTTTCACTTATGAACTTGGTCAAAAATAGGTATCGTTAAGTTCTCACTAATAAGCATCTAAAAATCCTGATTCTTCTTGCTTCTTCCAAAACAAATCCAAATATTAATAAACTCGTTAAGATTAAAGAGATCCAGAAACCTCATTGAAAGCTTAAATATTTATTTTTTATCACAGTAGACTCCTAATTATCCGCGGCATCGCCAACAGCAGGGGATACATTTTTGAAAAATGCTGCGTTGCTGGAGAATACAGGGCTACCGATTGTTGTACTCAGTAAATCCTTAGGGAAGTGATAATAGCCAAAGAGACAAAAAGTTTATGCAAGGGGTACTGCACTGGAATGGACTCACAGCCTGCTTAATTATCTGGAACAGGAAAATGACACACTCCTATCTGACAAGCTCATGTTACGGAAAATAGATAGCAGGATAATAAAAAAGGATGCAGCTGTAATGAAGCAGAAGACTAATACAAACATTTTATGGGATGTGCCCATTTTGAACTGTACATTGATTTAAAGTGTTTTTTTTTATTGTCTGAGGGCTTGAAATCTAATTATGTGTTCATAAAAGAAATCACGATAGGTGAGTACTAGTTTGAATTGAATGTACTAAAATCTCTTGTTTTACTAAATATTCGGAATAACCGCAGTTTTGACATATCCGTGGCACTCGTCCCCTCCATTACCGCGGATAATCGGGAGATAACTGTATTACAAATTGTTGTGATTTCTACTGGTATTTAGTTGTCTTATATAGTAGCTGTGGATTATTTTTGGAATGAATATTCTTTAAACATGCAATTTTTCATCAGAGGTTAAAATTTAAATATTTTATATAGGGATTTGTTATATATTTTTTTTGTTCTGATTTCTTATCTGAGAACCACTGATATAACCCAAAACTCCTAATACAATCATCAATCAATTATATAATATTACATTGTCAAGTTTTAAATGGGCCTTATTTATTGTTGGTTGTATTTTTCTAAAGATGTTGTGGGTACTGAGGTAAAGTTAGGTTAGAGGTTTTGGGGTGGAGTGGCATGCCAGGAAAAAGGTTGGCCACCCCTGGTTTAGACCATTCTTTGGCCTGGCCAGTGACAGGACACATTCCTTCCCTTCAATATTCCTCAAGTGTTCAAAGCGAACAAACTGCCTAATATTATTTCTGGAATTTCAAGGATGAATGGAACTGTACAATAGGTCGACAATTATGCATTGGTTAGCCAGATAAATAGATTTCTTGTCATATTAATCCTATTTCATCAAAAAGAGGATATTCATGATTACATAATTTAAAATGTGCATTCAGAAATCAATTTGTTTAGTTATGTATATGAGATAATTAGCTAATCTTAGGTTTATAAGGAACATTTGTTTATTAGCAAAGGACCCTTGATTAAAGAAACTATGATAAACATAAGATCCTGACCTGTATATTCAAGCATGGAACTTGGCGTGGAACTGATGTCGCTAGAACCGTCGTCAAACCCACGCCGTTTGGTCATGAGTCCAGGTGGAAGTGAACCAGGACCTAGGTACATACATGACTAGTTGGATTATAGATTTCGAGGACTTGTTAAAAGACACCACAATGAAGCAATCAGGACTCAAGGTCATATCAGTCGTTACAACTTGTGATCTAGGCTAAATGTGCATTTAAATATTTTGGTTTGGACAAATACAGTGCCTCGGTTCTTCTTTTATTTAATATGAGAGATTTTTTTTTTCAAGATTAATTGAAATACATTTGATAAAGATTAATTAATTAATAAAAATTAAATTTTATGTTACACCTAAAATAATGGCAAAATCGTTGTAAAACACTGCTCTAAACAGAAATGATAACAATGAATTCAACATTGTAAAATATCTGAGAAAATACATTTTGTTTTGTTTCTATAAATAATATAAACTTTTCTTTAAATCATTTTAAATTAACATAGTGAAAAAGTTGGCGAGTTTAAAGGTTGTGAAAAAAAATAATACATTTGATACTAAGAGGGTAAAAAAAAATGAGTCATTTAAATTATAGTTTAATATGTTGTGATTAAAAATATGAATAGCCCCAAAATAAAAAAACTAGCAAAATAGTAACTACTAAAATTATTTGTCTACATTTTCTTTCTTTGTAATACATCCATCTTCCAATAAGGCCAATTGTCACTGCAACAATTCCACGATGTTACCATTTAATACAAGACTACTTTCTCCATGTCAGTGTCATGCTAGACTACTTCCCCAGTCACAATGTAATACCTAACTAAATTCTTCATGCCAAACTAACAAATTAGACTACTTCCGCCATGTCAAAATGCAATACTTAGCTAAAATCTCCATGACACATTGATATAGTATAATACATCCTCTATTCATTGTTCTATACCAGACTACATCCTCTATATTATGGATTAAACTATATTACACCCTTGAAAGTTTATCTTGGTAAATAATAAACAAATGTCTCATTCAATATATAAATTAAATTTAAGGGTATACTATTTTAATGAGAATAATATTTTAGTTAAATAATGTAACTTTCAAATTAAATTTAAAAATAAATTCACATAGTGTATAAAACCTTTTGAGTGAATCAAAAGTTTACTTTAAATGTTAATAATAAACTTTTTACTTCGGGCTTGGCCAATTTATTTGATTATCTTGATGCCAATAATTTAAAATATGTTTTTTGTAAATTAATAATTTATCAAATATTTCTTTTTAAATCAATTAAAATAACAATGGGTATGTTAAAAATTGATTTGTGCCTAGGGTGGCTTACATTTAATCAAAGATAACCACTACATTTATCTGGGTGATAGAGGGACATTTTTGAAACAAACACACATTTGGCAAAATATTAACCAACTCAACCATTTTCAATGGGTCACTTGGTATTTCAACCTGAATGATAGTTTTACCATGTCAAAAGCGTGAATAAACATACAATCTTAAGAAATACATTGTGATCAAACAATTTTCAGCCCTCCAATTCCGAGGTATGTGCGCTGGTTATCCCATTAGGTTTTAACAAACGTTTATTAAAAAAAGGAAATAAAGGAAGAAATTAAAATATTAAACTTCACAATTCAAATTCGACTCTTAATTAATTTTGGATAACAGCTTCAAAATTGATTGGATTTTTAAAGATTCAAACAATCTTACTAACTTGATGATACATAGAGAGATTTACAATATATTAAATAATATTTTGGCCATAGAGCAAACAAAAATTAATACATTTATTATATTATTCATCACGACACAAAACAATATTAGAATGAACTATTTTGTAACCAATAAACAGTTTAATACAGCTATGATTGCATTTTCAAAACATAATTTTATGATTTATGGTTTAGGTTTGATTTGAAGCTCTTTTTGACACAATTAAAGCACAACTCCACAGGCCAGTTTCTACTAACAAATGCACACTAAGCTGAACAACATTAAATAAAATCAGGGCCAGATTCGAGTTCTTTACCCAGAAAGTAAGACTATTGGAGATCGCCAATCCTCCAAGTTCACTTCATCCACTACTACTTATTTAAATTCCAAAAGTTTAGCCATTTTTACCATGGGCACATTTTGGAACATAAAAAGTAATAATAAAATGCTACAAATTATAATATTTTCCAAAAATAAAATGTATCACAAAATAATCAATAATTTTATGAAAATAAAAAACAATGTGTTAAAAAATATTGGCAGATGCCCTGAAACTAATTCTATTTTTAAGAAATATTAAATGTACTAAAATAGTATATATACTAGTTTTATTAGAATTAGAAGCTTATAATGAGAATATAAAATTTGCTAAAGCACAATATGCCACCAACAATGACTTAAACGTCAACATAAAATTAAAGTTTGTTCATAATAGTGTTTGTCTGTTCTATAGGAACAGTGATAAATCTGGCCCCAGCGCAGTTTTACCTGAGGGGGATGGCAAGTGTCGCATACTGCCCATTCCAGGTGATGGGGCTCGTCTAGGGGGTGTGGCTCGACCCAACCCGGAGTCTGTGTCCGTGTAACGGTAAACCATACTATCCTGGTCTGTGCTTGAACCTGCGTCACACACACACAACCCTCATCATACACACACACTACCACATGCATCCAAGCAACTGTTTGTAAGAAAACAAACTAGTTATGTGAGGGTGGATGTGGGCAAAAAGGGTATAAAAATAGTGACCACACAAACAATTTAAAACAATGAAGTTAAAATTCTCTTAGCTTAGCACAAAGAAAAAACTAAAATATTAACATACCTTAAAAACATAATAAATAAAAGGCGTTGAAATGGAAAACAACAACACAACACAAAATACAACATAACAAATTAATATCTGGGCATCTCTCCCACCCAAAGCCAAGATGAGTGAAATGAAAACTGGTAGCGTTATGTCATTTAAATAAGCAACTAAACAAGGTAAGAAACATAAGCTGTACAGCATAAAAAAGCAAACAATGTATATAATTATGTGAACCAAATCCAACTAAACAAAATCTAAAAAAAATATTTTATGTCTTCCATATTGCCAAAAAACACGAAAGCAAAATATCAACTTCCTTTTAGTTGTGGAATCATTTTTTTCTCCCTAAATAAATAGGTATACTATAGTAACTAAGTCATAAAGAGGCTTAACATAATTGAGTCCTACAAATTACCATAGATGAAAAATTTAATCTGCATGTGCAAAAAACATATCTAAACATAAAAACATGGTTGGCACATTTAAAATAAGTTTAAAATTTAATCTATATAGCTTTGATGAAACTTCTTGTTGATTATATTTATATTTAGGTAGGAGCAATATTTTAAACTATGTCAATATTTAAGAGCAATAGTTTTTGTTGATTTTGTAATTTTAATTTTCTGAAATAATTTGATGCAGTACATTTAAAAATAAACTGTTTAGTAAAGCTACGATTAACGTATATGTTATTGATATAGTATGAAAACAACAAATTGCACAACTATATTTATTTGAATTATATTTATTCATATATTATTATGATCTGATAAGAAAACAATTTAACATTTAATTTTAAAATTTTGTATGGTTTATCACTTAATATTAGCACCATTAGCATACCAAGGACCAAACCTTACATCTAAAGCACATACCCTACCAGATAAAAGGGTAGTTGTTATAAAGTACAGTATGCATCTAATTAACCAGGGTGTCTTTTCCATTGGATGTTTTGGGGTTGAGCTACACATGATAGCTATTGAAGGCTTATTTTGCTTTTAAGACTTCTAAATGTCTATAGTAATCAATAATTACTAATCAAAGATCTGGGGCTCTGCACTTCTGTTCACTGATAGAGCTGTAGCCTTGACGGCTCTCAATAGTGTGCAACTTGTTTGGAAGTCAAACTTTGTGGGCTCTTTTATTGGACTTTGAAGCAAGTTCTGTTACATCGTCTCTCAAGCGACGACAGGTAGGTAGTAGGGAGGTGTGCACACTTTGTGGGCTCTTTTATTGGATTTGAAGCAAGTTCTGTTCCATCGTCTCTCAAGCGACGACAGGTAGGTAGTAGGGAGGTGTGCACACTTTGTGGGCTCTTTTATTGGACTTTGAAGCAAGTTCTGTTACATCGTCTCTCAAGCGACGGCAGGTAGGTAGTAGGGAGGTGTGCACACTTTGTGGGCTCTTTTATTGGATTTTGAAGCAAGTTCTGTTACATCGTCTCTCAAGCGACGACAGATAGGTGTGCACACTTTGTGGTTTACACTTTTAAATGGAAAGGTTAGTTGAGATCCAAACAACAAGAATGGTTTCCTGTTGTGTGGTTATAGACAGTGATGCCAAGAACAAATACCAATTTACATTAAGAATTCTATAAAACTTAATATTTTTTGCTAGGTGAAAGTTAGGTAACACTTGAATGCATTATATAGAACGTCAACTCGTTTAATTTTATCCATTAGTACATATTTATTTGTATTTAACAACCTACTCTAAGGATAAAAGATGAGGAGTATATTTTTAAAACAAGGGCAAGTGCATTAGTGTGGGGAGATGATTCTAAAAGCACAGTGATTACCAACATCTGCAATACCTGCTATCCCCAGTCCATTTGGCTTGGGTTTGAACCTTTGCCCATTTTCCTCCGTCCAATCTAGTCTAATGAAAGCCCGACACCTTAGACAAGCTGAAAACCCGCAAGTCCGGCATATATTGTAGGCCACCAGACACCCCTGTTAACTAGATATGTCACTCCCAAAAATATAATGCAAAACTCCACAACCGTATTGTTAATTATTGACTTCAAATATTGCTAGAAAAATGTCAACACTTTAAAATGGTAAATATTAGAGATGCAGAAAACTCTACACTATACAATCTGAAATTAAAAGAGGATCATTCAAGCAATCATTCAAAAGAAAAAAGGGAAAGAGCTTATAAATTTAAAAAAAATAATGCTGATGGAATAGTATTCATTCAATTAATAATATTTGATCAAGAATCACAATAAATATTAAAATGCTGAGCTAATATAAGTTATATTGTCCCATATGTACAGCTTTCAGTGATCCCCGAGGAATACTATTCAACATGCGCCACAACTTAATTTTCACCAGCTTGACATTTCTAAATCTAATTAACTGGACAATGGAAACACGTATCATTACAGGCATACCCTGACTTACGACAATTTTCAATTGCCACCATGCCCCGAACTTGACAACACCTTAGCGACATGATGCTACTGCTCACTTGAGTGGCCAGGGATTTGTATGCTTACCTTTTTTTTTTTTAAATATAAGGCCTACAGTGTTTATTTTAGTTACAAATGTGTTAATTACGACAGTAAGGTCTGTACATGATGATTGCAATGCAGTGTATGCATCAATAAGTGAGAAAAATACATTGCTTTGAGTTGCAATGATTTTTTGAATTACAACAGTGGTCTAAAACTTAACCCGTTGAAAGTGCGGGGTATGTCTAAATAAGCAAATGGTTATATTTGTGTGTAGTACATAGAATTATATATTATTACTATCATTTATATTATTTAAATTATTCTTTTTAACCATCAGGTTATGTGGGCATACAAATTACAATCTAACATAAACCAGGGCATTACATTTAACACTAATCCTCCTACAGTATGCTAAGAAATTTAGTATTTGTGTGCTAAAGTGAGTCCATATGCACTAAGAGTAGGGCCTAGATTATTGATTGTCTTTGTTAGTGAAAGGGAGGAGTTGCATGGGTATTCAAATCTGATGATAGTATATTTAGTTTTATCACACTACCAAATTAAAACTTCCTTTAAAATAGATTAAAGTGTTTGCCAAATTACAAGGATACAGTTGAAAATTGGAGAAAAAAAAAATCTCTCGCAAGGATAAGTGATAAACCGTATTGCCCACACATGAATAATGGGGAGTTTATTATAAATAAATTCCTAGCTACTCAACTACAGTAAACATAAACGAATAACAAATCACATAACAAGGCTTGAGAGAGTATGTATTTTTTAAAAAGGTTTAATATGGATTTAGATATCATTTTACAATTAAAAAGCAGGAAGAATTAATGAGTTTACTCAGAGTATGATTTCTCATTCTTGTTCTGGGTAAGTACCAGTGCTTTCATAAATATGTATCTTCCTTGTCTCATTCTCACGGGTTAAATAGAAGTCAAAAATGTGAAAGTTGGTTCTAGCTATAGAGTATACTAATAAAATGAAAGAAAAAATGTGAAATACTAATTTTCTCATAATAATGTCCTGATAATTTGCAGGTATGAGTGATCAACATTCATGGTTGCAAAAATTTAACAGTACATCAGAAAATTTGAATAGCTAGAAAAATTATTATAATGCAGAGGAAATCTTGATAGGGGCAGAAGAAGTTGGGGAACTAGAATAACTAATAAGTCTTCTAACAACCAGTCTCTACTAAGTTGTGAGCTACTACCTAGTTAGCTATATCAGAACTTAATTTACCAGCCAAACTGTTACAAAGTATTTCTAAATAATTTTCTATCAGATTAGTTTAAATAATCATATATGCATAATGATCGTGGGCAGGGTATGAGAACCGGGAAGAGGGGAATTTGAGCTCTTCTGGAAAAGTTAGTTTAATGCCAAAGATGCTTGCATCAGGCCACTGTCAACTCTTTGTTCTAGTTCAACACGGTTTTTATGCAAACTGCATTGCGGACATGTTAGTGACATCAATGTGCAAATTTACTTATAGGCAACACTTTTTTACTTTTAAGTGTTACACATTACAATTATTTTTATCATTAATAAACTGTAGTTGCTACTTGTTGAAGCTTACAATACAAGATGCAATGAAAGGGTATGAGTAATATGAAAGATTCTCTGACCAGAGCCGATGACATAAAAGTGTCATGTCAAATGACTCTTGTCTTTGAAGATAGTGTTCATTCTAAAGTAGACATTTTCCCTAAACAACTCTGCCCAAGCGCTGGAAATTAAGGAAGAAAAGCTGTATTAATTAGACAAGTACTCTTGATTTTAGAATTTACCTAGCAACTTAATTCAGGACAAAGCTAGAAGGAAGAGAGGGCCCATTTATATTTCTAGAACACGTTTCACTTTGCTGAGTCCTCTGCAGAGATATATTTCAGTTAACTTAGAGCCTCAATAGGATACTTCAAGTTCTCCCTAGACTCTTTCTGGGTCTAAAAATGTTGTTAGCACAGTATTTGAAAGAGCAAATAAATTAGTATGAGCTGTTTCCACCTTTGATGCTCACAAGAACAGAATTTATTCACATCTTGAGAAGGATTTTCACTAAAAGAGATTATTTCAGCAGACCTTTCACTAAACTCTGTATGGACACTACAATTGCACACATTACATGAAACTTTAATTATTGAGGTATCAAGCAAGTCCTTTGAGTCCTAAAACCCAGTAGGATTGCCACACAGCAAAATATTTGTGATTTCTATTGCCTGGAGCAAGAATGCCCCAGATTCTAACTAGAAATACTATCCCACATTCCACTTGAATAAAATATTACTTTGGTAACAATGATGATTGTCAAAATGAAATTAATGGCCAGAAGTTTGTTTCCATTTCCATGGATTTGATCCATCTCTTTTTGTATTTCCTGATACACCAGCAACATCAGAGATAAACTTTTCCTTAGTATGAAGAATGATTACTAACTAAGCAGCGTTTCAATCATCTGCACATCCTTAGCACCCATAAAAAAATGTTAGACGAGACCAAATATGGTGACACTTTGGAAGAATGCATCATTTGTGATTATAATAAAACTGTGTTAGATGGGTTTGGAAAAATTAAACCAAACCAAAAATTTTTGTTGGATTGTTGAAAATTTATCACTAATTTATCTAGTTTTTTCTTTTCATTTTACTTTGCATCATGTTTTACTATCCGTTTGGTTTATTTGCAAAGTTTATATTCATGCTACATAACAGTGCACAGTAAATAGTACAATTTTAAGCTCAAAATAAAATATTATAATTTATTAATCGTCAAATATTTCTAAAAGTAAGCCTAATCTCAACGCCTGGTGTGTTGACTTAATATTTTATTTTTCCTAAGGTTTTAATTTCATTATTGTCGTAAATATTAGAGTATACCAACTCATCAAAACCAAAGTGAAAATATAATGTTTCACAACTACTTTAAATAGTAATTAACACTAACACAAAGGAAATTTGTGCACAAAGCCAGCATTGTCCAATAGACAACTGTTTTTTGCAATGGGTAAACTATTTATGAAATAGTTACAGTTAAAAAAAAAATATCATAAATGTTAACGAAATTGAGAAATTATTATCGAAAATTTTCATATTCGGGAATAATCAAATTTCTTTTCTTGGCTAATTGAAGGAACATTTTGCAAGGCTTCTTGGATAAGAAAAATTTATGATATAGTTGAGAAAAATCCCTTTATTGAAATAAATGTTAAAAGACAAAAAAATATGGTGTCCAGGGAAATAGTTTCTCAAGAGAATGCTGCAAATGGATGTGTAAACGTTCTTGGAACTCTACTTTCTATTAAAGTAAATTACCAAATTTGGTGAATCATCTGTGAAAACCTTTAGGATTTTCATAAATATTGTTGATAAGGAGCCATAATTTTCTGTGTGGGGGAACATAATGGCAGAAAGAAGAACCAATCTAACCCAATTTATATAGAGTTGATGAAGTCTTTCATATTTTCTGATTCACCTTAAATTGTTGGTTGATGTGTGCATTTATATCATTGATACAAATAAAAAAGAGTCATGATTTTAAATTATTCAACGTTCTTTAAAGATTAAAACCTGAAGTGAAATCACCTAAAAATTTGATGAAATGAAAAAAAATAGCAAAAAATACATCAAAATGACCCTATAAGAACTGAAAAAATCCAGAAAAAAATGTTCACAGAAGGGATATGTGTCTACTAATAAAAGACATACTTCAAACATTTACAAAGATATTTACTGTCTGCATTGTATAATGGCATTTTAATTAGTTAGAGGTTCTTCTCACAGCTTAATTGGCTTATACATTTACTATAATCATGGATAAATAGTTAATTGAGCCAAATTTATTAAATGTATAGTACCACAAAGCTATGTGTCATTGGGTCAAAGTGTGAACTGTTTTGAAATATTAGTTTAATTGTTGACAATTACATAACTTTAATTATGATAGTAGACATATTGGTGTACCTCGCCAATAGTATTGAAAGTACTTAATAGATTATCATACATTTTCATTTTCTTATCAGATACCTTTCTCCTTTATACAATTTACTACAGTGATAAATGGTGAACAAGTCGTTAGAGCCAACACATCTGCATGGTGCTCCGATTATAATTTTAAATGGACTTAGCCATAGTCATAGACAAGTGTTTTATGTGGATAGCAACTAAGTCTGGCTTGATAACAATGTAAGAAATTATGAAAATATCCAAACATACTCTTCTTGCCTAGCCTTACCTTATGGAGTAAATCTATCATTGAATGAAGGAAATCTGTAAAATAATTTATTTAAGAGCATCGGTTCCAATAAAAGAAGTTTAAAAACAAATCAGTAAAATTGTTCACCAAGCACTATTTATTACTCTTAAGTTGTGAACACTAGAATGAAACTAGTGTAAGGATGTCACTTTATTATTCCATTATAATTTATGCACTATTCATGCATTATGTATGAATCTAAGATCAACCTAAGCTAGCTGGTTAAAACCTTATAGAGGTAGAAATTATACATGATTTGAATTATACTTTTTTCTTTCAAATATAAATCTAATATTTAATTTTGAATCTCAAATCCAAATATGAATCTTTGTTTGGTATTTAAAAATGAAAGAAAATGAATTAATAGAAAGAAAATACAACTTTGTTTAGATTAAGAAATTACCAAATCTTATGTTTTCCCATTTAAGCAAGTTTATAAAATTGATTCCATTCTAGTAATTTCATAAAACTTTAATTCCTAATGAAGACCTTAAAGTTTGATTTATTAAAATCCTTAAAATTTTGATTTATAATGAAAACCTTAAAATTGGATTTATTAAAATTTTGATTTCTAATCAAGACCTTAAAATTTCAGCTAATGAATTTTTATTGTTGTGGTTTTGTATTCTCAAATCTCTTAAATAATATAGGATTTGAACATCTAACGAAAAGAAACACTTAGAAATACAAGTAATTTACACAATTTCCCCCTTCAGCTGATAACACATATTTTAACTTTCTCATGTGTGTCTCATTTCCTTAACCCCTTGACTTACCATTTAACTTGGCTGTGTTATAAATCAGGATTACCATTTAAATTCACCGTACAGTAATTTATGCACAAGTTTAGTTTAGATGATATAGCTTTTATAATAGGTTTGAAATTTCAATGTCTTAGAAAACATTTCTAAGTCATTCTAAGTCTCTATTTTCTCATTAAGACGCGTTGCTAAATAAAAAAAAAAAAAAAATTTTCTCATCCATCCCCTGCTTCCCCCTCTTTCACACCCATTCCCTGCCCTTTCCCCTCTTTCTACATCCAATTTCTTCCTCCTATATTGCCCCTCTTTACTACCACTTTCCCTCAGTCTATCTTTATCCCTCTTTCTCTCCCTTCATTTCTTTATTTTATTTATTTTAATCTATTTCTCTCCCCCACCCACTTATATTATTTCCACCACAATCGTCAGTTTCAATCACTCCTTTCTCCCCTCTCCTGCCTCTTTATATCTTAGCAATTTATATTTATTATCGACACACATTACTCTTCTGGACTGTAAATATTTAGCCAAAGAATAAATAGTGTTATATAACACATAATTTAGTGTGGATTTACCCCATAAAGTGTTTTAAAAATAATTTTTCTTTGTTTGGAAAACTTCAAAAGATTCTGGGAGGGGAAGAAGAACATCACACTAAATAATAATAGACAATAGTTTCTGAAGATATGACACCCAAAATCATTAGAAGCAAAGAGGGAGTAGCAATCAAATTCATTCGTTGAATCACCTAGCTTTGCAGAGATATTATCTGGAATACCACTTACCGATAAATGGATAAATAATTTGATTGTTTTAATCAGAAGATCATACCCAGCCTTGATTGTAATATTATATGCTTTAGTTTATCACCCATATTTACATTTGTTTGATTAATTATCTGAATAACTACTGCCAAAAGAGCTATCATTTTCACAAGGCCTATCTTCGTTATTATTATCACTGACACCACCAGTTAGTTTTACACTTTCATAATCATAAACCTCAGAAAAATTCACATCATCATTATCACTAGCAGTTACAAAATCATTTACATCATCGGAATCACAAAGTTAGTATATGTGTAATTTTTTGTCAGCCATTTTATAGGCCGAGAAACAACTGCTAGTTGATGCCATTTAATATCTTCACTGCACTACAGTAAACATCTATTCACAAAAATAGTAAAAAGGGGGGGAGGGACTTTAAAAAAAGAGGAAATAGTTTGCTTGTAATACTGTACAGAAAGAAAACCACAAAGTTGTATTCATACCGCTCCTGCCATCTATGAAGTACAAGTAAGAAAACCATGTGCGAGCCTTGCTCGTCATTGTATCTGTGTGACGTTGTATGATTTGACCAGCATTGCTCAGCAAAGTACGTCAAGGGGGTAAAGAAATGTTTCCTTTAAAGTGTGTGCATGTGTGTTTGTTTTTATCTTTACCAATTTTCAGACAGATAGCTTTGGTAAATAACTAGTAACTAAATCACGTCTATTCTTTCTTTTAACTAAGATCTAGGACTATCCTATGGTTTTATTCAAAATTTTTAACTATTTACTTATAAACTTATGTGCAAACTAATTATTTTTTATTATGTTCACACACCCCTGTTCATGTGTATGGAAAAAAGTAGCATGCTCTGGTTGTTCACTTTGCTAAAAATTGTGCTCCATTACACAATCTGAAACTGATCCTTAGCAATAAAATTTTGAAACATGCATCCAAATTTTCTTGTTTTTTTCATATTCAATCAGGTAAACAATTAATACTCTGGCGTTTGGTTTTATGTTTGTCCCTTAATTATGTTGGGTTAAAAACTAATACAGATCAAAAGCCGCTTTAAAATTCATCATTCAAGAATCAAGAATTATAAAATATATTTATATTTTATCTTGAATATGAGAGTGTTTGAAAATCCTTGAATCTCTAATTTTTTCAGGATTTAAATAAACCATCCTTAGTTGCTAAGAATCTTCCTGTTTGTATTGTAAACAAGTATTATAAATAAAAAATTTCTGTTATTTGCAAAGTAGTAAAGTGAAATACTAAGAAAGTTGTTCGTATGGAGGCATTAATTTTCAATTGTACAAAATACAATAGTGAATTTTGGTGTCACCATGACACATTTTCCAGTTAGTTATTTAGTTTCTTACCCAGTCCCATTGGTAAGAAACAAGGTAGAATGTGCGCATAAGAGTTAACATTTAAATGAAGATCACAGCCCTCTTGAGCTAGAATATGGTGGGACTAAACTTGAAAGTATTAATTTGAGCAAAGATAGATCAAGTTAATACCAGACTAGTAGCCAATAATGTAAGCTACTATTTCATAAAAACAATTTGGTTGTTTTAAATAAATTATGGTCGACCTCAGTGGTCTTGCGATAAAGTGCTCGCCTCAGGACCCGATGTCCGTGGGTTCAAACCCACCTGAGGTAGACAGATTTTTCTCGAAAGAGGAAGCAAAGTCGTCGGCCCCATGCCGATTGTGGCATATAAAAGAACCCTGGAATTTATGTGAAAATACATTTCCTGGCAAAATTGCTAAATCCTTTTATTCTCAGCTTATAGAAATTCTCATGTGCTGATAAAATCAGTCAATTCATAAAGTGCATATTAAATACTTCAAGTGAATGAATGAATGAAATGAATAAATTATGTTGTTAATAACTCCTGAACTTAAAACCACTGTTGAGGATGGTTGTGACCTGCATTTCAGCGATATGAATATCATCTCTGTCCCACAGTTCAATTCAAATTAGCTATTGGATCTCTAAGTTCCCTTTTATACAAGAGTTTCTTGATTCATGACAATCATGGCGCATCTTGGCTGTTTGTTTTTATGTATGCCAACATATGTCACATGTCATGAAAAGGGTGGCAAGAAATGAAAAACAGAGGCTAAGGTTGCCAGTCTCTTTTATTCTATCACTCGTGATGGATCTGTTTATAGTTGCCATTTCAAGAACAAATAAAGTGGTAGACAATAAATATCCAACCACAAATAAGAAATACACTCACTACCTGCTACAGACTAATACTGGTACTAAGATATATTGAGGTTCCAACACGAGCGGTGTAGGTGTTTGTTGCGCTGTAGTCTCACCAACACGGCAACCCAAAAGCCGATGTCTGTATAAAATGCCCCATTGAATATAATATCTCTTGGATCGTCTTGCATATTTTTGATGCAGCGTTCTCTAAGTTACACCGACGTGATGACATGAATGACACGCAGCAGAGTATAAAAGCACTCATTGTTTCCTGTGTATTTAGAGAACAGGCATCACAAAACTCCCATATAAAAGGGCCCCCATGGTAAATATCGGTGTAGTTCCTCTTTTAGATGCGTATTTCTGCCCCAGTCAAATATACCTTTAGAAACCTTTTGTTTAAAAACATGCATGTGTGCACGTACACATACACACATTAAAGTACAAAAATATGTCTAGATACTATTTCCTGCCCCCCTTTTTTTTAGTGAGAATCTAGTCCAGTATAGATGTTTCACCACAACTTTTCTACATAAATCCTTTAGTCGTTTAGCTTATTATTCAACTTCATCTTGTAGTGAATTTAGTGGAATATGTGATTAACAGCGCAGTGCTATTCGTAAGGCCTTATCTTGCATGTCCAATCATGACACCAACTTACTGAAAAATACATCTGTGTTTGTGTCTAAAACTATTACACACTTCAAACAGTCCCAAACGAGACACTGGGTGAGATTTAATGGGGTCAAAAGTATATAGTAAAAGTTTCAAAATCCCACATTAATACATTTTAGACAGCTAACTATAATGAATTTTTATAGTTGAAATATTAATGCAAGTAATGACCAGTAATGATAGGAAACTGTACATAGTTGCAAAATGACAGATTACTTACCAATAGATTCATTCAAATTAATTTTTAATATATATATAAAATAAAAAATGGAGTGAAGTCGGGTAGTGCCCTCACCACTACTATTTGTAATGGTAATGGAAATGGTCATGGTCATGAATAAAGAGGCAGGAAAACTCGGGGAGGAAAGAATGAAAGCCATGATGTTTGCTGATGACTTGATGGTATGGGGCGGGGGGGGAGGGGGGGGGGGGGAAGGAAGAGAAGTACAGGAACAGCTATAGGAATAAAACGAAGAAGTGAAAGAGAGTGGAATGAAATTTAACAGAGTGAAGTGTGAAGTGATGGTAATGACAAGGATGAGAATAAGGCCGAGTAAATATATAGTTGGATGGAGTAGAGATGATAAAAGTAAAGAACGTAAAAATATCTTAGGAGTGTGAGTGGGGCGAAAGGTGGCAATGGAGAGGATCTTATGAGAAGAGGACAGCAGGGAGAGTTATTGTATAGGTATGTAAGAGACCTGCTATGGAGAAGAGAAGTGCCCTTAAAGTGTAAGGAAGTGTTGTACAGGGCGTACTCTGTACCCATTGTCACATATACCCCAGAAACATAGAGTGAATTTAAGAGAGACTAGGAAATTGAAGGCTATAAAAGAATGAAGTTTGTGAGAAACATGTTAGCTGCCACGAAGAGAAACAAGTTTAGGAATGAAGTTATCCGGGAAAGAGTGGGAGTACAGGGAGTACATGAGATAGTAGAGAAAACAAGACTGAGATGGTATAGGAATGCAATGAGGATGGAGAAGGAGAGGATGTAGGAAAAAGACTGCAAGGGAGGCCAAGAAACAAATTGGAGGAGCAGATAATAGGAGTGTGCAAGTGAGAAGGGAAGAATGAAAGCGATTAAAGGAGTAAGAATGGTGGAAGGATAGAGGAAGATGGAGGCATTTTACTAAACAGTTGATGATATATTTTAAAATCTTTTAGATTTTTAACAAGCCCTTATTTATAATGCAATATTCAAATTTTAATAGCGTTGATTTTAGTTAACTTTATATGATGAAAATTTTATGTGATTTTTGTTAAAATAGACAATATGGTGATACAGTTTTCTGACCAACACACATGTGTTGAGCGAGTAAGAAAGCTGCTCAGAGTGTTCCCCATAAGAGGCATTAATGCATCTCTGAAATGCATAAAAAATATGAATTAATTTAACTCTGAATTTCACACCCAATTCTTTACATCACTGACAATTTTTAAATTGGTCCCATTCTCTCTCGAGTGGACAGAACTTTCAAGTCAAGCCACAACCTAACTCTGATGAATATTTTTGCAGTGTGCACTAGTATGTTCTATTTTATAACAATATTATGTAATACAATTGCTTTTAAAGTAATATACAAAGTATTTAACTAAATATAATTAGTCTAAAGAGTTTAAAAGAGGAATATTGGATGCAAGTGAATTACTAATGGACAACAAACAAAATTTGGTAAGCCTTGGCACATAGAGCGTGTGAATGACTAAAAGGGCAACAACAATCTTATCATTAATTCCAAGCAAAGATAAATGTATTTGATAAAATGTTGAATAGTGATATTTATATTATTTCTCCAAGCACAGTGTGAACAAACTAAATATTTACGACTTTACTGTTGATTTATATTTTATTTTAAAATGATACCAGTCAAACAAAATGATTAAATGTTGCGAAGCTTAGATAAAAATCCTTGCCGACAGAAATGATTCTGACATCAGTGGAACCTAATTATGGGATGAAATTTAATCAAAACATTACTTCAAGATTATTTAAATTATCTGTTAAAAATTTTTCTGTACAGTATTTGTAAAAGCTATAAAATCTAAATTAATATGCCTAGCTAATGGATAGATTCACCAATATTTTAACAACGCCAGTGACAGTTGCTGCATGCGAGCAGAGTTTTAGTAAACAAAAGCTTATCAAAATGTATTTGTGATTATTAATGTCAAATGAACATCTGCATTTTTTAACATTATTATTTATTGAAAATGCTAGTGTTTAAAAAGTGGGAATACCATAAAGTATAAAAAGTTATGGTGATATCAAAGAAAGAAAAAAATGACTTTTAAACTTATTTTGAAGAATAATTATTAGTGCTATTCACAAAAGTCAAGATGTTAAATCCATGTGAGAGAATACTTTATTAAATACAAAGAAATATATAGAATGTTTATTATTATAAATTCAGTCTTTTAAACACCTAAAATATAAACGTGTAGCATATCGGTTCAGTTGGACTGCCTGGGAAACCAAGCCAAGCTCTGTACACATATCTTTTGTGGTTAACAATGTGATTATATTCTCTTAGTTCTTTCTGATCATATCCTTTGTGTTTAGGATGCATATTTACTAAGTAGTTGAACTCTAAAATAAGTATATATCTTAATTAGTGAAATGAATGAATTACATTGTGTAATTAGTATTTAGAAATCCGACAACCTAGCTCAGTTTGTAGTGTGTTTGTCTACTGAGCTAAGAGTCCTGGGTTCGATTCCTGGCATGACCGAAAAATTTATCATTAGTGAAATGTGGGTTTACACTTTCACAGTGATGAATTAATGGCTGGGGACTGGAGGTTGTGCTTGTCCTAGTTTGAAGTTAGATTATAAGGCAAATGATGATGCTACAAAAGGCCTAACAAGCCGGTAGCGAAACATATATGGCTCGAATAAAAAAGTAACCTAGGCTACAGGCTGGAAATACAGTACTAATGGATGTAAAAAAAAATTTAGTATTCAGAGAAATGTATAGAAAACAATGTTTAGCTTTGAGGTACATACAGGTCAACATACAGGTCAATGAACACCAACACAGAATGCCACATGACATCTTCCTAAAGAAGTCATATAGTGATTTGAAGATGACAATTTTTTTTTGGCAGAATTACATCCTCTTGATTAATTTTCTGTTACCATCATAATTATATGGTTGGCATGTGGCAATAGTGTTGCAACAGGTATTAATTATGGGCTGGTTAAAGGCTATGTAAGTTGGGTGGTTTTATGGACTGTGATCCAATGATGAGACAGTTTCCATCTTTTTATATTTTTAACTGCAACATTACATTGGATTTTATGAATGACTGTGTATAAATCTCCAAAGTTGAAACTATGAGTGGAGGCAAGGTTTGATAATGGCTTTTCTAGGTTCTTAATTTTGTTGACATGATTTGTGTTCATTCATGCATTTATGAGAATTTAATTTAGATGGTGGGTCAATATACTAAATGTATTAGAACTATATATTGTTGGCACAATAGTTTATAAATTTGGTTTCCAGATCTACAGGTGTGGCTGCCTATAATATGACATTTCTATAGAAAGTAGCTACTGGCTAATTAATATGTTTGGAAAGTTTTTCAGGCTAGATTGTTGCAAGATCAAGAGCCTGGTTGTGGTTTATTCAAAGTTAGGTAATTTTTAACTTTGAGTTGAAGATGTACCAGAAGGTTTCTAAGTGATGGATGGATGATTGGTGCCTTTATAGAACTAGGATATTTTTAGTTCAGCTGTATGCTTCTAATTTATGAAACCCTTACTTAAATAATTTAATGAAATTTGGTAGATCTGCATAATACTTAGATACTATAAGTAAAGTATCTGGTTTATGTAAAAAGCGTGGTACAGAAGTGTCTCTGGAACTCGACCTAATGTGGAATGAGATGGTGTCGAGTTATTGAAATGTCGAGTTTTACGAATGAGCTTTCATAAGATATATGTTTACTATGTCATGTTTACTAAACAAGGATGAATCACAGAACAGTATCGAATATTAGGTACAGTTGTACTATACTTTAGTATTGTACGGTACAGTAACAATAATATAAAGTCTGTTCACCGTAGGAATTGTTTTCTGAAAGGCTTTTATCCTTACCAGAAATCTATTATATAGTAGGATATTGGTAGGAAAAAAAGACCTTTCAGAGAGTAATTCCTACCGTGAATGGAGTTTATGTACAGTACAATATATTACATGTTAATATAGTGGTGTACATACATACGTGTAATATACAGAAATGCAGTACAGTACTGTATATATAATATTGTATTGATTCAAATAATATGTTACTGAATTGGAAAACTAACAAACACAGCACCTGTAAAAACACCACAGCATGATTGTTCCGCTCGGTTTACACAAACAAAATGAGGTGTTATACAGTTGAATGACCTTGAATTGTGATGACTGGCGCCAACAACTATGTGCACGTGCACCTGTCGAGTTTCCAAGACTCTAATGTATCAATATTTTTACCCAAACTGTAATTATATGCTGAAACATATGAAGTCACACCTATTTGCTGACGGCAGCACTATTTATGCTTCTGCTGTAGCATCTTACTTATTTACAGATAAATTATTGATACACTAAGATAGACTTATAAAATTATTGAAACTATTACTCAGCCATATCTGTTTGAATCATAAAACAAGGCAGAATAACCAAATGTAAAACATATACTAGGAAAGTGAATATTGAGGAGAAAAGCAGGGCACAGATTCGTACTTGATGCACATATTATATGGAATGTGTTGTAATGAAAACTGATGAATGTGTCTATTGCTGTGAAATAAGCAAAGTTAAGGATGTGGCACTGGTTAGTTCCCTATATATTATAAAAATTCCTCATTTTTTACTCATTTTAGATCTTGAGCTCTTATTATTATAACCTGGCAAAATATAAGTATTAAAACTAAGAGCAAGAAAAACTTTTGTTTCCATCCGACAATCTGACCAAAAAAAAAACCAAGCACATAAAAACAATGTACACCTTAGATAAACTCATGAACAGCTATTGGTCACCAAAATAAGGGGGTTATATTGTTTTGTGTAATTTTAAAAAAATAAGCTGTTTTCCTGAAGCTGGTGGGAATCAAATGCGTTTTGAGGGGATGAGGACTGATGAATTGAATATGAGTTTTTTTAAATTTAGATATTTAGCGTTAATAATTTTAAATAAAACCATGTTTATTATTTAAGTTTTAAAACTTTTAAACATGTTTTAATATTCATAAGTATGGGATGAAACGTAAATTGTTTGATACTAGGTATAGCTACCTAATTTATTTAAATGATAGGCTAATTGTTAAGCCTTACCTGAATGTTTAGGAGAAATTCAAATTATTTCATATGTACTTCCCAATTATATTTTAAAGTTGTTTTGCATTTAAAATATACATTAGCCCGTTAATTAGAAGGATCATAATAAGAAGGGTTTTATAAAGTTTATAAGGTTATCAAATAAAAATACTCTTAGCAATATAAGCAAATACTGAAGAGGCTATCCATCATGATGGCTGAGTGAGATAATGTCACAATCAGAGCTTTGACAAAAAAGAAGGGGCAACCTCGACAAACTTAAATTTACACCATTACTGTCTTTTTAACTATAGCAGAACTTGCATTTTGTGCTGTGTGAGCCTTTAAGCATTTGAATAAAAGAGTTGATGACTTTAAAAGTTGATAAAAACTTTGACAAATGGTTGAATAATGCATTTGTAGGTTGATAAAAGCTGAAATAAATGAGTTAGTAATCTGCAGCCAGAAACAATAATTCTTTTTTGCGGTGGTTTTGTTTCATGAATTTCTGGAAGCATATATACATTTATAGTGATAATTGTTTTTAGCAAAAGTAGCTAGACAATGTCTAGATAAAGGCTTTGATTGCTGGTTTTTCGAATGATAAGTTCTTGAAGCTGGTTGATAAATTGGATAGTGGGGTTGTGGTCTATTTTCAAGTAAGTGAATGAGTCTGAAAGCTGTCTGTGTACCTCTGAGATGATGATGATGTACTGTTTCCAGCATGTGTCCGGGTCTGTTTAGTAAAATGCCTCCATCTCCCTCTGTCCTTCCACCATTCTTCCTTCTGCACGCTGCTCATCTCACTTGCACACTTGCTGCTATCTGTTCCTCCTATCTCTTCCTTGTGGTCTCTTCCCTACATAATTCATACCCATTAATCTTCTTGGAATCCTCTTTCCTTCCCTCCTCAGTACATTTTCATACCATCTCATCCTTGCTTCCTCAACTATTTCATGTACCTCACGAAGCCCCAACTTTTGACCTCACATCTTCATTCCCGATCCTACTAGCATGCTCATCAAAAATTTCATTCCCACGGCCTCCACTTTCCTTGTTCCTCTTACATCCAAAGTCCAAGTTTCCGCTGCATATGTTACTATGATTATGAAGTATGCTCTATACGGCACTTCCTTACACTTAAGGGGCACTTTTCTTTCCATTCTTGTTCATTACTACTGTAGTGATTCATTTGTCAGCCGAAAGTATTAGTATGTCCTGATCATCGTGTAGTGATTCTATAGCTTGGCGGTATTCTGGAAGTTAAATTGTGGATGATAGGGATTAATTTTTAGAAATTTGAGGTTGAAATTTGCAGCAAGAAGTTAATATAAAAATTAATATATGTGTGGGAGGGCGAGGGTCCAGTTGAAAGGGAAAGAAAATTTACAGGGATGCTGGTTGAATGTGTTTGTTAATTAGGTTTATATAAAAAGTTCAGTTCATTTTTAATGAGCTCAACATGGTCTTGTGTTGGGTTGAGCAGAAGATTAGGGCTTTGGACAGAACTACTTCTTCTGACTTGGAGGAATGGTGATCAGAGGTATTTAGAACATAAATCTTCAACATTTCAAATATATATATATATATATATATTTATGGAAAACCTCTTTTCCCTTTTTGAGATAGTTTGTAATATATATTGTGTTGTGCGTTTCACATTTCTCCCTGATGGGTTTCTATAAGAAGAAACCTAGGTCAGGGAATTGAGCATTGACGATCGATTTTCTTAAAGAGACGCCCGTTACTTCTTTGTACAGTGGCAGCAATGTAAAGTGTAAACTGTGTTCTTTTCATTGTTAAAGCCATATTTTGTTTGTTCCCTTTGATTTGTAAAAAAAAAAACTTTCGCCGACAATTACGAGGCTTTGTCAATGAAAATATTGACTGCTAAAATACTTATTATTTCCAAATGTTGCCATTCTGATATGTTATTTACCTTTCATTTAACCTGGAGAGTGTAGGGTATTAAGCTTATCTTAGATTATTCCTCTATGATGTACCTAGCTAATAAAATAGGACTATAGTGTAATCAGTCAAGGTGGTACTACTAACTTCTATGGTAAACTGAAGGTATATTAAGAATTATTATTCAAAGAAAATTTCATACAATTGTGCAATAAGACATTTTCTAGATGATTCTAGTTTGTAAAGTTGTATAACAAATAATAATAAACAAACATGTAATACATAATATTCTTTTACAGCATAAAATAGTTTAAAATTATTTAGTGGCTTAGAGAATATTTTATATATGATTATATTCGATTTGGGTTAGCTCTAAATGAAAAAATTGACTTTACACGTTCTTGCTAAAATTCATATTAAATTCAAAATTTGAATAAAAAATAATCTTTTGAACAATTTTAACTTTTTATTTAAACTAAAATTGAACTTTTATTATAATAAAATCAAGCATTTCATCATAAAATTTTGGGTAGTTAATGTGGCCATATTTAGATCTTATTTTAACAGATTGACTGCCATAGATCATAAAAAAAAATAGAATTTTGTAGTAGTAATAACATATTCATTGTCTGGACACAATTTTTATGACATCATCATCAACTGTTTCCAGCCTGTGGTCAGGTCAGTTTATTAAAATGCCTCCATCTTCCTCAATCCTTCCACCATTCTTCCTCCTTCTTCTCTCACTTGCACACTTTCTGTTATCTGCTCCTCCCATGTATTTCTTAGCCTCTCCTGTGGTCTTTTTCTTACATATTTCAGTTCCAACATTTTCTTTGGCATCCTCTCCTTCTCCATCCTCATTATATGCCCTTACCATCTCAGTCTTACTTCCTCTATTATCTCATGTACTTCATGAACCCCAACTCTTCCCTGGATAACTTCATACCTAATTTTGTTTCTCCATGTGATGGCCAACATGCTTTTAACAAACTTCATTCCCATGGCCTCCCTCCACTTTCCTAGTCTCTCTTACATTCACTGTCCATATTTCTGCTGCATATGTGACAATGGGTACAAAGTATGCCCTGCACAACACTTCCTTACACTTCTCTTCTCCTACCAGGTCTCTTACATACCTATACAATAACTCTCCCTGCTCTTCTCTTTTATTTATGGTTCTTAGTTTTAAAAATATTTCATTTAGCCTACTATTTGGATTGAATTTTTAAAAATAATTATAAATAATTATAAATAATTATAAATAATTAATTATAAACATATTTTAAAACTTTTGATTTCAAAATATTGTTATTAAATTAGGATTTAATTTGGAACATTATCAATGTAAAATGTTCGATTCCTGTTTAATACTTTATTTGGAATGAATTTAAGTTAGTAATCATTGATTCGAATTCAATTCGAAATTGAAAATTTTGTCTTTGTAAAGTATTATTGGTTTGTGCAAACCATTATTTTAACAAGTTAATAATGATAAACAAGAAAATATGAAAAGATGGTAATATAGGAAATGAAAAACAAAGAAAAAATCCACTAGGATGAACAAAAGAGAATGCTACAAAAGAAAACCATCCTTTAAAATTATATTTATAAAATATATTCCTTAACATGTTTTATAATATGTCCTTGAATAAACATGATAGAATTGTCAAAAATTAAGTACAAATAAAAGTAAAAACAATATCGTATATTTACCAAATCTTTAATATTTTGATGATGCGGCATAGCGTTTTTCTCAGGTATAAGAAGACTGAACATAAAGTTGGCTTCAGTGATGCTGACTTAATGGTTAAAAACATTAGTATTAAATTTGTAACTAATAGATTTTGATGAAAAGTTGAATTTAAATCCTTTAACAGCCCTATTAATATTACTAGTAAATAACGTATTGTAAAATATTTTGATTAAAAGTCGAGTTTAAGACTTAACAGTTCTATTAATATTGTTAATGTCACCAGTAAAGGTTGTATTACAATATACATTGAAATTAAATTTTTCCGTTTATAAAATGAGTTAGGGAAGTTTTTGTGGCCTTTTAACTTTAGGTAATGTTTCAAACAAAATATGTTTAAAAATTAGTTAGCATTAAAATTAAAGTGTCTATAAGATACCAAATTAATTAAAAGTTTTAGTTTTAGTTGAAGACAGAGTGAAAGAAATGAACACATTGGCAAGACATGTCTTGGTGTGCAATTATGTACAGTGGATATGTGCCGTCACAAATCACCAATCCCCCATGACAAAAAAACAGACGATTGGACAGTAACTGTAGTAAACTGTGACAAAGGGAGGTTGAAACCATCACCAGTGGCTGTAGCTATTACAACTAGCTTGGAAGCTTCTAGATAAAACACAATCCATTAACCAACCACATGCTGAATCCATGTACAATCATCTTTTATTTGGCTTTTTGTTAGATAAAAAAAGTGAAAAATAAATCAGGTTGTTCTGACCATCACAATCATCTTACCAGACAGATTCATGAGTGAGTTTGATTTTCTTCCCCTAAAGTTTCCCTGATACGTAGGATATTTTGGTCGGCCTCTAATTCGGCCAGGTTCCGATGTATCTGCAAACATTTCCATCGTTCAAAGAAACAATAGCTGCAGATTAAGCAGAAGGTGGGAATAAGGAGGAATAAAGTCACTACAAAGTATGTTGTTTCGCCAAGTATAGAAATGATCCTTTTCCGCTCTTCCTACAAGCAGGTCTCAAGGCAGTGACAAAACCTTTACACAAATAAAAGAGCACATAAAATAGAAACTAAAGCACACATTTTGTCATCCATAGAAAATATGTTGTATGTAATGTTGAAATATTGTATTGTAAGGCATGTCTAAAAGCAAGAGAACATCAAGAAAATCTTAAAAAGTAAAATGTTTGCTGTCAAATGTGTGGACATATAAATATAGTATTCTCACGAATACCAATGAAAGCTTAGTTTCACTGGAACAGTTCTAGAAATCTCATAAATTATTATTTTGTATAGTTAACAAATTTTCTTGAAAACATTTAGAGCCGTAAAAATAAACCATAGCTATATCCTTGTTAGAGCTATCTATTAGCTGTCCGATATAAATTGAATGGTGTAGGTAAGCATTAGGTGTGGCAAGGAGATAGATATAAAAATTAAATTATAGCACCGCATCTTACTACCTGTTCGGGTTATACGCCTAAGTACAAATTACTTTAATGGGCTAGGAATTGGTAAGGTTGAATTTAGAGGAAGTTAACCCACATTTGTGTAGAAAGAGAGGGGAAAACCATTTAGAAAAAACCACCCCTAATTCACCAGACCGAGATTCACACCTCGATCTCCCCTTCCTCGGCAGTTTAGCTCAACACGAAACCAGTGTGTTAGCTAATTAAGCCACCGAGGCGGGTGAGATAGATATAGTTCATTAGCATGGCTCTTAGAGCGGTAAAAATAAATAACAGCTATTTCCTTGCCACACCTAACGCTTAACCACCCCATTCAATTTATAAGGCATAACTAAGATAGAGATGTACTTATCTTTGAAGTTTTAATCAAAATAATGCACTTCTATATTTCTAAAGGACTTCAAAAAGTGATCAACATTAAAGTATTAGAACTTTCAACACTTGCATTTTATGATTAATTAGAGTCACATGTTTTTGTTGTACATAAAATAACAAAATAGCTATAAGACTAGTCTCTGCAGACAATTTAAAAATAAAAGCAACCGTTAATAATAATTATAATTAGAGATGTGCAAAAAAGCCTTTTTAATTTACAGTATAATTTGGTTGGATGAAGAAAAGAATACAGTATAGTCTCAGAAACTCGACCTAATGTGGACTTAAATTGTGTCGAGTTATTGAAATGTCGAGTTTTACAAATTAACTTGCATAAGATGCATGTTTACTAAACATGGATGAATCAAAGTACAGTAACAGTAATATACGTACAGTATAATACTGTACATATAATATTGTAATGATTCAAATGACACATTACTGAAGTGGGACACTAATAAACAAACACAGCACTTGCAAAAACACCCCAGCACGATTGTTCCAACGACTGTTCCACTCGAGTTACACAAACAAACTGAGGTGTTATACAGATGAATGACCTTGGATTGTGATGAGTGGCGCCAACAACTGTGTACATGTGCAGGTGTCGAGTTACACGGAATGTCAAATTTCCAAGACTCTACTGTATTGATCTAAATTTGATTCACATTTATACATAAAATAAATTACAATTGACTTAGCCTAAGAGTCTATTTCATTACTATATCATTAATAATAATTATTCAATGAAGAGTGCAACTAATTTACAAGACCATTGAATATCTAGGAATTTAGCTGAGGAATCTATTTTAATTATTGAGAATGGAATTAAAAAAACTATATAGTTTTTGACCAGTTTGTTTCTAATCCAGTGGTCTCCAACCTAGGGGTCATAACCCCATTTGGGGTGTGTTACAGGCGGGGTCACAATGCTTGCCGAGGTTGTAGCTTTATATTTACTTTTTTAAGTGATTATACTGTTTATGGGAAGGTGTAAAATACAAATAGAAGTGTAATATTAAATCTTTTAAGTTACTGCTAATGTTGCGTGCTGATTCAAATTAAGGTGTCTCCTGTTTGGGTTAGAGGCGCTGCTAGCATAACTTCCTCAACATCAGATTTTTTTTTTACTTTCTCGACACCTTGGAGAAAAAGTATTGTGATTGTCAAAAAACAAAAACAAAAAAAACTCAAGATTTTGATAAATGTCAACGTTTCATGACTCCCTGAAATCAAAAAAGTTGTTTTAGCAATGCCATCTGTACCTCGGTTTAGAGCGATTATTTTACCGATTGGGCTAAAACTTGGATTTTGGTGTTTTCATAAGATCCCCTGAGGGGTTTTTGGAATATGATATCTAACCCTAAATTTAGAGGGTAGTTTACTGAAGGACAAAAAGAGATAAAATCAATTTTCTCTAAATTCCTCCTAATGATTTTATTACATTTTAAATCTAGACATGGTTTATTGTTATAAACCAAATGGAAATTCTAATTTTATCATGAAAATAACTTTGAGGGTACTTAACTTAGGGAAAATTTTCCAATTGTAAAGTTGTTTAGATATTAAAGATGGAAATATTTTTATAAAACCAATAGTTTCTTAGCTATAAGCAAATATTTATACTTTTTAATTCAGGTCTTTGATTCTTATGCTCTTTGGTGGACAGAATTGTTTCTCTTTTCTCAATTTTTCCGCAACAGTGTTCCTAGTTCCTTATGCCATAGAGTAAGTAAGCAACTGGATATTATTTCACTTTTAATCTTTGGTGTAGTGTTTCTACAGAAATGTATGGACCTATTATTTTGTTTCACAACTCTTACAAGTTTTTAGTAAATATATAGTTTAAGATAAAAGCGGTAGCCAGTCTGTGTTGTGCACCATACCATTTATTTATCATTACATCTTAATACCTGTTCATATTAAATGTATATGTACTAATTACTCTTATCAGTAAGGAATGAGGAAGGTTGAATTTAGAGTAAGCGTATCAGCATTTTCATAGCAGGAGAGTGTGAAATAATTTTGGAAAAAACCACCTCAGGATACCTGAACGAGATTTGAACTTCAAACGCCCTGTCGTCAACAGTTTAATCTAACACAAGAGTGACTCCTTAATCCCATGGGTCGACAACCTTTTAGGGGCCCCAATAGACTTACAAGCCGATCAGAGGTTACAAATTTACCCATTGATCTTTAGTCTAATTTTGAAACTTTTCCCCCCTTCTACACCTCCTATACTTATTTCTTAGATTCATTTCCTCAATATTTATTTCTTCTTCTATTTATAAAGAAATATACAATGAATACAATGTGTATTTTCCAATTACGCGCGGTCACTCGATCTTTCGGCTTGTGACTACTTTTTGTGAGGTTATCTGAAGTCGAAAGATTTCATTGATAAACCACGCATTTTGGAAGAACTCAAGGTTGTTATCGAACATGAAATTAGGGTGATACCGATAAACATACTTCGTGATGTCCTTTAGAGCAAGACTTCAGCAATGTGTGAATGAAAATGGAGGACATTTGCAAGACGTTATTTTCCATACCTAACTTGTGTTCTAAAAATGGTTTCATGGTGTAAATAACAATGGCAATTTATGCTGAATTTAATGACAAAATGTAAAAATACTTTTGTTCGAAAATACAAAAGTTATTAGACTTGCAAAACCGTCATATATATTTCTGCCGCACCCTATATATTACTGTATTGACCCGAGTATAAGAAGGCCTCAAGACGACCCACTTATTTTACCCTTGGCTGAATAAAAAAAAAATTGTCTCAAATGTAAGACGACCCTTACCCTATTTTCTCCATGGATCAATAAGAATAAAAGAAAAATAGTGATTAATACAAGGTTGTTCTCTTACCTCATGTTGAAGCTCAAATTTTTCCATTTACTACATAGGCCTATTAAAGTTGTAATAATTAATTTATAGTAGTTGAATGTTTTAATTTACAAATAAAAGGTATAACTTTTTACACATTAATTGTAAAGTACACTTGGGTCATAATTATGAATATTAACACTGTGGGAGTTTGGAACTATCTGCAAAACAAGCTAGCATTAAGGTTACCCTTAACTTTTCATTGCCTGTGGTACGGTATGGATGATTACAGTCTTCTCCCCTTTTGGGTGCACAGTAGTGTTAGATGGCAGGTCAAAAAACAATGGTGTTTGGTCAAAATTTCCAATCTGACTCGTGAGGTAATTGTTGACCTGTTTGAGCCTGACAATGTATCTCTAAAAAGCTAAAAGCTTATCTTCATATTCAGCAGGCAATCTCTGGGCTATTGTTGTCCGGCGTCTGAGAGATAATCCATTTCTCTTCATCATTCTTTTAACCCAACCAATACTGGCTCTAAAAGTCTGCCGCAGAACATTCATTTCCCGAGCCGCTTCAAGGGCTTGAAAACGAATGATTTCTCTTGATATGGGCACACCTTCATTTCATTTCTCCCTTACAAACTGGGTAACTTTTGCTTCCAATTCTTCGTGGCATCCTTTTGTGAAGCCACAAAATGCCTGACATGTTGAATTGTATTATATTTGGAAGAAGGTATAGGAAAGGTGGATGGAAACACATAAAAGGGAATGAACATAATATGGCTTTTACAATGAAAAGAAGAACACAGTTCACACTTTACAATGCTGCCATCAGACAAAGACAGGGTGTCTACTGAGTTGGACAAACCAAAATTAATGACTTTTGGGTGACCTTTTATGACCACAAAATTTCTTCGGTAAGTGATTGAACATTATATAATGCATAAATAGGCATAATGCACTCACACGCAACATTAACCTTTAACTAGATGGTGAACATTAACCTCGTCTTTGGTATCATGGTAAAAACAATCAGGCGGTTAGCGCATGGCATCATGGGTAGTGGTTAACTTGACATTCAACGAGTTTGCGTTGTTACGATGCGCGGGAAATTCAAACAACAATATTTTCGTGACTTTTGACTAAAAATTGAAAATTCGTGAATTTTCAGGGACTTTCATGGCCTTTTTTGCAATTATTAACTTTTTCGTGACATTGGGACTTTCATGACCAGTAACACCCTGTATAAAGAGTAATGGTTGGCTCTTAAAGAAAATTAATCGTCACGCTCAATCCCCAACCTAGGTTTCATTTATTCGAACTCATCAGGGAGGAGTGTGAAACGCGAACGCAACTTCCTAAAAGAGGAAACCAAAAAAACACAAAAGGGGGAAAAAAGGAAAAAAGAAGAATGATAGGACACACAGATAGGAATGTGTTGAATTGTAATTCTGCAGCCTGGGAAGAATCTTTCTCCAGCGACGCACATTAACTTCAGTCGCCGTATGTCGGCTGCCGCCAAGTTGTTCGTTTGATAGCGTATCTTGTAATTGCAACTTTAAAGCATGCATTGTAACTTCTCTTTATCTGTTATTTATCGATTTGGCCGCGTTTTAAAACGTTATTGGAAAAGATAAAAAATATACTGTAATTAAAACCTGCACTAAACTATATTTTATTTATGTTGCTGTAACTAATTTATCACAAAAAACAAAAAATACCAGAAGATAATCAGCAGGCAGCTGACTTCACGCAACATGGAGAAAAGAAACACTATTATAAACACTGATTCGTTCAGCTAGTTGCTACACAGTAGCACCGTCATGTTACTGAGGACTCCAAGATCCATTCATTTGATTGTAAACTGAGTGCTTATAAGCGCTCCCCGAGATCAGTTCTTAGAGCGTTTCAAACGTAATGTCATAGTACCACATCCACTGGTACTAAACCAAAACAAAAAATAACTTTGAAGTGATGTTTATGTTTACTTTTTACTGCATGAAAAAACACAATAAAATAAGTTTTTGAGTTAGTATTCGTGTGGAAACATGTTGTCATGCATGATTTACTAACTTTAATAAATAATATTTTAATAGATGCGGTTTTCACAAAAATTAAGTTTGAAATTAATAACACAAGGAAACTATGCCATGACGATAACTTACATGTGATATACCTTAATTAAAATATATTTTTTAAAGTTTCGTACGTGTTGAATACATGTTTTGTCTAGATTTATTAGCTTTAGTTAGAAATATGCAATAAAAACGACTTTGCTAAGTTGAAATTAATAACATAAGATGCTAGGTGCAAATATTAGAGACCCCCTTATTTTTTGCTTCCGATTTTTAATAAAAACTATCATCATATTTTAGGGCCAATATGGTATTTGCATCTATCACTCATCGTGTGCTTATTAGTTATTAGAAACATCACCACTAAAGCGGGAATACACTAACAATTACAATTATGACCAAACAAGGTTATTATGGTCACCATCAAAAATTATTAAAGAATTTAATATATTTTCAGAGTTAGAAAACTCAAAGATCAACTTTTAACTATCGATCGACTGAAAATGGCCTTGTGATCGACCGGTTGCCGACCCTTGCCTTAGAGCACAGTGAAAACAAGCAGGTCTCACCACCAGTTGATTCTCTTTTGCGACATTTTAGCTGTTCATATAAGTAATAAGAAATTAAATAAGTAGTTTATAATAAAAAACAAACATCGATGAGCAGGCATGCTTAACATCACGCTATTTTGTTTTAAATTGATTAAATTATAGCCTATGGGTTTCAAGAAAGTAGTGTGATAGTTTACACCACAGTTTAAATTTTGTGAAATCATAAAAATGAATAAGTATTAAATGCTTATAGTTGTTAACAAATATCTGCAGAGCATGTTTAACAGAAACATGTGACTCTAAATATGAGTGATTAAAAAAAAAATTGTCCGCCTCTTTATATTGAGGTGAACAGAATTAATACTGACCTCGAGATGTCTTGTACGAACCTCGCCGGCCGAGTTGATTCACACTTCGACAAGGTGATGCCCCTCGACCATCGTCAGGAGAGTCTGCAAAATGATTCAGAGAACATCTTGAAAGTGTCACTGGAACTCTCAATGTGAAACCTCTAGTCAAATTACAAAACAGAATATATGAATGATACATAGACTCTAGAAGTTAAAATATAAAATATAAAAAAAAAAAAAAAAACCGGAAAATGAAAACAATACTTGTGTTTTAAGTTAGCTTTAAAATATGCGTATGCGAGTTGGCATTTCTCATTTTGAGCCAAGTTTGAACGAAAGCGTAGCTTTTTTTTTCGAGTTCAGGGAATATAAAGTAATATTTGTACTAGAAATATTTCAAGTTGAATTTCTGTAATAGAGCCATGATCATAAATACAAACAGATTTTTTAAGGTGAAAATAATTACTTCACACAAAATCGGATTTTTAATTATTTTTAATTAAAATTGAAAGAGATATAAGGCAAGGCCTACACACTTGACAGAAAACTGTAGGTCCTCAAAGTTCACAATTAAAACATAACAAAACACAAAATTAAAATTTTTTGGGATATATCAGTCCCCTTCTTCAGAATCAAATTGACGATCCCGGCACCCCCTTGATCCAACCTCTCCTTTTTTTCCAAGCAGGCAAACTGACACCAGTCAGTCATTTATATATAAACATTAATAATAAATAACAACTGATGATCTAATAATAAATATAATATAAATAAACATCCTATCCATCTAACAAGAGTCAATACATAGTAACCTATGATGCTTATTTGTCTGATGACAGTTCCAGCTGACCTTTGAACGTTACCAGACCAAATTATTAATCCCTACGTTGACCATATGATCTACAAAAAACATGTTTTAACAGCTGTAACTTCTGACAGTCAATTGGTATATCCTAAATGTTGAGTGTCAGAAGCAGCTGTGAGCTGTCAGTCAGCACCATAGTCGTGGAGCTACTGTAAGTGACCATGATCTATCTATAGCCATGCGGGATAGTCCATTGTGTTTATCTCTTCTGTAAGACCAGGACTGGTGTACCTCTAAAGTGTCATAATTATGTGTTTTTAATTGTGAACTTTGAGGCCTAAGGTTTTCTGATAAGTGTGTAGACTTTGCCCTTCTATGATCTTTTCAATGTTTAGTTAAAATAGCGGTTTGACACAATTTTCCCTTTGTTTAGTTATATTTAATGTAATTTTATAGTTTTTTTAAATAGACAAAAGTAAATATTGAAGGACATTACTTGCTATGAAAAAATACTTTAATATTAAATAAAATCCATTATATTCAAAGTTTTGAGAAATTATAGACAAAATTCAGAGTTTTTTTTAAATCTTAAATCAAATTTTCAAGTACTCGCACACCCCTACTTTAAAATATACATGGCAAAAAGTGTGGATTTTAGATACATTCGGAAGTCTTCATACTTATTCATCGATACTTTTCCATAAGCCCCCGACCAAACAATCTCAATACTTAGTTTTTGTGAAACAAAATCACACATAATTTTAAGAATCAGCTCCTCACCCGCCTCCATATAAAAAAAATCCCATTTTTTATCAAATGTTTTTATAAGACACATATAGATTTTTAATGGGTATATAGTAGGATTTTTTGACAACTTTTTTTTATAAATCATGTTCAAAGCATAAATAATTCAAACGAAAAAATAAATAAATATGGTTTTTAAAAATAAAATTTGAAAGCGCATCTCACCTCTGAATAAAGAGGACACACCCCTACGATCGCCCAATCTGTCAGCCAAACTATCTTGAGAACCTCGGTATAAATCTCGCCGCAAGGGAGAACTAAAAACTGGTTCTGAGGGGAAAAACAAAACAGGTGCACAAAAATTTTGGATTTCATCATCCAAGCAAAGGTAGTGCAAGAAATAAGTGAACTGATAATAATAATAAATAAAATAATAACATATTAAAAAAACTAAATAATAAAATGTTTTAAATGAAAACTAATGTAGAAGAATCTTTGGGTGAATCAATGAAGATTTCAAGAGTTGGAGCCAAGTATTCACAAAGAATATGCACTTTACTACGGCTAGGACAATACCAATAACGTAATATCAACCAATTTCATTGGTATCAGACTCCTTAGTTTCTGTCGTGGGCAGGTTTAATACAATTTGATACTGATGTAATATTTTATTACTATCTAACAATAACATTTAACCACTTTATAAGAAAAGAAATAGAAAAATATTTACTATTTCTAAATATTAAAGATCACATTATGTTTTGGTTTATTCAGTGGGATTTATTAGCAATGAAAGTAGAAGATTTTCAGGGAGATTAAAATTGTGTTTGTTAAAAGAAGGAATTTACAAAACAAAGACAACTTTACTTGGTATCTATAAGTGGTATGAAGATAAATGTGCTTAAAGTAATGGATGATGTAAAATAGTTTACTCAAAAAGCTAATAGATGGTGTTTAATATTTTGAAACTCATGAACTTAACAAGATCTCTTAAAATGCTGATGGCCCATTAAAGGAGATGTCAATGTCTATCAGTACGCTCTACTAGTCAGGGTTAGAACTGTTAAATTTCCCAAAGTCATATTTGTAGAGATTCAGTAATGTGTGTTTGATAAGGGTAATAGAGTACCAGTATTAGCACAAAATATGTATGTGTAAATAAAATGCCATACCCGTGAGATTTGATGTTGAGCCCTTTTTACTTCTACTAGGACTGAGAATATCATCACCGATGTCTACTCCCCCGCTGTCTACGTGGATAGTTTTGGGCCTCGGTCGAGTGGTAGAGGTCTTGGTCCTCATCTTGGGTATCGGCTTCACTCCCCCATGGTCTGCTTTATCAGGCAACAGCTTACCCTGAAAACAAAGCTCATGCATCATGACTGTGTTGATAGAAACCTCTCGAGTCTACACTCTATATAACCTATTACATTATGGCCCTATCTAATGAGCCACACCACAGTGAAATCAAGCAGTGTAAGCTTGCTAAATTTCTGGGCAAATAGAACAAAATACAAATTAAAAAAATAGTAATTATAGTTGAGGTGTATCTGCTTTATAGCAGTAAATTTCTAGATGTAATGTGCATGAACAACCTGAACAATGGCAATAATGTCATAAACGAATTAAATCAAGATTTAATTATTTTAGGTAAACTCAAGCCAGTTCATTACTGAACTATTTTTGGGAAAACCGAGTATTCATTTTTTATTCACATTTGTTGAAAAACACATAACCTTTCTTCCCTTATTGGTTCTAGGAGAATGTACCAAAAAAAATTGCTTCTAATAGTATTAATGCTACAGCAAAATTTGTGAATGTTCAATGTGTTGTATATTTTATCTAGAGATGGGCCACTCGAATCTTCGAATCCACCGAATCCTGACTAGTATTTGAGATTCGAGGGTCGAATCTTTAACTTCATAAACCAAGCATAATATTTTTAATTCAAAAATTACTTAGTTAGGCCTACTTGAAAAGCACAACTTAATCCGTAATCATTATTTTGTCAGACAAAAGAAATAAGCATGAATAAAATCATTATTTATAAAAATAATTCTTAGGTGTAGAAAATCTAGCGTGCCTAGTACCCTACCCTACCCTCCCACCTCTTTGGGAAATTTGAACTCGACCGTTACAGCGCATGCTCACTTCTGAAACTTTCACCTCACAAAAAATCTTGTAAATATTTTAATGAACACATTAAAACTCTTCAAAAACTGAAAATCAAAACTAGAATTATAAATAAATTGAAATAAATAAAACAAATTACACCTTTTTTTAAACAGAAATTAGAACACACTACACATGATACAAAGTCAGCCGCCATGACGTATATGTTTACTCACTAGCGGCCAGAGTGATGATTAAATAAACATGACTGTTAATGGCCGTCTACAACCAACATACCTGTTTGTCGGACAAGCAACTACGCAATCGTAAATGCACTTGTAATTACGCTTCTTATAAATACAAAATAGACTGTTTACAATGAAAAGTCACAACACGTAATTTCAACCAATAGAAACAAACAGCAAAGATGACTATAAAAGTCAAATTCATATTAATGTTTTCAAATTAGAAATTAATATTTTAAAAATATCCAAACAGTTAAATATATATGATTTTAATTGAAAATCCTGTCTTCATTTCTATCAATTTCCAAGAGCTGTTGCCATAGACCAAATAACTTCATAGTTCATCTCCTCTCGACAAGCGGGTCCGACAGTTACGACATACGATTGTGTTTGCGTAAGCTATTGTAGACAGACAAAATTACGTTATTGTGTAGTTGTGAGTCAGACAAGCAGGTGCGTTTGGTTGTAGAAGGGCCATAATTCTTACTACCCAAATGGTTTTAATTATCTACAACTATACAAAGAACCCCAATTTATTTCATACAATCCTTAAGTTAGATATTTTGTTGGGTTTCATGAAAAATAAACAGTTAAGACACAAATAAAACTGTTTATTTAGGTATGTCTACCGGCCTACGTATTGTATATCGATTGTTTGTTTAGAGTCGGTTCAGGTAATCTGAACACTTAATAAGCGCTATCGAGTTTTAAGAATCAAATAATGACTTGCTAAATCATAATTTGTTTTTAAATTGATTTTAACTCAGAGTTTATTATTTTAAAAAATATGTTATTGAATTAATTGTAAAAATATTCAAACGTAGACCTGCCTAATAAAATGGGAATGAACATATTGCAAGAGTCGAACATATGTTCTTGTTTTAAATAGAATGTATTCTCAGAAATCAATATATCACACAAGACTCAAACATATTTCTTGTTTTCTACACGAAGATAGATTATAGATATAAAAGAAAATAATAGTAAAACATATTTAGGCATTATTGAGTTCACTATTTTCAATGTATGTTTAATTGTTAAGCTTGTTGTTTTAGTATTTAAAAAAAAAAAAAAATTGTTCTTTTATTTTTGCTTTCTTATTAAAATAAATTATAATCCTTCAATGATGAGTAAAGGTAACTAGGCCTAATCTGTTTGTTTATTTCACATGTATATTTAGAAACTCAACTCATTCTTTCAACACTTTTAAAAATTTTGATTGATTTGATTTTCAAACAATAATATGAACCTAGATGGTTTAATTTGGCTGGATTTTAACCAGCACCTCAACACACTCCTCAATATTTCAATGTTGTTATAGCATCTTCCTCAGAAAGTAGCAGTGTGTGTGTTAGTGTTTTTACTTTTATTTTATTTTTGCTCTATTATGTTACTACTATTCTGTCGTTTCCCTTAAAAATGTGACTGATACATATAAAACTGGTAATATTCCAATAAGTTTTATGCACCTCTCTTTCGGCTTCCTCGATGGCCTTCTTTAACTTGTACTGCTCAAGGATGGCAGTCCTGCGTAGCCTCTCTTCCTCCTTCTTACGTTCCCTCTCCTCTTGCTTCAGTTTCTCAATCTCTCTCCTGCGATGCGACTCCTGCTCCTTTAGCTGTTTCTGCTCTTCTTGTTGCTGCCGTCGTTGCAGCGACAACAGCATGATGCGTTCCTTCTTACGCTCCATTTCATCCTGCGCGTTCTGACAAGTAAGCTCATATTTTATTATATGGTTAAAAAAAGGAAATTGTTAAAGTATTTTTTACTAACTACTAAATTGTTTAGAGCAAAAAAGGTAATGTAAATTAGGAGAAGCAGCCTGACTGATAAATGCAGATTATAGGCACATACAAAATACATTTGGTTAAAAAAAATTAATGTAATAATTCCTGTTATTCTACATTCAAATTCTATTAACTAGGGTATACAAGTAGATATTTTTCACTTTGGGTCGAGTTTAAATTGAGTTTAATTGAAAACAAAGTGTTTTTTTTTTAGTTAAAGTTACATTGAGCAGTAGTTGTTCTAGCAATATTTTGAGATTAATTTTTTTAAATTATATCCATGCATAACACATACAAACATAATTTGTAAGAAATTACATTTTTTAACAGAAAACAAATAGGATCACACAAATTCATATTTTAAAATAAATTTAATATAGTTATACAAGCTTTATTTTTTTAAATCATACAAAAGGAGGTATTAAAGAAGACTGTTCACTATGAAATAGTATCTTAAAATTGAATCAAATTTATAAGACTCGGAATTTTTGCAATAAAATATAAAATTCCTTCCAAGTACTAGAATTTTATGAATTGTGTAAGAATCTTCGAGTTGAGTTTGAACAATTACTAAAACTAGAGTCAAACTAGAATTTTCAAGCACTTACACACCCCAAATATTAAGCTAATTTTTTTTTTTGTTCTTGTGACTGACTCCTCAACATCTAAAATCTAATTAGTTTTCCCATGTATTTAACATCAAATTAAAAATATGTTTTTTTAAGCTATGTACCTACTTGTAAAGTAATTAAAAAGTGTAGATAGTAGATAAAATAGCAGGGACATGTGAATAATCAAACATTCTAATAATTTCAAATAGGAAATTGTTGAATACCAAGCTGAATAGTTGTTTTGTCCTTTATATATGTAAAGCCCCACTAATCCTTGGTTTTATAGTGAGAGCAAGTCAGTTGTCTTGTGAACAGTGTTTGTAGAACTTTCTTTGTACTAGTAAGTGAGAGGGGGAATACCCAATGTTATCAATAAGTCAACCATAAACTGGAAATAAAGCTCAATGAATAAAGGGAAGGGGAGAATATCACAAGGCCAGCAAAGAAATTCAAGAGTTTGAAATGAGATACATTCTTTATCTATGGAAGAAGGAAAATAGGGAGGGATGAAAATAAACAAAATCAACTACTTTGTGCTGAACTATTAGCTTAAGAAAGAAAGGCATGTGCGTGAGAGAGAATAACGAATAACAAAAAGAGAGGCGTGAAAGATATGTACAAAGGAGAGGGAAGAGAGGGAGGAGGGAGAGAGTGTGAGTGAAAGAGAAGGGAGTAGAATGAAAGAGGGAGAGGGTGTGAGATGGGGAAGAGGGGGTGTTAGGATGAGAAAGGTGGTGGCGGGAAGGAGCCGTTAAACAGAGGTAGAGTGGTAGCGTGATAGAATGGTAAATGAAGAGTGAAGGGTGAGAAGATGGTAAAGGGAGAGTGGGAGAAGGGGAGTAATGGAATGAGAAATAAATAGGCTTGTTTGAGAAAGATACAAGACAGCAATATTTCAAAACTTATGTAGATACTGAAGAAATGTTTCACTAAACCAAGCTTACTATGTGTTCTAAGAAAGTCCACATATTTTAAAGAAATTTTACTGGTCCTTTCTCAGGAATTGCTCTTCATTATGTTTTACAACTTACATTTGTTGGCTACAAGTTAGTTTTCGTTTGCTTTTATACTTTGTTCTGCTTTAAGGCCATATGTACAGAAAATTTTTTTTCACCATTCAAAAGAGTTTTCTTCTATGAAATGTTACACACCATAAATATATTTTTATGTATTTTTTCTAACGAGCTATGAGGGTAAGAAACTTCCATTTTTACGTTTTCCAAATCAAGTTTTAGGCCACACTTTTTGAAATAAAAATTTGGAAATTTAAATTTAGTATCTTTAATACTATACCTATTTGATAAAGCTGGGATTTTACCGTAGGTAGAAGCATACTCTATATATGAATACTTAAAGTTCCCTTAAAATCAACACAATTCAACAATTGTTTACTAATACTAATCAATCTATAAATATTAAATATTAGTATTCATACGATTTATAGATGTGTATACTTAAGATAAAATATATATTCAGATTTAAATATGAAACGATTTACTGATAACCTGATTTCCGTATGACATTAAAATATGCATTGAAATTCCAAGTTGGCTCGCCAGATCAAAACTTTGTAAGGAAGTGTAGCTTAGTTTACAAGAAAGGGTGATATCGCCCGCCTCCACAATTCGCGCAACACACAGCGGCTACTCCAGCTGTATTATCACAGAAATCCAAGTAATCTGCAGTCCATGCGAGATTTCTGTCTGAACGATCATTCACAAGTTGTCTCTTGAAATAATTAGCCTCATGTTTTAGTGATATTGATCTTTATATCACTGCCGGAGTTATTTCATTATTGAAACATGTTGTAGTAATTTAAAGATTTGTGTTTTATTTGTGATCTCTGTGAACTGTAAAGAATATATATATATATATATATAATTATTAAAATAATAAACAATGGTTTCTTCCATTACAAACTGGAAAACGTCAATCTTTGAAACCGAGAATGAGCATAATGTATTATATGGGCAGATAGGCTTTATGTTTATTTTATATATTAAGAGTTTTCCAGAATCAGTAACACAGAATATACAATTTAATAAACAATAAATGGCTGTAGCCTGTAAGCGATAGCCCAAGGCTTCGACACATCGCATATCAAGAATGTTGAAATAAATACTTAACATTTGAAAGCACTTTTTATAGCCATTGTAAAAATAATCTTTTTCATGAAAAATAAAGTAATTTAGGCAGTTTATAGTGTTTTAATTTCTTAGCTATTTGAACTAGTTTAGTCGTTATTTATGCAGAAAAAGGCATTATTTTATATAACTTAAATTGGCAAAACTTATTAGCCTGAACACAACTTGTGAATGTGAGGAATGCCAGGCCTCCACCGTGGTTCGGATTCCACGTTAAACTGTAGGTCTTCCATTTCATTTCACAATCATCCTAACATTACACATTAGCGTAAGTGCGTATAACCCGAACGGGTAGTAAGACGCGGTGCTAATAATAATAATAATACCCTGAATACATTAATATACATATAGTAAAAATAGTTTCATGATCTTCAATTTAGTGAAAACTGCAATTATTATTATCAATTAAATTATCTATGTTTTAATATGTATTTATATTTTTAATTAGAGGTAAGAATATTTATATTGTCAGTCAGACTTAGATATTGGTTCATATGGGATTATCTGCATGATAAATTTTATTGATCAATTACATTTTAATTAACATTAAAATTTTGTGATTATCTACATTTTAAATCATCTGGACGATTTTCCTCAAATTAGTTAGGCATAGGCTATAGGTAAATATAATGTGTGCTTAGATGGTGATTATTAAAGCATTTATATATATATACATTTATATATATATTATATATATATTATTAATATATATTATATATATACATTATATATATATTATATATATATTATTATATATATATATATATATATATATATATACATTTTACCTTAAGTAGCAAACCCAAAAAGTCAAGTGGTTACAATTAAATTGATTATATTGTTCAAATATTTGATAATTTTAGGAATACTGCAAGTTTACACGATTAAAAAAATTATTGAACTCTAAGACATATACAACATCCAGAAGTAGGCCGAGAATTGATCAAATAATAAATATTACACCCCTACCAAAAATCGACCCGAAACCTTTTGCACTGTAGACCATCCTGCTAGCAAGTGAGCTAACGTGTCGGGCTATGGTACTATCATTATGTCACATGTATAGCCTATATTTTCTTACGTTCTCTCCCACAGCTGTAAAACTATTAATTGAGTGGCCTCTTGAAAATATGCTTGATAAGAAATAGATTTTTTTATCACCTTAAAAATTGTGTGAATGCAAGAATCTACGTTTAAGCTGGCAATTTTTCCAGCCATTTTATATGGCTTACATTTTGGAAACTATTAAATTTGAATATTTAGGATTTCTCTGTTAATCCCACCTATAAGGGTATAATCAGGTCAAGTTAGAAGTAGTCTATAATGATGTCCCAATCAGTGAGATATCCTGTTGGGTACCTAAACAATATAGGAAGGTATAATGTTCATTATTTATATATTTCGAACTCACTTAGAGAGTAATTTTAGGCCCAAGTATGATATTATAGTAGTAATTGATGTTTGCATTTGCAAGTGTGTAAGCACTCTGAATTTACTTCAAATGAAAAACCGCTATTTACTATTGTAACGACAGTCTTTCTACCAATTTTTTTATTATTTTTTGCAAATAAATAATGTAATAAAATAATTATTTCATTCACAAAGGAATGTAGTTTATTACATATGAATCATAAAAAAATATGTGTGTGAAAGAGAAAGAACTATTTTTATTTGAATTAATTTAATCAAAATAACTAAAGCATTACTATCCAAATAAGATATAGCTTATAAACTTATATATAATCGCTCTCCTATGATTTAGGCACTTTGAATTATTTAGTGATTATGTTTGGAGGTTTTAGTTATTCTAGGGTGCAAGGAGAAGGAAACAAATTTTTCTAGTAAATGCACCCTATTTACGTGGAGAGTGGATGGGGAAACTATAGAAAGAGAACTCATGTGGCAAGCCACCTAAAAATATGTAAAAATTATATATTTTTTATAATTTGTATAGGTAAATTATTAATAAACCTACCTTTTATTTTGTAAACTCGAGTTTATTGCTGCAAGTTCCTAGTAATTTTTTGAATAAATATTTTTGACCTGATTCACCAACTGATTCAAGTCCTTATCGAAGTTTAGCTTTATATAATATATGCACACTTTGAAATAATATATTATTATATGTCACATGACTTGCACAAATGAACAATGTAATCATCAGTTTTGTTAAATTTTCTCTCTCTCTCTCTCTTCATATATATATAATATAATTACAACTTATATAGGTGTATAAAACATATTTATCTTTATAATAAGCTTTATCTCTATTGCAAAATCATTAGTTGCTTGTTCCTTATTAGAATAAATATTATACATTTTGAGATGATAATTTAGGCCCTAATATTTTTTTCTATTACAGAGAAGACATATGTGATACGGAGTACATGTCCGGTGTGGAAGAACTCCCTCCCTCCCCAATTGATAACATTATTAGCTATAAGTATTCTGATGTTGAATGTACCGATTCAGAATTCCAAAGTTCTGAGGAAGGTGATAGTTGTGGGATTAATTCAATAGAAAATGAAGAATTTTGATTTGTATAGGAAAGTGATGATGACATACCTAGATTATTAATGAGAACGATACCTCCGTCAAAAATAATATAACAGGAATAGATAGATATTTAATATTTTCTTAACCAAATGTAAATAATCCCTTTTCCCCTACCCTCTCAAGAGAGCTCATAACTAGGTTACCCTAAAGTATTGACATCGCACCTTCCTTTTGTTTGCTACTATTACTGTTAAGATGTAGTAAATATATCTTGCAAAGAGACATGATTGGAAGAAAATGTCAATTATTCCAACTCTGACACGAAGAAGACTAAGAAATTCCTTGACGATAAAAATATTATTTTCAAATCAAAGTTTACTAAGCGGACTCAGAATAAATTTTCAAAAAACTTATTAAAAATATCTATAGAATCGCCTGAAATTCTAAAAAAAATTGCTACAAATTTGCCAAAAAAACTAACTAAGAATTTAAACAAAAATCGAAATGAATGCACATGACTAAATCAAAAACGTTCTTTATAAATGGAAACTAAAAATAGCTATGCAATGAAGTCTTTTAACAGTTAAACTCTTGCATTCTCGTAAATATAATATTGATTTACAAAAAATTACTTTAAAATAATTCCCATCCCAACGCAACTTTTCACCGTTTAATTTCAGCGTCTAATCGGTTATGTGGATTTTACAAACATGACAAACAATTAGGATACATAGTTAATTTTCAACATTATCTTATCATCCCTACAACTGTTTGATTAAAAAGAATAGGTTTGAGTATCTATGCATTATAAAATATCGATATAATTTAAAAATATACTAATTTAACATAAGTTCCTGGATATTATTCAAACTGGAATGGGCTACCGTGAAGTTGGCCCCTCTCCCCCCCAATGTAAACATACTATTTGTGGGATTTTTAAAAAAGAACAAACAAAAATTCGTGTCTAACAATCGAGGAACAAACGAGTGCAATCAAAACACCATGAATTTTTAAAAGTTTTTTTTGAGGGGGGGGGGGGGGGGTGTTCCATGAAGTTGGCCCCTTATGAGTAAACAAAGTTTCAAATTCACGTACCATTTGTGCATGAACAAATACAGAGCAAACAAAACTTTTTGCGAAACAATCCGGAACAAACTCTATCGCAACCATGTAAATGTCAATTTTCCAAAGTGTATGGGGGAGGGGGGTCTATCGTGAAGTTAACCCCCAAATTCCAATATAAACACACCATTTGTGAATCTATCAAAATGGAACAAACGAAAATGTTTGCGGAACAATCCAGAACAAACGATTTCAATCATAAAAACTTGAATTTTTCATAATGATGGACCAACTATGGACGTAATTGACGGATATCCTGTCAGAAATGTAATCGAAGAGAACTCTACTGAATGTATTGCTCTTTTTGCAAGCTTATAAACACATCCCAGCCCTTGCTACTCAGATGCTTCATCACTGACCAGCCTACGAAATTATCAAACTCTAAGTTCAAACAGTTGACCCACGGAGTATCAGCTTACGTCTGTGCCTCTGTGCCGACAAAACAAGGCTGCTTGACGTACACTACCGTAATAAAGCTGAAGTCATGTATCCATGCGAAGCTCTAGAGTTGCGAGTGGTAGTAATGCCCTTAAAAACGAGAAAATGTTATCGAACTTTAGCCGTTTCATTGTATGTCTATTTAACTTTCAGATTGGAAATTCAAATATTAACAAATATGGATTCAAAACAAATAGCTTTTTAGTGTGAAAACAGGATTTTAATAGATTTATTATGGAAAGTCCTATTTTGTGAATTAAAAACATCCTTTACTTAGCACCCATCACTGTTTCCAGCCTGTAGCCTGGGTCAGTTTTTTATTTAAGCCATATAGTTTCCACTACCGGCTTGCTAGACCTGTTGTAGCTGCATATGCCTTATAATTCAACTTAAGACTAAGACAGGCACAATATCCAGTTCCCATTGGTTAAACCTACATTTCCTCAATGATAAATTTTTTGGCCATGCCGGGAATTAAACCTGGGACGCTTAGCTCAGTAGAAAGACACGCTACCGACTGAGCTAAGGTGTCAGTTCCAAATTAAAAATATCTTGGAATATTAAAGCATTTTCAATTTAGCCTCCTCTATCAATCAAAGAATGACATTATCAAATAATTCTCTAGAAGTATAACTCACAAAACGATTTGCTTTTCTTGCTTGAATTCACTTTGTAAGTTCCTTTAATCAACTTACCCACATTAGTATATTTTATTTACTTTAATTCTGATTTTGATTACATTAATTTTCTAGTTGCCACAGATTTTTTTTTTTTTTTTTTACTAAATTAGTTTTTGACATAATATGAATTCACAATACGCTATGTGATAAATTAATGTCTGGATGCTAAGTTTGTCCATATTTATGTTGGACTAAGCCCCTAGTAATCATTGACAATAAATAAAAATAACATTTAAAAAACATTCTTTAAAATCTCAAATTTTATTTTATTTTTGGAATAAGTGGATATTTTTCAGGATGAGAGATTTAAAGGACCTATTCATCCAGTTAATCACCTATTTTATTGTTTTACTTACAGGATCAGGGTTTAGCAATTCCGAGCCAATGACCAGTCCCACTCCAGAAGATGCTCCTTCACTCTCCATCTGCTTCTTAACCACCACTGCTCTCAAAGATGGGGGATCTGGGCGAGACAATTGCGATTTCACTCTGAACTCATCCCTTTCATTTGTAGGAATTTCATACTGTGACACGGTTCTTTCCTATATGAGAATACAAGAGTAGTGTGAATGGCGCAAACTAAAATTTAAGAATTAAGTATAAGCGCAACCATTTTAAAAACAACACTCTGGGTCAATGCTCTAGTGCAGCAGTTCCCAAAATGTGGGCTATGGACAACTTCATGGTGAGCCGCAAAAATTTAGGGGTGTGCAAAGCTTCAAAAACTTTGGACTTTGTTTCGAATATTCGTTTGGTCCAAATTAGATTCTAAAATAAAATTCTGGATTCGATCATTAGGATAATTAGCCAGAAAAAAATTAAAGTTATAACTAGAGGGGTCGAATCCACAATTTAATGAATCTGATTCTAAAATCTGAATCTCCAATTCACCTTTGAATCCTGAATCCAAATTTTGAAAAAAATCATATACATAAGAGAAAAATTTCATTTAAAAGAATAATAGAAAATAGGCTACAAACGGCAACAAAATGTTAACATTATTTCTTATACTCCATTCATCATAACATTCATACATTCAGTTAAGTGTTAAATTACTGGTCTGGGGCCTGGCTGTTAAGTTCATCCTATAATTATGAATGATATTGAGCCACCAATAAGAAGTGTTAAAATTTCACTTTTAAAATAAAGAATTTGAGTCGCAGATTTTCAAATTAATTCAAGAGATATGAGGATTAGAGGTTTGATCCCCAGTTTAAACATACCGGTATGTTTACATTTATTTTTTATATTTTCTTTTGATATTTGTCATAAATTAATGATGGCATGTAAAAGTTTCTAAAATAATAAAATTACATTTTGTGATAGTAGCCTAATTTATAATTTTAAGATGAAATAAATTATTTATGTTTGAACTGCAGTATTTTTTAAATCATATTTAATACCCAAATTTTTATACTTATGCAAATTATTTTAATTTTTATCACATAACAAGCATTTTTTGAAATATCAACCTTATATTCGGCTTCAGGAATATCTATTGTTATTTGATTTGACTTCACTTCGAATTGAAAAAATGTACTTTGCACACCCCTACACATATTTTAGACAAAACATTATTTAATTTGTTCATCAGAGATCCTAGTTTGTGGTAAGTAAAATCATTGGATTTTGTTAAATAAAATGTTAATTTATAAATTAAAAAGTCAGCAAATAAATAAAATACTTCTTTTTGGCTAAAATTGCACCATACAATTTAAGAGAATTGATTTGTTACAATTCTTTAGCCATAAAGATTTTATTTATTTACTGACTTTTTTATATATATATATATATATATATATATATATATATATATATATATATATATATATATATATATATATAATATATATATATATATATATATATATATATATATATATATAGGGGTGTGCGAAGTCCACTTTTTTGGTTCGAATCGAAGTCAAGTCGAATATGTGAAATATTCTCGAAGCCGAATCGAAGTTCGAATATTTTTCTATTTTATTTTGAGTAAAACTATTAATATATTTTTATTAAATATAGGTATTTATCTAGCATCAAACTGAATATTATAGGCTATTTATTGTTTCTAGCACTAATATTTGTAGCTTATTGCCAACTTGATAATGTTAATCACTTTACCTCTATGCAAAAAAAAAACAAAAAAAAACCTTTTTATTTTATACTTAGCAGGTAGGTAAAAAATATATTTCTTTGAGTCTGGTTTTATTATGCTTTATTGAAGTCTTACTTATTCTTTTTAAGATTGCTATGGAGGAAGGTAAGCTGTTGTACATGTTCAGGGAGTAAACACTCTCGTCGGGCTATAGCAACATTTCCTGCTGATGAGAATAGTCTCTCACTACTGAATTGCGTAGCAGGAATACCAAGATATTAAAGCGCAACCTTAGTGACATTTGAGAATTTACTACACCCTTCTTGCTTCCACCAATGGTAAGGGTTTGTTGATCTATTCACCCTAGACTCAGATAAATACTTTTCAACTTCTTCAGAAATATTCATCTCTTTTCTCTCGTTTGGTAGAGAATCGAAGAATGACCACAGTCCAGAGTTTGAAGTTGATGGTTCTGGCTCATCAGCTGTTGAATCCGTTTCTTAAAAATCACGGTATAGTTCATTTCTTAAAGCAGTTGACAAATTTGCTGAAGCAACAATATTATTGATAACTACACCTTTGGTCCGTTAACATAGATAAGCGAAATATTTCATCCTCTTCATGCAACGGAAATATAGACTTAAGTGTCTTTAAAAGACTTCTCGCAAATGTCATACCTTCTTCTTGCCTTTGTATGCGAGAGTTTAAATGGGAACTCAGACAGTGTAGGATGGGTATGACCATCCAAGAGGTTGGATATGAATCGCCACTTATTTCCTTTGTGGCTTGAGCAAGTGGCTCAAGAACTTCCAACACACCCTTTGCTTGAGCCCAATCTGCATTTGTCAGCGGTTCAATATTGTGTTCAGACTGTGCTAGTTCAGCAGCAATGGGGCCCTTCATTTCAACAAGCCGCTGAAGCATGCAATACTCACTACTCCAGCGAGTCTCCACATACTGAATAAGCTCCAGCTGGGGTACCTGCATTCTCTCTTGCAGACTATGAAGGCGTTCCCGTGCTTGAGAGCTAAGCCTGTAATGACCCACAATGTTTTTTTGCCTTCTGTAACAGCTTCTTGACACCAGGACACTCAGATTTGGAATCGTCAACAGCTAACTGTAGAGAATGTGCAAAGCAAGGACGGGCTTTATCACCAAATAGTGTTTTGGCAGCAGAGCGGAAATTGGGTGCATTATCGGTAATGCAGTAAATTGGGATTGTCATGTCCTCCAGTGAAATGCCCCAATTAACAACACATTGCTCAAGTCTAGATTTTATGTTGGCTTTAGAATGACTTTCATTCATTGGAATTATTTCCATAGTGAATGTCTTGTAGTCATATTTGTCATTCAGGTAATGACAAGTTAGACTGACATAGCTGTCTGTGGCACGAGATGTCCAGCCATCAGATGTGAGGGTTAGTGCCTGTACAAATGGGAGATCTTGAAGAAACTCTGTTTTGAGACAATCCCGAGTCTCTTGGTAGAGCATTGATACATAATTCCGAGAGAACGTAGTTCGTGCAGGAATCTTGTAGTTGGGAGCAAGATGTTTAACCAATTCAACAAAGCCCTCCTCCTCAACAAAGCTGTATGGTAAAAGTCCTTTTACAAGCATATTTGTAATCTTGTTAGTGGTGGTTTGAGCATACGGGTGTGATGAAACCATATTTTCTCTACTAAGCATAGTCTGGATGTTTTGTTGTACTGTCCTATCTTTTCTAGGAGCAGGTGCGGGCAGATCCTTCTTGTTGTTTTCATCTAAAAATTCTTTGTATTTGCCTGGGTGTTTTTGGAGGTGGTTAAGAAGTGTCTTGGTTGTTCCTGCCAAAAAAAAAAAAACAAAAAAAAAATATAATAATTTAAGGGGGAAAAGGAGATTTAAAATTTAAGATTGTGGTAAGTAAATGGAAATCTAGCAGGAATTTAGTAAATGTGATAGGTCTACTGCTTCATGGCACATTAGGTTATAATATGCATTTGTACTAATTGCGCTAATGTGTTAGAGATGAGTAAAGTTGAATTTAGATTAAATATAGCGTACCTGTAGGGTTACTGCGTGAGAGGAACCATTTAGAAAAATACCACCCTCAGTACACCAAACCAGGATTCAATCCCCTATTTTAGAGTCACCATTTTAGTCTAAGGTAAGTGTGATAACTTAAATAAAAAGTCTAAAACCTCTATCGTACCCCAATCGACTTGGCTTATAATAGGCCTAGACCCAGTGGCGGATCCATCTACTATCTCACGAAACAGATATCTTATTAATTTTTATTGTTGTTCTGTGAGAGTTCCCGTAACCCCCTCATGAAATTCGAGAGGATCCACACCTTTCTTCTCAAAATTTCGTGCCCCCCCCTCACGAAAATTTGCCCATGAGCATAAGCTCATTTAAGGAAAGCACATGCCCTCCACAATGGACAATAACATACACTAGGTATCAAGGGCGCCCATATGATAATTACAGGAAACATTATTTAAAAGTAAAATATATTAGGAAAATAAGCCACTTACAAAAATTGTTGCACATAATTTATAGGCCTAATACAAAACTTAGGCTGGTCTACAAATTTTCAATCAAATACAGTAATACAGAAAACGGCTAACTAACCTGATGGAGTCTTGAAGTTCTTTCGGCATGTTCGACATTCAGCCGACTTTTTATCAATATTTTTACTAAAAAAAATCCACACAGTACTTCTTTGTCGATTAGTATTTGCACAATCACCACTGGTTTCACCCTGCATACTGTTAAATTAATTGTTCACACACGAGGTACGACTCATTCAAATAGACGCTCAAAAAACAGAAAATAATATATCCTTTTATTTTTTAAAGAAAATATATAATATTTTGAGTTATTAACAGCAATTATCATCTATAGTGATGACGTTAAGTTTTTTTAGTATAATTATTAGGCACGTAGTGTTCCTTACTCACGCATGCGCTCGGCTATCGCTCATCTCTGGCTATATCCATATACTCGAGCCACGCACGCGCTCAACTATCGCTCAACTCTGCCGATATCCATATACTCGCACAGACAGGAGTTTTGGTCATGTAGTAATTAAACAACTAAAATGTCTACTTGCGCATATGAATTCAAAATTATTACAAAATATTTTTAATAACTAAGAAATACTTTAAAAGTTTAAACTGGCCGAAAATTTTAAAAATATTACTTTTATTATTTAATATCTACACTTTCAGTTGGTACTAATGAATGTTTATCAATACGGTATGATCATAATGTAATGGTCGTCTTGAAAATCACAACGTTAAGGAGTTTTATCAGTTGCCCATAATAATAAAAATATTTTTAATTCTTAAGGTACCGTACTTTGGTTTAACTCTTGTTGAAACCAGACTGTAAGTAAATCATTATCAAGGCTTCGAATGAACCGAAGCTTTGAACGGCAGCCGAAGCCAAACATAGGTTTGAATCGAATACGAAGTACCCTGAGATTCGATTTGGCTTCGAATTTTTCGAAGCTTCGCACACCCCTATATATATATATATATATATATATATATATATATATATATATATATATATATAATTTGGAAATATCAAGCAGACCAAATATATGAGGTCAAACTATGTTTTTTAAGTTGCTTAAAATTATAGCCCGAATGGGTAGTAAGACGCAGTGCTGGCCCCTCCCTCCTCCCAAAAAAAAAAAAAGCAGCTTAAAAATGGTTTCTTAGTTTGTTATGATTAAATATTTGCCGTTGATCTCAATATTCGGTACGCATTATAGTAACCGGCTCAACCATATCTTTTATCAATGTGCTTTGGTTATGGAAAATACATTTCTTGGACTGAGGGAGCTTTTTTTTGTTTATTGGAGTATTCGTTGATTTGCATTAAAATAATTTAAACTAATCATAATTAGTTTTTAAAATCGAATAAGAGCAATTAAAAAAAAAACACCTTTATAGACAATTTTATTACTATTTAATTACAATTTTCATAATGAAAGCCTACTTATTACAAACTATTTAATAATCTTTTAAAAGTATATGTCAAGAACACAATATTAAGCCCATTTTATGTGCATACACAGTATACAAGAACCTTACTTGTACCCAATTTTCCAAACATAGCTAATTTTTTTTTCCCTTTAAAATGAAAAATTTAACTATTAAAAAATTAATTTAATTATTTTAGTTTTTTTCTCTGCAAACATTGTGAGGAAAGCAGTAGCAGAAAGTTAGAAAAAATAAACAGAAGAGGTTCATTTTAACTTTAAATATTTATTTGGAGAGGCTTTTTAATTATCGAATCTGGAATTTTACTTTCAAATCGAAGTCGAAGCAAACAAATATTTGAATAGAAGTCAAAGTTTTTGAAGCTTCACACACCTCTATGGTTATTGACATCTTAAAATGAACATTGTATCATATTAATGCAGTCATAATCTTTAGAAAGTCAAAATGAGTTTGTAAGGGAAATGAACCAACCTTCTTTGGAGAAGACCGTTTGACCCTGAGCGGTGGTTTAGGCCGCTTGGGCTGGTTTTTCTCATCATCAAAAGAGATGTAAAAGCCCTTCTCGGTAGTCTCATCATCAGTTTCCAGTGGGGGTGCTTCTGGAAGATTTTGTTGTTGGAAGGAGTTTCTTGCAATGGCAGGACGTGTGGGAGAGGGTATCCGGTAGGTGCGACTTCCTGATGAAATGTGCAACCCTTTTATACCCTGGGTAAGCACATGTCCATTGTCTTCATGCATTCCTACAACATTAGAAACAACAGTAATGTAACCTAATACACACATTTTGTTTTATATTAACAACTGCCTCTGTGCTCTCTCTAGTGGTCAGAGCTCCTGGCTACAGATTCAAAGGTGCAAAGTTTGATCCCCCCAGCGCTTCCAGATTTTTCTTTACAGCAATGGGTCTGGAATGAGGTAAATTCTGCATTGTGAGGACAAAATTAATGAGAAGCTACTTGAATAAAAAAGTAGTGGCTACGGTCTAAGAAACTGATATTAGCGGCCAGAGGGTTTGGTGTGCTGACCACATGACACCCTCTAGCGTCAGAAGTTGACACAATCTTCACCAACAGATGGTGGCCGCTCCGTCAACATAGCTCGATTGCGAGCTGATGCCTTAAGAGTTTTTTTTAAACAATTTATTACCACAGTTTTTCAAACCATTTTTATTCTAATTAATTATGGAAAAAGGTTTTTCTTATATTTTTGTGTTATTAATACCGTATCTACCTGAATTCAAGAAGACCACAAATTTAGGCGAGCCCCAGTTTTTCAGTGATTCTGGATAGATTTTTTAAAAGTGGTATATTTATTTTACCATGAATGAAGAAAATAATTATGGTAGACTTATTTTGTAATACTAACAAATTGTTTTTTATTTACAAAACTAAACCCCTATGTTGTTTTAAATCTAATTAGGGTTGCAGAATTGCTTAGGAATTTCTTTTTTTGTTGCAAATATTGCTTTTGCATAAGAAGGTTAACTTTGAAAAAGTTTGACAAAAACAACGTGAAGTTAATTTTTATTATGACAAATGATAATCGTTAGTGAAAATCCGAGTCTCATACATACCCTACTGTTCCCTAAATACGAACATTGGAATGCTACCTTCTTCTAAAACACGACACTTTCACTTTCACAGTGATATACATAAAATAAAATAGTATAAGGTAAAAAGATGTAGGAAGAAATCAAAGAATAAATATACAACAAACTGTTGCTTTTATAAGGAAGATATAAAAAACATTCACATGTTACAAAAAATCTAACAGATAAACACGTCTGTTGTGAACTAGCGTAAATTTCAGCCACCATGACAGCCAAGTGTAAAAAATAAGTGATAACTAAACAAGCCGATGATCTAGGAACATCTAATCAAAAATAATAATTTACTTGATATTCTTCAAAAGTTAGATATTTTGTGGAGTTTCATGAATTTAAACTAAAGTTTGGCATTGCTAAAATTGTCTAGTAAATTCTATGTATGATCAATTGTTTGTTTAAAATCAATTTGAGTTTTCTCAGCGCGTCTTACGTGACAAGCGCTAGCTATCCAGGCAAAGTTTTAAGAATTTATTATGTAAAATTCGATATTTCATTATTTGTTTTTAAATCTATTTTGAATATTGTGAATGACTGGTTAATATTGTAGTGAAGTAATTGGAAAAGTAATCAAAAAAAGCACAACTAAATAAAATTTAATTCAATTTTGCCCATAACTATCTCCAACCCATTTGAGGAGTTAACCTGTTCTGAATACTATAAGAGAATTGTATCGAGACTTTTAGCATATAGTATTGATTATTGCAATGTGAGTCGATATATGGGTACTGAGGAGTCGAGTATCGTATCGAGCCACAACTAGGTAGTTATTTTTAAGAATAAACTAAAAAAATAGGTTAAAAATCTGCGAAAATAGCCAAATATCCTGTGATCTGTGTTTGAACCTTTAAAATCCACAAAAATGGATAAAATCTCTAAAAAAGGAAGTCTTGCACTATTGTATTTATACTAAACAAAGATATAAAATGTTACCTTTTGATGTAGGCCTAACCCAATCCTTAGACTGTGATTTTAAGACCACTAAGTTTGGAAGCTACAAATTTAGGGAAAAATCTCATCTTAAATTCGGAAAAATACGGTAATTTATTTATTATCTTTATTTTGATAAATTTTGGCGAAACTAAGGCAAGTCCACCTTGTCTTATACTTAGCCAAAAACATAACTAAACCAACTTGTAGCTTTAATTGACTACATTTAAAATGTAATAGTTAGATTACCTCCATTCATTTCTTCGTTCATATAACATTTGTATACAAACCGTTTTATTTGTTATGTTTACAAAAGTATAAAACCAGTTATTAAAAAACTAAGTGTGTTTCAATGTGTAAGTGACTTTATCTAAAAAAGAAAATAGAAGGAAGAAAATGTCATCTTAGTGCATCACATCTATACCGCTTACCGTAGGTCACAGTCTCACAGACAAGGTAACAACTGACACTCAGCCATACAAGGGTTTCGGGTTTCGCTGCGCTCCTTGAGCCAGGCTGAGTCCTTGGACACTGAGGAGTGCAAGTTGCAGTTCTCAGTGATTAAAGAACTTCCAAGTGAAACAACTCATTTTCAAATTGTTCGTTGTAAAGACTACAAGCCAAAGAGCAAGTTTCCAAGGAAGGTGATCTGAACACAGTTCAGGTACTAGAGATTCCTTTTACCCCCCCCCCAACCCACTGCCTTACTCTCTTTTAATGAACAAACAACTTCAGACAAGACGAGTCAGTCTATTTGAAGATTGTTTACAATTAGACAATTTGAAAACATTCACCTAAACAAAAAAAAGGAGCATCGTATGCAATGTTTTCTTTGTAATTTTCGTTTTGAGTAAGCTCGTTTTAGGGTTGGTTTATGGGAAGGAAATGGGGTCAACCTAGCTTTATGTTTTTTAAATTGCCTACTTGATAGCCATGCTGTCACTTGGCAATGCACGTAGAGATCCTTGTGTTGAAGGATTCAAGCTCTCCCAAGGAGTGCATCCATTTCAAACCTGGAGCTGTGGGTCTGGTGCCCTATGTGAGGTTACTTTAGTCAATTCCCACTCTTGTTAGTTTATTCTTCCATATGTCCTTATTTCTACCAATTTATATGATTAAATTAGGGCTGAGATGATCAACTATTTTGCTGACTGGACCAATCACTGATACCGATCCGTTTGGTTTATTTAATTTTAAGTATTACAAAAATAACAACAGCAACAAAAATCAACTGTTCACGAGGGACATTTTTATTCTGTTGTTTTATTAGTTTTTTTAAATTCAAGTTTAAATGAAAACAAGAGTTAATTTAGATATACTAGTTCACTATCATTGGTCCTAGCACTCCACTTTTCTCATAGTTAAGTATATGATCGTTTTATAAAGGAATATTATTTTGAAATCTGTGCATAGAATATAATGACAAATATATTAATTTTTAAATGAAAACTCCCCCCCCCTCTAACACCCAACTCCATTCTCCTCACATGACTATACCACCTTAGTCGTGACTTCTCTAACCTATCTTGTTGGGGTGTGCGAGGTCATTTTTCCAGTTTGAAGCAAATTTAAAACAATTATTTGAAAATATTCTTGAAGTTGAATCAAAGCTCATATTTTTTTAATCGTTGCGTTTTACTACCTGTACAGATTATACGCATGTATGATAATTACATTAATGGGGTAGGGATGAGGAAGGAAGCATTTTAGAGGGAATCCACCTGCACTTGTGTGAAAGGAGAGTGGGAAACCATTTAGGAAGAACCACCCTCAGTAGAACTGACCAGGATTTGAACCCTGAACTCCCAATCATCAGAAGGCCAGTCTGACATGAGTGACACCTTAGACGGTTTGACCGGAGAAACGCGTTTCAAATAAAATAAAGTCCTCTCATAGTTCTGAAAACATAATATTTGTTAAAAATTTAAGGTGTTCAGCATTAAACTTATTCCGTTTATATTTAATCTAGATAAATAATTTAAAAAAAAAACTATTAAATTTTGATCCTCCAACTATCTTGGTCCTATTCCATACTGTCTAATAAAAGATGTAAAAAAATAATTAGTTTATTTTAACAGCCTCACCGAAATTTTTATTTAATGACGCATGAGAGGTTAGGTTAAATTATGTTGGGATGGTTTCCATATAAACATATTAAATATTGTACACCAAAATATTAACACTTTTGATGTCTTTGACACCATTGAACTGTTTTAGTTGTGTAGTTTCCAATTATAAAAAAAACTACAGTATTAATTAATTTTGCCATCATTGGAAACTTGATAAATTGTGTTGCGTGTATATATGATAAAAAATTTTAAATTTAATACGACATAAAAAAAGTGTAAAGAATTCCACTCGTTTTGCATACCATCCTCGTGAAATCCAATCTTGTCCAATCCGTTAGCACATTTAAATAGAATGTGAAGAAACTGAAGCATATGGCTAAGAGGACCTAGGTTGTATTCTATTAGAACTCATTAGGAGAGTGTGAAACGCGCAACACAACTTCCTAGAAGAGGAAACCAAAAGACATAAAAGAGAGACAAAAGAAATTGCTAAAGAATGATAGAACACTTAGGTAGGGACATGTAAAAGGTAAAAATATAGGACAAAAACAGTATTACAGTAATACTTGCCTATGAAAGATATGCTCTGCGGCTCCATATCGTCAACAGGCGGGGTGGGAAGAGGGGCGTGGATAATTCCAGGACTCCTGCTCTTGTCTTCACTGGCAGGCGGGGAGGGGGGAGGGACATGATGATGCTGCTGCTGCTTGTCCCCCATTAGATGAGTGATCTTGTGGGGTCCCCCACGATGTTGCGGGGATGAGTTTTCGGAATGCAGCTGGAAGGACTGATGCTGCTGTGGTTGGTAACCTCCCGCTCCACTCAGGTGGTTCAAGCTGCGGTAGTCCCCATTGTGGTATCTGGGATCCACATGAAAGTCACCTCCACCTCCACCTCCACCTCCTCCTGGTTTACTTTCGTGTAGGATAAAGCCGCCTTGGGGCTGATAGCCATATGACGCAGGCTGGGGCTGGGGCTTTGGAGACATTGTCTGGTGTCTGCAGTGCAATAAATATGACAGGTATTTCAATGCAACGACAAAAATGACAAAATTATATAATAACAGAATCAAATTAATCTCCCAAATAGCATTTATTTAGCCCCACGCCTTTCTGCCCGTTCGAGTTACACGCCTCACAGTGATAGTGAATAATCACTAATGTTATAAATATACATCAACTCCAACAACAGTTGTACACAAAAATAAAAATAAAACCTCAATTCATAAATAACAAGCAGACAAACCATATTCATGGAATTTGGCAACATATTTTGGGTGATAGAAATGTAACAACAAACAATAAGGTTTAACAAAATATTTTGAATAACCGATTCTATCAATTGCTGACCAGGTTTTATCTGTTACTGCTATAGATAGGTTTCTGTGAAAATCTTAACTTTGTTTCCATTATATAAATGTCCAAAAATTATATTATTTTTAGGGTCACCAAATTTATAAAACAAAATTAAATTACTACAATTATTAAAAATTGTAGATAATATAATTTTAGATACAATTCTTTTGTAAAGTGAGCCTTGCACTATTGTGACAAGAATTTTGTATTTTGTTTACTAACATTTGAATCTTCAGCATGGTCAATCATACAGAAAAAGTGAATCTCTCCCCCAAGGTTCAAGATATTGTTGCAACATTAATTTTAAAATCACATTAATAAAACATGCAAAACCAAGAGTAATTATGACACTAAAGGGAAATGTTGTGTTTTGGTCCCCTTTTAAAGTAAACTCATTTTAAGAATGAGTAATTATTTCCACAAATGAAGTGATTGGATCCTTTTTTATGCTCTTATTTTTGGATCTGAAATTAAAAAAATAATGAGCAACTTTAAGTTATTTTTAAACAAATTTTATTGATATGAATTATTTGTTAGAATAAAAGTATTATTTTTCATCTTACAACCTGTCCAGGTTATAAACATTTAATTACACTATTGGGATAAGAATGAGGAAGGCATAATTTAGCGGAAATGTTAGCAAATTTGCAAGGTGGGAGAGTGGAAAATGACTCGAGGGAAAACCACCTTCAGCACACACTGCTGAGATGTGAGCATAGACCTTCTCAACACCGACTAATCAAACTAAATTAGCTAGACATTTTATCAGCAAGTGAAGTAAGAAGGAGTAATCTTCGTTTTATGCTATTTTGATTATGAATGTAGGGAACGGACAACCACCGCTGATAGTATAGCAAGTTTGGACAGAGATAGGTTTAATTTTAATTAGCTATATAATTATCTATCCCCCACCCCCAAAATGTTTATGTTTCAATTTTCTTGTTTATGATGTCCATTGTTTGGACTGAAAAGTATATATTGTAAGTGTGGCAATGAACCTTTTAGTTCCTAGTGCCAGAGAGTAAGTAAGGTAGCACTATTACTTTGAGTGATTACACTATGACCCTATCTGCTACTCCAAAGTGAAAGTTGACCAAGGGTATATTAATTAATAAAGAATAAGATAAATTTGCTACGAACCTGTTAGTCGGACTGTCGCCCCACATCATGCGAGTGTCCGGAGGTTGGAACATGTCACGAGGAGGAGGGGTGGGGGTAGACTGGGCCCAAGTGCGCCGGTGACCTTGCTGCTCATGGAGGTAGAATTGTGCTTGGCTGTCTATGGCAGGAGGAGGAGCTACATAGCTGTGGCCTGAAAGCCATTTACACTGACTTAGAACACCAGAATTATACACCAAACGATAGTATATTTGAAACAAGGTACAGGAAAGGTGGATAGAAACATATAAAAGAAACAAACACAATATGATAGGGGTGTGCTAAGTCCACTTTGTCATAGCCGGAATTTTTTTTTGAAGCGAAGTAGAAGCCGATATTTGTTTTGAAGCCAAGTCAAAGTTTTTAAGTTTCACACACCCCTACCAAAAGCAAAAGAGATACCATTATATTTGTTATATTAAAAAGATAATAAACATAAAATGATAAGCATTAAAATTAGTAGGGCCGTGTGAGTACTCAAAAATTCGAGTTTGAGTCAAACTCGTTGCTTTTTACAAAACTCAAAAAAATTTAGGTCAGAATTTTAGATCTTTTCTGAGAAATTTCTTAGTTTTATTAAATTTTAAGATATAATTTCATAGAAAGAGTACCTCTTGTATGATTAAAAAAAATTGTACAATTAAATTAAATTAATTTAAAAATTTGAATTTGTGTGTTTATAGTTTTTTTCACACAGTCAGGAGAATGGGTGGTAATGATTTATTTCTTCATGAGGCAGCCATGACCTCTTTGTCCAGTGGCAGCAATGTAAAGTATGAACTGTGTTCTTCTTTTCATTCTAAAATCCATATTGTGTTTGTCCCTTTTATATGTTTCTATCCACCTTTCCTACACCTTCTTCCAAATATAATACAATTACCTCATAAAGTGAAAAGAGGTTTCCCTTATAGAGAGATTCCCAAAAATATTTATTAAAAAAGAATTTGTACTTATTTATGGTTTGTACATGGATCTATTACAGAAATTCAACCTGAAATATTTTGTACAAATATTGCTCTTATTACTTAAAAAAAAAATCCATTCAAATTCGACTAGAAATGAAAAATACCACTAGCATACCCCTAAAAATTATGAACATAAAAATCATAATAAAACCAATAACTTAATTATAATTCAAATACAGAAAATAAATAAAAAATAATGGTATCCTAAAAAAAATTGCCAGGAAAATTAAAAATAAATATAATTTTAATATACTTTATCTATGGTAAAAATACATAAAATACAAAAGTAGCCAAAAATATCTTGTTGGTTGTCAAAAGTGACAAGATGCTCAATATATGGGCTTGCAGATGATGTGGTTTGATGTACAGACACATGAAAGTGGAACTAAAAACTTTTAATAGCTAACAGATAGATACACCTCTAAGAAAATTGGGGTATAAATTGACCTGTTAACTTTTTAGTGGGACTTTAAATAAGGTGCAAATTATTCTCTAATCCTGGTACCTTGCAGCTGATGTTTCTGGTAGGCAAGGTTGTGCATGTGTTGTTGCTGCAAGGTGTGCATCAACTGTTGTTGCTGCTGATACAATTGATGCTGCTGTTGATTGTAGTAGGGACTTTGCTGCGGACCAAGGTCCTGAATCTGGTGCTGTTGACTAGCCAGGCGCTGGATGTCTCCTTGGATCTCATGAAGACTCGAGTTCATCCTGCAAGCAGGCAATACAAGGTACAAGGTGGTAACAGATTACAAATGTTTACATTGTTATTATTATTATTAGCACCGCGTCTTACTACCCGTTCGGGTTATATGCACTTACGCTAATGTGTAATGGTAGGGTGATTGTGAGATGAAATGGTGAACCTACAGTTTAACGTGGGATCCAAACCACGGTGGAGGCCTGGCATTCCTCACATTCACAAGTTGCGATTAATACACGTCTTGTCAGAGGTGAAGGAAGGGTTTGGCAAACAGATAAATCTGTGCCGGGACCAAGGATTGAACCTCGGATCCTCAGCACAGAAGTCTGACACCTTATCCCTAGACCACCAGGTCACCGACTACAAATGTTTACAAACACATAGGTTTTTTCTTAGGCCGTTGCAGGAATGATATTTTGACTTAGGAAATTTTCGGGCAAGAAATATCAATTTCTCGCTGGAATAAGACAGGAATCTGAAAAGAATTTAAAAATGATTTTCCCCATAGGTTTGTATTTATTTTTCAGATTTATATAATTTTAATCATTCCAATAAAAAATAATTTGATGAAAAAATTAGAAGCTTCGGGTAATTTGATCTTGAATAGGGTCGGGAAAAGAGACAAAAACTCCAATTAGGTTGCAATTTAGAGATCTGAACAGAAAATTTAAATTCATTACTCTTGTATAATTTTTTAAAAGAAAAAAATATGTACACAAAATTTTTGTATTCATTTATTTTTAAATTGTAAATCTTCAAAATAAAAATCTGCCTGTGTTTCAAGAACTAATCTTTTTCCAAAGTTTAGGATCTAGCACAAGCCTAGTATTAAAACATTTTCCAACTTTGACCCTTAAAACAAATCAATAATACTTTTAGCAATGTATGCATTTTTTAAACTCAATTTTTCAGAGAAAGAGGTTGCTAGGAGGTATGTAAACGAATATGAGGTGGGTAGGCTCTAGACTACCCCCCCCCCCCCCACACCTTTGGCAATGGTAGAAAAAATGTTGTGTTGTGAATATTAAACCTGCAAGTTAATAAAAGAGCATGAGTCTTGATGTTCCAGGCTATGAAGGTAGCCTAGCCAGCTTCATATTATATGCAATACTTTTTTCTTAGCACTATGTCTTACTACCCGTTCGTGTTGTACACATATGTAATAAATACTTTAATGTGTTATGGATGAGGACAGTTGAATTTAGTTGAAGTGTAGCCACAATGGTGTGGGGGGAAGAATGGAAAACCACCCTCAGTAGAGCTGACCAATATTTGAACCTCGATCTGCCCATCATCGGCAGTCAAGTCTATTGTAAGACTTGGACCATGCGTCCAATGAAGCAGTTCAAAAGACTTCAAATTGCTGTGTGACCGATACAACTACCTACTTTAAATTAATGTAGCACAGAAAACAATAATTCAATGATTATATAGTTTAGTATTCCATAGTAGCATTTCTTTATTTTTCATTAAATTTAATTTAATGAAAAATCAATATAAATTTTATATTACATTACGTATTAGTTGACATTTTGAGGAGTGAAAACCTCCTGGGCCTCATGGTACCTTTTAATCTTAACTAAGTAACTCTGATCAGTCCAAGTCACGTTGTATGTATACTAAGCTTACAAGTAACACATTCGCTGTACTGTAAAATCCATAATTCTGAACATCCAAACAATACCATTCTGTTAGATAAACCCACTCCCTGGATGATATCCACATAAACAGTGATTAATGGTTAAACATGTAATGTATTCTGCTTTATGTATGTTACCCAAGAAATACTGATAGTTGTCTAAACTTTTTGGCACCTTCACAAGACTATCTTCTAAGGACTCTCTACCAAAATTTCTTTATATACTAAGAAATTTCATATACAATTAGAAATACTATCCATTTTTACATGTTTTTCTGCATTGTGTAGAATACAAGATTTGAGAATGAAAATTTGGCAACAATCTAAATAAGCTTCTCCACGCCAATAATAATGTTTATGTGGTCTCCAAATTTCACAAAATTATAAGCAACTCATGAAAATTTACTGTAGTAAAAAATTAGTAGTTAATAAGTAAGTATGTAGTAGTTAATTTTTTTAAAAACACACCACTGTTTACTCGAGTACAATAAATAGCACAAAATTAGACCAGTTGTCAGTTTTTCTATAGCACACAGAGTAAATTTGATTATCACATATAGCAAAGTTTTGTTAAAGGACTTGGTTTAAGAGGCAACTATTATTTATTCTGTCAAAGCCATTTTTGCACTTCAATGGGACACATTTCTTAACATCACATTGATTTTTTCAGCAAAAGAAAGCATGTAGAGCAGAATAAAAGATGCTTACTGAGCTAGGGATTGCTGGTACTGCTCCAGATCCATATTTTCAATGTCTGGAGTTTTCCTTTCTTCAACGAAAGGAACACCACCATCAAGCCACTTGTGTTCAACCGAGGAAACATCTTCACTGATCTCCTGTGACAATAATAAACATCATATAAACAATGCCCCGTCTCAAGGCAGGAGCTTATAATCTCAAAGCCGCAAGATAAAGATTTGAAGTCCAGAAACATTTTTTTACAATTTGCAACTATTTTGTGGTACCTACTTATATTTTATTTGTGACACTAAATTAAGTATACAAAACTCTTTAATGGAAAGCTTCATGAGACAAAGAATGGTAAATGGAAAATAGTTAAACTCACAGTTGAATGAGCTGTAAACCTGAATACCCAGGACAAATAATCCAATAATTGTGAAGATTTTTTGTGTTGATTAATTTGAATTATATTTTTGGGATAGATCATTTTCATTTATTAATTAAATAAGACTATGTTTTGCTTGAATTTTATTAGACATTTTTATTGTTTTATCATGACACTATTATCAAAGGGTTCTCAATAACATAGAAATATGGTTGAGGTCTCTAAAATAAGACCTTGAGCTGTGGATTTGCACAAAAATCATAAAACTTTAAGCTGTTACTGGGCTTTATTATAAAACTCTGTGATTTGGACAAGCACAAAAGTTTATTTGGGTGATTTTTCACTGGGTTATGACTTGTGTAAGAAGATTTTGTGATACACCCCCTCAGAGAGAGGGGAAAAATAATATAAAAAAATCACACTATTTGTAATTTAGCCCATTGGGCCCATTTGGTTTTATTATTGGTACATATATAACTTAAGAGTTATTTAAAGGTTTCATCTAAGTGATTGGGAAATAGAAAGAATTACCCAGATTAATGTGGTGAAGGTAAGTGGAAAATCGCCCCCAATGTACTTAACCAAGATTTTAACATCAGAGTATATGTTCCTGATGCCTTAGACTGTGTGACCACCGATGGGGATGCCCCATTTGGCTTTCGATGCTATATATAACTTTCTTTTATGAGAACCCAACTGAAATTATAATTATCTGTGAGTGAGCCCCAAAAGCTGGCAGAGGAAGGGTGAGAGTGTAGCTGTGCAAGAAACTTACCGTGTGGTACAACTTGCCAAGAGGAACTAGGGAGCTCGGAATGCCAGCTTGTTGTGGCTGCACACCACAGTGACAGAGAAATACCATTTTAACACTATATTAACATGTTTAGTCGAGAACATTAATCTGTCATTTTTAATGCATACAAATTTAATTAAAATTGTAATCAAATACATTATATTTTAATATGGTGGATTTAAAGCTTAAATTTGTTTCCCTATGAGTATTTTACGAATGTAACATAAGTGGTATTCATTCGAGACTTGTAAAATATTAATACCGTTGGACACTTGTTTATTTGTTAACACTCATCATAGTACATTTAATTTTTTCACTAAATTAGTCTTGGAATTATTTGTTATGGTAGATAGCAGCTCCTCTCTAACAGGAAATCAAGTTATAAATATGCTAGTGTGTGCGAGCTTCAAAACTTCAACTTGGCTTCGAAAAAAATATAAGCTTCGACTAAGCTTGAAAATAAATATTTGGCTTTGACAATTGTAAGGCACTGCTCATCAAAATATAGACAGCTAAAATAGTCAATTTAATGCCAATAATTAGTTCCATTCTTAGCGGTTATGCCCATTACAAATTAATATTTCTATAAAAAAATTCAAGTAATTGAATTGCATGTTGTGATTATAACCTGAATTATCAAATTAGAATGAAATATTACCAACAATTGTGCAATTAAACATTTTCTAAGTGATTTTAGTGCAAAAAGTTTGAGAATTAAGCACAATATAATATTTCTTCAAGCAAAAAGCCATTAACCAGAAATATTCAAACTTTGACACTTTTTTTCACTGCATCTGTTCGGGTTCTACACACATATACTCCATTCACGTAGGAATTACTCTCTGAAAGGTCTTTTTCCTACCAATATCCCACTATTAATAGATTTCTGGTAGGGAAAAAGGCCTTTCAGAAAACAATTCCTACGGTGAACAGACTTTATATTAACTACACTGCAGCCAAAACTCCTGGGTTCGATTCTCATATATAGATGTCATATAACGTAGCTATTTAATCCATCATGATATGCACATTCACACAGTTGTAAATGCACTATTGGCAGCAAAAAGCCAACTGCCGAGTGTTATCTGATAGCTTATGATCTTAATTGATCACTACATTCATAGCCAACGATTCTGCATGTCCATCACAGACTCTGCCTTGAATGAGTGAAAGATGACCCTGGGCATGGGATGATTCATGGATAGCTCAGTGGTTAGAGCATTGGCATACTAATCCAAAGCTACCCGGTTTGATTCCTGTGTCCAGGTGTCATTTTTTAATTTAAAGAATATGATTTTTAGATGCAGCTATAACCATAACTAACAAATATAATAGCTTAGCTATTTAATCCATCATAATGTGATAGGAATGAGGAAAGTAAAATTTAGAGGAAATGTAGCTGCTTTTGCGTTGAAAACCATTTAGGATAAACTCACCCTCAGTACACTTGACCGAGATTAAAAGCCTGAAGGGAAATAAGGAAAATTCGTAAGGAAATGATAGCACACTATTGTGTTTTTTGGTTTCTCTTTTAGGAAGTTGCGTTAAGCATTCCATACTCCCTCCTGATTTCCAATAGAATGTAATCTAGATTGAGGGTGTTGGCAGTAATGATTGATTTCCTGAAGAAGCAGCCATTACCTCTTTGTCCAATGGCAGCAATGTAAAGTGTGAACTGTGTTCTTTTCACTGTGAAAGCCAAATTGTGTTCATTCCTTTTACATGTTTCTATCTACCTTTCCTGTACCTTCTTTCGAATATAATAAATACAATTGCCTCATGAAGCAAAAATAGATTTTGCTTATAAAGATAAAAATAAATAAATAATAAGGATAAATAAATGCCATTTATCCCCAGTTTCATGCCAAAGGTACACTTCCAAGTAAAGAAAAAATAAACAGCAGTTACTGGCAGTCACAAAATGATTTACTAACGGGCAGTTTGAAGCTTGAATCCTGGCTGGTGTATTCAGGGTGATTTACGCAAAACCTATTTCAGGCTAATGCATGTGCATTTACCCTAAGCACTCTTCCTAATACACTATCATTCAAGTCATTAATAGTCTTTGTGGTGGTTCCAAATAAAAAATGGAGTGAAGCAGGGGAGTGCCCTTTCCCATTACTACTTGTAATGGTAATGGTAATGGTCATGAACAAAGTGTCAGGAAAACTCGGGAGGAAAGAATGAAAGCCATGATGTTTGTGATGACTTGATGGTGTGGGGGGGAAGGAAGAGGAAGTAGAGAACAACCACAAGAATGGAATGAGGAAGTGAAGAGTGTGAAATGAAATTTAGCATGCAAAGTGTGAAGTGATGATAATGACAAGAGGATAAGGCCTTAGTAAAGCTATAAAGTTGGATGGAGTAGAGCTGAGAAAAGTACAGAACATAAAATATCTTGGAAGTCGTGAATGAGGCAAAAAATGAAAGTAGAGATGATTAATGAGAAGAGGGCAGAAGGGAAAGATGTTCTATTAGTTGTGTAAGAGTCCTGTTATGGAAGAGACGTGACTTTGAAGTGTAAGGAAGTGTTGTACAGGGCGTATTGTACCCATTGTCCACTATGCAGCAAAACCATGGACATTGAATTTAAGAAAGACAGGAAAGTGGAGGCCAAGGAATGAAGTTTTTGAGGAGCATGTTAGCTGTCACAAGGAGAAACAAGATTAGGAATGAAGTTATCGGGAAAGAGTAGTAATACAGGAGTACATGAGATAGGTAGAACCAAGAATTAAATGGTATGGACATGTAATGAGGATGGGAAAAAAAGAGAGGATGCCAAAGAAAATGTGGAAATGAAGTTTGTAGGGAAAAGACTGTAAGGAAGGCCAAAAGAGATGGGAGGAGCGGTAACAGAAAAGTGTTCAAGTGAGAGGAAAGAATGGAAAAAATTAAAGGAGGAAGAATGGTGAAGGATAGAGGTAGATGGAGCCATTTTACTAAACTGACCCGGCCACATGACTGGAAAAAGTTGATGATGGTGATGAATAATCTGTGTTGAACTTTAAAAAAAATATTGATCAAGAGTTGACATTAGTAGACAATGTTTAAAAAGTCGGTTGTGAGAATTTTTACAATTACTATTCTGTGCAGCTTTTTTTAAACTACAGTGTGATAATGGCATGTGTGCATGATTTTGTACAGTTTGCATTGTTGCAATTTTGTATGATTGATCACCTCTAGCTAAGGTCCCTGTGGCCAGATTTATGTACAGAAAGAGTAGGGCAGTGACTAGTGTGTTCAATCCAAAATTTTCGTTTTAAAAAATAATATTAATTTTTTATTGCTATCTAAATATTGAATATTTAATAAGGGTCATGTTTTAAATATAATCCAAATAGGATATTTTATGATTTTCAAATTTTAAATCAAATTAAGGTTAAATTATATACATTTGTCAATAAAGTTCAACAAAAAAATAAGGTCAATAGGCCATGTCCAAACAATGAATAAATTTGAAATATTAAAGATTTGTGAGTTTGTATGGCCAAGTCAAATAATTGGACCTATGCTAACATCTTTAAAAAGTTAAATTATTTAAATGTTAGATTTTAGAGTCAAATTTCAATATAAATTCCAATAATTTGAATCTGGAATTAATTGGATTTGAAATTTAAATATTTTGACTTATATCAAATGTTAAGATTCAGGAGTTTGAATCGAATAGGATCCTAACAAGATTCAGATTCAAAATTTTAAGGCTTCACACTTATTTACAGAAGTAATATATAAACAAACACGGGAAGACCTCAAGCCACGAAGAGAGAGAGAGAGAGAAAGATAGAGATCCTGTACCTGCAGTGAGAAGGGTCTTTGTGGCTTCTCTATCGTGTTGTCAACCACATCTCCGTTAGAGTCCTTGCCAGAGTCCGACTCTGGTGATTTTACAAATGTGCCCTTACCCTGAAATGCAGGCCGAGGGGAGGAACGTTAGGATATTAGCACCACAATCTTGTACAAACCACCAATACAACAAAGGTTATCAACACTTATAGACATGGGGGTAGTAATTGTGAAATAAGTGGAAAATTAATAACTAACACAATACACAGGTTTAGTAACTGGTAGTAATAAAGATAATAAAAAATGTTGACAGTTTTGCTTAGCACAGTTTTTAAATGCACAACTTTTCCATAAAACATAGCCTCTGTTTATAAGAGGGTTACATGTACATTCAAGCCTTCTTTTAACATATCATAAAGGGTTTTATTATGATTTTAAAAAAACAATTCCATTAAAAATAAATTTGCATAGCTAGTGAGGATGTGTACTGTAGTACTATTAGTACTGTTATGAATATTTTGGTCTGATTGTAGAAACAAAGAGTGTAACATTTGCAGTGGATGTTAGTTATAACAACGTTAGTAGGTAAACAAAAATTAAATACAAAAGTGTTATACATATATTTTTACTAGAACCAGTTTTCAATGTTAAAAATAAACTTAACCATTATAAAATATACTATCCCCTCAATGTAGATAGTGCTACATATTTTCATTTAATCAACCAAACCATAGTAATTTAAAATATTTAAGTGTATAGCTTGCGGCGAGGACCTATCCTGAGATTGTGTGTTACTTACCAGCACCTAAAATGGACTTCTGGAATGACAACTACTTGGTATTCCTAGAGGAAGTGGGTTATAATGTCCATGGACCTAGCTTAAGTGGTTACGTCAATGTGAAAGCCATATTGTGTTTGTTCCTTTTTTAAGTTTCTATCCACCTTTCCTGTACCTTCTTCTAAAATATGATAAAAATATAAAAGGTGAGACTTATAGACTTTCAGTACTTCATTGAATAAATAAATTCCGTGATATTAGAAGAAGACAGGGTATTTTAGATAAGATTCAACATTACAAAATATGTGATCCTGAACAAGCCTATTTCATTTATGGTTTGAGCTAATTAGTTTTAAGACTCTCAGTACCGGGCCAAGATTATGTAATTACCTGCAGAAACCAGCCAATTTTAAGAATTTACAAAAAAATAATTTCTTCACAGAGACATTGGATTTGAAAAGTTAAAAGACAAGTTTGGAGTACATTCTAATTTATTATGAATAATTTTAATCTAGTGTGATAGCTTGTAAAGTTCTCTTATTAGGGTTCTGGGAACAAGTAGTATGTAAATGGCAAAAACAAAAAGCCAAACAAATAATAAACAATAAACTCACACAATCAGCTGGTTGTATAAATTTAGGTGATATGCATCATTGTATACAATAAAATGTGCATATTGGCTCATAATAAATAGCTCCATTATGAATAAACCAAATTCTAAATGCTACTTGGTTTATAAATAAATTCCCTTTAAAATTATATTTTAGTGACTATAGGCCTACCCGCAAGATAATATCACAATATACCGTAGTATATATATTAGAAAGTATAATAGCCTATATGTAATAAATCATTCCAGTGCTTACCATTCAAACACATTTATCCATAATTATTGAAGAGACAATAATATAATATAAAATAATATTTTCACATCGATGTTTTCCAGATAGGCCTACTATGACATAATCTTCATTTTACTAAACAGAATTAGATTCTATATTTTATTACTAATTTCGCCAATTCTTCTATTTCATCTTCATTGCCATCTACATCATTAGCTAAATTCACTATTGCGGCTATTTCATTGTCAGATAAACCTTTTCTCCTGATCAATGTTAAGAAACAGAAGTGGATGCTATTATTCGCGCTAAGAATCTTGCACTTGAGCTATTTGAAGGGTGAAGTGCAGTGTTGTTCTAGTTATAAAAACTCAACTCACACATCCAGTGAAATGCCTTCTATGACAGTTTGGAACAAACAGTCCAAGAAATGTAGAGCACTAACAAAACACATAGAAAAAACAAGCAAAAATGTTATGCCAATTTAAATTAAATTTACAGGCTCAGCAAAATTCATAAGAATGGCCCCCTGTAAATTTGATGGGCATATGGTGTCAAGAATGTTGCTAGTTACAAAATATATGTTATAATAAATAAAATGATAGAATATTAGGAAAATGGTAGAGCACAAATAAAAGTAAAAATATTGACACATATTTACACACACTTCAATATTTCGATGCTCTACCATTTTCCTAATATTCTATCATTTTATTTATTACTAAATGTTTTTGCTCAAGGCACTTTAAAATATATGTTGTGTAATGTTTAGGGGAAACAGCAATACATTATTGTTTTAAGAATATTTCTGATATAATGTTGTACCTTGGTCACTGCTTGTAGGAAAGCTGCCTTCCCCACCTTTTGTCGCTGTTTGCTCATGACCACCTCCATCCGACGCTTTTCACTCTCAATGCGCCGTCGTTTTTCCTCGAGCTTCATGCGGATATTATGTAGTTGTGTTGCCATCACTTGGTTGTTATTGGTGGGGTCATCTGCACAAACAAAATCATTTAATTAATTTAATAAGGTGCAGACAAGAATAATAACAAACCCCAGTGGTGGGGGAAAGAGAATATTTAATCACAACAAAATATTAGAACATTAGGAATAAGAAGAGGAATAGTTGGAATTATAATTAAAAATTATCACATCATATCAAAATTATAATATTATAATATATAATATTTCAATAATGTATATAGAATACCAAGGCACACTTAAATATGTGCTTGTAAGGGTCATATAAAGAGGTTATTACCATTTTTATATCAAGGATAGCTTATTATATCGTTTCTCAATTTTAAAAATATGTTAATTTTTCAGAAAAATACTAAAATTGATTAGCTTTGACCAATACATTTTTATTTGGGCTCAAATCTAGAGAATTCAAGGAGAAAGATAATAATTTTCAGTGGCTTGTAAAATTGAAAAAGCTTGGAATCACAAACTTGTTTTTTTTTCTTTCAGCTGAGCTTTAAAATGACTAATTGTTTACTCTTCTCTCTACTTGTTGGGTTGTCTTTTGTTCCAAAATTTGAAAGAACGGACGTAGAGGCAGAAGAACCTACCTTAATTGTTTTTAATTTACATAATTAAATTTTAAAATTATATATTCACCTAACCCAAGATCAACTTGGCTAGATACTCAGGAGTTTCATGAGAAACTCGCTAAAGATTAACTTGAATCAAAAAGTTTGAGCCCTAGTAGTAGACATAGACAAATAGTGTATTCTTGTATAACTGGTAGAAGACGAATATATAAGTGTAATACTGTACAAAATTCACCTTAGTGCAAAAGTGTATTCTGTGAAATAAAAAAATCTTTTAATTATTTTTCTGATCAAGGTAGAAGTTGTATAAAAGTCAGTCCAAAGTGAACAGTTGCATTTGAGATGAGACAGGAAGGGATGTTTCAAGCCTAATCCACACCCAAGTTATATTTTCTTTATCGTTTTAGTAAAACTGTATTTAAGAAATATCTAAACAAATGATGATAATTTTTTCAGCAACTACTTTTCACAAGTTAGTTTAAAAAATAGTTTTTAACATTTATTTTAGTTAAAATTATTTTAACTTGTTTTAACTTTAAAAATTAAGTTGTTTTAATTTTTAATAATAGATTACACTGCAGATGATGGGGAGATCTAAGTTTGATCCTGGTCGTGTGTACTGAGGGTGGTTTTCTCATCTCCCTCCACACAAATATGGGTACACTTCCTTTAAATTTAACCTCCTTATCCCTATAAATTAGAGCAATTAGCACATAGGAGAGTAATCCAAGCGGGAGACACAATGCTAAAAAAATTAATAAGTTTATTTTACTATAAAAATATTAATCTTCTTGTCATTTTAACAATATTGTTTTTTATTTTAAATATTTAATTTGTATTTTAAAACTATGTATTTTTAAGCTCATACTAGACTCAAATAAAAAGCCTTGGGCTTGTTGACCCCTGTAAAACAACACAAAAACACACACAAAATCACAAAAAAATCTCATACTCAATTTGTTCCAATACTTTAATAAATAAATAAATAATAATAATAATAATAATAATAATAATAATAATAATAATAATAATAATAATAACTATTTTTATCATCATTATTACTATCATTATTATTATAATACTACTAATAATAATGGTAATGATGATAGTAATAATAGTAGTAATAATGATAATAGTAATAAATGGTGATGATAATAATAATGATAATAATGATAATTGATAAATGATGATGATAATAATAATAAATATAGATAGTGGGAATAAATTTGAATTGAATTGTAAAAAAATCAATATTGGATGGATCACGAAAAACTCCAATCAACCCAGTCCTTGTTAAGATTAAAAAGCCTTGTTTTAATAATCAATAGGTCTCAGTGTAGTAGTTTTTATTTTACTTTATTATGTGCTAACCAAATGCAAAGCTGGTGGTCAGTAAATCATAAATGTTCTTGTAAAATTAGTAAAAGTTATTAACCGAGAATATAAAATTTAAGTAGGCCTACTAGCATGTTAAAATTCTATAAAATAGTCACAAATTAAAGTAAACATTCCTGACATATATTTAAGGTTATATATTTTTTAATTATTTCATGCATGTTAAAATCAATAAAGTAATCAACATTTTACTTGCTCTCGCTACTATATTCTATACTTTGACTTGAAATCATTAAACCGTGATATAAAAAATGTTATAATCATTTTTATATGACTAAATTGATCTCCAATTATTTTACTGATCATATATAAATATTTGATTTCTCCAATTTTATAGACTTTTGTCAACCCAGACTTATTAAGAGGTTCAAGTTTTTTACTTGAAAGTTTATTTGATAAAAGTGTTTAGTTCTTTACTATTTAATTCTATCTTAATTTAAAATATCCCAACCTTACATGTTGTCTCTTACCTAAAGGTGGAGTCTCTGATTGATGCAGCTGGCTGGTTGAACTTTGCTGCTGCCATGTCGTCGTGTTGTTAGGAAGAGCAGCAAATGATGTCTTCTTCTCACCCCCATTGGTCGCGACAATTGGCTTCTTGTTGAGGATACTTGGTTTGGGAGGAGGGATCTCTTCCTCATCTTTCTCCTGCTGCATGTACACAATATGGATTGCCTTCGCTGCATCCCCGCCAACTTTATCCTTCGCCGATAGTTCAGCAAAGCTGGTTGCCATATTGACAGGGTCTCCTCCATCCACAGAGTCAGACAGCTTTGGTTGCAGCACCTCCTTTAGGGACACGGCGGGCCCATACCTCTCAACCCTCTCCACCTTCTCCTCATCACGCTTCTCTGGACCATACCCATTGTTGTCCTGGAAGATGAGGTCCAGCCCGCTGCTGCGAGCGGCCTCTGAAGCGTTGGTCCTGATGGGGACTGTGGGCTCCTGGGGCATAGTCTTGCGGCCCACGTGCACTGCCACCTCTTTGTCAGGGTTACGGCCAAGGAACTGAAGGTTTTCTTCAGAGCCACCAAAGTTTTCTACAGTCAACTGAATACCAAATATATTTTTAGTGCATATCATCAAAGATCAAGTACATACTTCACACACTTTGGGAAATAAGATTGGTAAAGGTTAGTGATTTAAAATAGTTGGGCTAGCCAGCACACTTACTGGTAATGTTGGAACATACATTTTTAAGAATACACAGATGTAAACACTAGAGTTTGTTAAACACTGGTGGATTTACCAGGATTTGAAAGTACTGATATGGTTCCCAAGACTATAGCAAGATGGCAGTAGTTATTCAAGAAGTGGTATATTTATAGAGTTGTATAATATTGTACATAATGTAACATTCAAATTTTAAACAGTTAAAAATGATTGGTTTGCTGATTAGAAGGAAAAGAGTTCATTTAAGTTTTTAATTATATTTGGTAATATACTCATAGGCTTAGCTGTGTAAGGTTGAAAATATTTAAAAAAGTTATTTAAACCTTGGTGGTATAACAGTGATTGAAGTCCAGATTATGAATTTCTATATGTAGGCATTTTACTAAACTGACCTGACCAAAGGAGACTGATGATTATGATGATGATGATGATGATGATGTGTGGTGTGGTAATACTGTTTTTTTTTCTTTATTTTTAATCTTTATATTGTGTTGTTGGGGGTTCATCTTGAATTTTTGTTGGCAGATGAGGTATTCAGAATAATATTTATGGTGAATTATTTTAGTCGAGTTGCTGACGAATTAATTTGTTGGTTTATTATGTATGATGCAGGTTTTTAAGGTGGAGCAGTTTCAGAGAAATGGACTCAGGTTGAATAGTTGGGTTTTAATCTAACAAGAATGTGAAAATTGCCCAACTCTTTATAGGTTATTGACTATGTGAAGAAATTTTGTATAGTAGTGAAGGATATAAGTATAGGAAAACATATTTTCAAAAGATTAGTGAGTTTGTGGAGTCTAAGTAGACTGAACATAATTCCTTGAGACAAAAATGGGTGTGTGTTAGATAGTAAGGGTAAGAGTAGGGCATTTAAAGAAAACGTAGAAAAACTTCTAGGTTAATGTAGAGGGGGACTGCGTTAAATCATCATGCTGCCTACCATGAGTATTTTTCAGACAAACTTATTTCACGCAAAAATTTCTGTCTTTCGATACCTTGTCATAAAACATGTCACACTACATGTTTTAATTTTGTCTTACAATTAACACAGATATAATTTATTTGACACAGAATCTATACTTCTCCATAAGCCATATGCTATTTGTTATAGAAAATATTATTTCCACGGATGCTTTACTTCCTGGCAGACAAAGGAACTCTACTACATTACAAAAAACTTGAAAATACAAACATTTTTCACTCATTTCAGAAAATATTTGCACCCATTTATTAGATACAGAAATATTTTCTTCATTCCATGCATCCAACTGTCTCTCAACTAGAGCTTTTATGAGGTCCTACTGATCGAATACATGAGTTTTATCTGTTCCCGTTCGTGTGATCAGTCCCTTGTTCAAATTGTCCTGTATTTCTTTACAATCAGGTATATTCCTTAGTAGCACACACTTAAATTCCTCAGTGTTACCTAAGCTGCACTTCCACTTGTTAGCATAATCTAGGCTGGTTCCATAGAATTTCTTAACTATTTTATTTTGTGTCATTCAGAAGGTTTTATATAGTTTTTTAAACAAAATATTATTTGAATTATTTGATAGTCCAGTGTGGAATTTCTTTAAATGACATAGAGAGTGAGTGACATATCGAGGATACTATGCTTATTCTTAAAGTAAATTACATAAAGTTTTATAGTGTAACCCTGAAAACTCATTTCTTATTTTGTTGTGTCTACAAACTAAGGAATTTAAGAAAGTAGGTACTAACATTTTTAAACTTATGTTTGAATTGAAAGCGAGAATGTTGCCGTAATATTTTTTAATAGCCTGTTAACAAAGTCTAAAATAATGTTTTTACATAAAACTAAATAAAAAAAATTGACAAACAAATTATGTAGCCGATTAATTTTTTTAGACAGATAAAAACTCCAGTGCCTCAGACCACAAGCGAGATATACCAACTGAGCGGCCACCGCATGTTGGTGAATATAGTGCCAACATTTATGAATAGAGGGTGTCATGTCAACAGCACAAAGAACCCTCCAGACATTAATCTCAGTTTTCTAGACCGGAGCCACTTCTTTATTTAAGTAGCTCCTCATTTGTCCTCATGAGGCAGAGTTTGACCTTATTCTGGCCAAACCCACTGCTTCACAAAAATATATGGAAGCACCTGGCATCGAACCCGGGACTTCTGTATCCAGGAACTCCACTAGACCACATAGAGGCTGTATTTTTGATTATTTTTTGGCAAACAAAAATAAAATAAAATGATAATCTATTCAAATGGCACCTTGAATAATTACAAATAAATAAAATTGTGCAATTATTAAGTTGCTAAATTATTTGTATTTTTTATATAAATAACGCATATTTTGTCATAAATTATGTTTTAGTATTATGTTCTATTTATGAATATATGTGAATGGTAATAAAATTAGTAAATATAAATTTTTAAGAACCAGAAACTTTACAATTTTGTTTGGAGAACCAGAACAGGAACAAGAATCGTTTAGTATTTCGGTTTGAAGTGCTACTTAAAACTTTTAAAAATATAAAATAAAAACTTGGGAGTTTGTGACATGCATATTCTACAACCAACAAGCGCAAAGAACATACAAAACAAAAACTAACGCTACAAAAGTTAGAACAGATTCACAAGTGTTGTCAACATGTAATTTTTCTTTCCTATGAATAATTAAGTGACTTTAAAGTTACATTATTTATTCAACAAGCAATTGTCAATCTTGATTATTGGTGGTTACATGACCGACTGGTGCCACAATTGCTGCCATTGATGCAAACTTGAATATAAGTTGATTGATTAATATAAAGGGATATTTACTAAAACGACAAGAGAGCCGGGACATAGCAAAAGAACAGAACTGTGCAGTTCAAAACAGGATGTATAGTCGGCCTAAGTCTAATGTGATGAATGGTAACCAGAGAGATATTGTTTATTTTTCTTGTAGGCATATCATTTTATTCTTCTTGTATTGTTGAAGAAGGCACTAAACTGTTTATAGTTGTGAATTGAAATTTCAGTGTTGTTATAGAATATTATTTTGCCTTTAGTTAGTACAGTGTATGGCTAAAGATAAAGGATCTCTTTGACTCAACAGGTGGCAACTGTCTTAATGGAGGTACAGTTGTTTGCTGGTTACGGTAGTTTTCAAATGTAATATCTTCAGTTAGAAAATATAATATGTTAAGGATTCATTTGTTTCAGGTAAACTTTAAAAGATAAATAACTGCTCAGGTCTGCAAGGAAGAATCCAGTCATTTTGTGTTTGTCAATATTATGAAGATATATTGATGTATCTGAACCAACAAGGGGATTATACGGGTTGCCCGTTGATTTTTTTAAACGGCGTTTTGTTATCCATTCGGGTTATACGCTTATGTACTAATTATGTTAATGGGTTAAAGATGAGGAAGAATGAATTTATATAAAGTGTACCCGCATTTGAGAGTTGGAAACCATTTAGGAAAGACCCATCTTAGTACAACCAATTGGGATCGAACCATGATCTCCCTGTCATAGGCAGTCTAGTCTATTGCAAAAGTAGCGCCTTAGACCATGTGGCCACAGAAGTGGGTCACTTATTAATTAAAATATGCTCGAGTCTGCCCATGCATCATGCATCATACATGATCACATAAAAGGGGGTCATACATGTACATACGTAGTAATCTTTTATTTTTGTGTAATTTTTTTTTCTAGTAATCTTAAACCATTCCCTAGTGCCGGCGGTGAGCAACGTCTTTGTTTGGTCGAACATTCCCTGGCACAGGAGCGAATTAGCGTTTCATTGCAATAAATAAGTTATTGCAATGCCATCTATTGATGAACTACTTTACTATTAGCCAGTCCAAATATGTCAATTGAAGTTAAGAGATGAGGCTACGAGTTAAATACTGTACTATGACCATGAGCATGGGAAAATAAGTGAGAAACGAAAATACATTTTGGTTTGGATAAGAGTAAAAAAATGGCTGCTGGTCCTGCTTAGATCGCTGTACTAGACACATGCCAGGGAATGGGTTAAGTGGTTCTATATATATAAAGCCAGAATAACTCGGTATTAAGTATAAGGTCAAGGGTCAGGAGGACGCACATTAAGGTAATCTTCAATTGCTGCAAGTCCATGGGTGTGGAGCATGAAGAGCCCTATTAAATGATAATATAATATCTTCCTGCAGTAGAGGGTTACGTAGAGAATGAAGTTGTTCTAGATAATAGTTGTGTGTCTTCAACATATGATGAGAGTTTTTTTATAATGGTCGATACTTTATATGCCAATGTGTTAATTAGGACGTTGACATTTTTAGAATTCCACTAGCATTCACTAAGAGTATTGAAAACCACCTTTTAAAAGGGGGAGGAGTGTATTCTGCCTGGAATTTGAGCCCTGGTTTGTTGGATCAAAGGTGACCTGGTGGTCTAGGGGTAAGGTGTCAGACTTCTGTACTTGGGTTCGGGTTCAATATTCGGTCCAGGCACAGATTTATCTGATTGCCAAACCCTTCCTTCACCTCTGAAAAGACGTGTATTAATCACAGCTTGTGAATGTGTGGAATGCCAGGCCTCCACCGTGGTTCGGATCCCACGTTAAACTGTAGGTCCTCCATTTTCATCTCACAATCATCCTACCATTACACATTAGCGTAAGTGCGTATAACCCGAACGGGTAGTAAGACGCGGTGCTAATAATAATAAATAAAATAATAATAATAATAATAATAATAATAATAATAATGTTGGATCAAAGTCAAGCAGATTAGTGCTAAACTAACTCTGCCATGAATTAATTTTATTCAATGTATATTTTCACCAAGCGTTATAAGTTACAAATTAATTTTTTCATTAGTATGTTTAGATGAAGGGTACATAAGAGATTAACAAGGAAGTACGGAGATGAGGGTGGTTTTGAGGAAATTCACTTGCATTGGCATTAAGAGAAGACAGGTAAAACCACAATAATTGATAGCATGTACAAAATCATCCCTATGGGATTCAAATCCTGACTTCAAAAAGAGATCAAGTTTTAATTTTAGAGTCTGATCCCATGACCAGCCATACAGGTATCAAATTTCATTGAGAGATGCCTTAGGTATGGAACTAAAGCATTAACACTCAGCAATATAGAATAATATTCAATATAAAAACAAAGGTTAGCATTTTATTGTGATTGTCTTTCTTTAAACTGGCCTTAAAATTATTCATTCCTTTTTTAATTTTTAAAAGCTTTTTGTTTACTAAAATACAAGTATTATTCACTAACAAAGTGAACAATAAAACTATTGAGTATCAGAACACTAAATGTAATTATTTTAAGTGGTATAAAACTTTACAAAAAGTGCAATAAAAAGTGTTTCCCCAACTTCTCAAATAGTAGAACGAATAATAAATAAACAATTCACCTGCGAGTCATCTGTAACAGAGTTCCTTCGCGAGCGCCGACCAGCATATGAGCTTCGCCGAGTATCTTCCCAGTTACTTGGCCGGCCTGCTGCAACCGGTTCCCCCCTCTCTTCTGCCTTGCTGTCCTGGTTCTGCTTTTCCTTGGCAGGTCGCAGCCTGGCAGGCAGAAGATGCTCCTCTGATTGGTTTACCACCGAGCTTAGTGTGGGTACCCCGCGACCCCGATGGACCACAAACTGCTCATCACTACTATTACGCCTGTGAGAACAAAGACCCAGTTTCAAGAGATTTGAAAGTTACAATAAAACTAATTTTGATCTCATCTCTAATGCGCCACTTGAAATCCCCAGACTTGAAAACAATGCCATGAATACCCTCAGCAGTGGTAAGCCACCCACTTGGTGCTCTTGATTTGTATGCCCCCCCCCCATTGTATTTCACAAAATAGTGGATTGTTAACAGTGTACTGACCTGTCGTCCCTATCCACCACATCAATCATACCCTTCCCATGAGTGTCTGTCTGCTGCAAAGATTGGGACTTCTTAATGGGAAGTGAGCTTTGGAGCGCAGGAGATGACTTGGATACTGCAAAAGAGAAACTTTCATTCAAAGCTCAAAACATACAACATACAACATACATACACAGATTTGCTAAAATAATATTTTATTCATTTAAAAACTATACACAGACCTAAAAAGAAGAAAATTAGTTTTACACTAATTCAAATTGAAATGGAATGTTTGTAGGGGTAAAGTAGGTATTTAATGTACAATTTCTAAGCACAGCCTTAGCACACGACTTCCAAACGTGCCCAAATTTAAAAATTATAATATACCCTTCACCCTAAGATCGTGTTTCAAGAATTAAAGTATTTGGGTAGTAGTTTGCCAAGATTTCAACCGATCCTTTCTTTTAAAAATCACTCATAATCATACCAGAGTTATCTAATCCTATAGCTCACTCTCCTAACTAATTATCAACATGGATAGAAATGTATTAGTTATGGTACATAATTATTTCCTTGAATAAAAATACAATATACAAAGGTAAATCTCATTAAATAATAATGATAATGAAGAAGGGGTGGGGGACAAGGCCCAGATAAGTGAAAATCAGAACAGTAGACTAAAATCACCTCTTAATCTTTGTATTGTATATTTTGCTCTTTAATGAGGAACAAAATTGACCAATCCATTATGTATATGAGTAAAGTTAGGTGTCAGTAATATTTCACCTGCTTCAGTGGTTGAATGGTCTAAGGTGTCAAACTTATAATGGACTGGCCTGATGATGACGGGGATATCGGGATTCGATTTCCAGTCAGGTCTACTGAGGAAGGTTTTCCCTAAATGGTTTTCCACTATCCCTCCATGAAAATGTGGGTACACTCCCACTAAATTCAACCTTCCTTCTCCTGAACTCAGTAGGCTAACACAATAAAAACTAAACTACACAATGTTTAAGAGGCAGTTAAATCATTTACCAATTATTTACTTAGAATTCCAAAGTTAACTTGTTTGATAGCTTAGTTTTGACTTCTATTCACAAATAGTGTATTCTTACCATTGTCTAAATTGTTCTATTGTACAGTAGTGTCATGTTTTAATGTTTGAGTCAATCACTATGCAACATTTATATAAAGTTGTTTTTTTAAATAACAGTTAAAGCAGACTTGTGAGGGTATTAGGTAATATGGTAACAACAAGATTAAACATAATATGCACATGTGTTCCACATGAGTATACCAATGAATCAATAAAGCTGTCCAGTTTGTTTAGGGTTGCCATTCACTCTAAGTAAATAATAAAATTCTAGCATATTTCCTGGTTTTCTGGCATAAAAAATACTTAAAAGGATTTTCCTCTAGTTGAACACGCCACCAAATTTTACAACATGATCAAATATTTCCACTCATTGCGTAGACTAGTAGACTATTGAGGTCCTACACAATTCATACCACCTACAACATCAATAGTCTACTAGTATATCAGCATGTAGAGACTCCCAGATATCCATTTTAAACAAAATCATTTGGTCAATTTTCAAAAATTACCCAACATTTAACTATTATTTATATGAGGGCCTCAATCAACATCAAAACAGCACTCAGCACGAGAACAGACAAAATTGTTTTTGGGTCATGGGGTACATAAAACATAAAGATACATCATAATCTTGAGGTTGAAATAGTTCTCAGTTAAAATATATTTTTTCTCTTTATTATAAAGTAAAAAGTGAAATAAATCAAGAGCACAGTATTGACAGGCTAACTCTGCTAAGTAAACTACACTTTGTTCTACAAGTACAGTCTAATTTTCATAGGAAGAGCTGACATTCATACAAATTTTACTACATTGTTAGTATTTTTTTATAAATAATATTTGTCAAAAGTGACAGATCACACGACTTGACAGTAGATTTTGTATCGTTTCTAGCTGTCAGATAATGTAACGTTTCTAGCTGTCAGATAATGTAACGTTTCTAGCTGTCAGATAATGTAATGTTTCTCTAGCTGTCAGATAATGTACTGTTTCTAGCTGTCAGATAATGTAACGTTTCTAGCTGTCAGACAATGTAACGTTTCTAGCTGTCAGACAATGTAACGTTTCTAGCTGTCAGACAATGTAACGTTTCTAGCTGTCAGATAATGTAACGTTTCTAGCTGTCAGATAATGTAACGTTTCTAGCTGTCAGACAATGTAACGTTTCTAGCTGTCAGATAATGTAACGTTTCTAGCTGTCAGATAATGTAACGTTTCTAGCTGTCAGATAATGTAACGTTTCTAGCTGTCAGACAATGTAACGTTTCTAGCTGTCAGACAATGTAACGTTTCTAGCTGTCAGACAATGTACCGTTTCTAGCTGTCAGATAATGTAACGTTTCTAGCTGTCAGATAATGTAACGTTTCTAGCTGTCAGACAATGTACCGTTTCTAGCTGTCAGATAATGTAACGTTTCTAGCTGTCAGATAATGTAACGTTTCTAGCTGTCAGACAATGTACCGTTTCTATCTGTCAGATAATGTAACGTTTCTAGCTGTCAGATAATGTAACGTTTCTAGCTGTCATACAATGTACCGTTTCTAGCTGTCAGATAATGTACCGTTTCTAGCTGTCAGATAATGTAACGTTTCTAGCTGTCATACAATGTACCGTTTCTAGCTGTCAGATAATGTAACGTTTCTAGCTGTCATACAATGTACCGTTTCTAGCTGTCAGATAATGTAACGTTTCTAGCTGTCAGATAATGTAACGTTTCTAGCTGTCAGATAATGTAACGTTTCTAGCTGTCAGACAATGTACCGTTTCTAGCTGTCAGATAATGTAACGTTTCTAGCTGTCATACAATGTACCGTTTCTAGCTGTCAGATAATGTAACGTTTCTAGCTGTCATACAATGTACCGTTTCTAGCTGTCATACAATGTACCGTTTCTAGCTGTCAGATAATGTAACGTTTCTAGCTGTCAGACAATGTAACGTTTCTAGCTGTCAGATAATGTAACGTTTCTAGCTGTCAGATAATGTAACGTTTTTAGCTGTCAGATAATGTAATGTTTTTAGCTGTCAGATAATGTAATGTTTCTAGCTGTCAGATAATGTAACGTTTCTAGCTGTCAGATAATGTAACGTTTCTAGCTGTCAGATAATGTAACGTTTCTAGCTGTCAGATAATGTAACGTTTCTAGCTGTCAGATAATGTAACGTTTCTAGCTGTCAGATAATGTAACGTTTCTAGCTGTCATACAATGTACCGTTTCTAGCTGTCATACAATGTACCGTTTCTAGCTGTCAGATAATGTAACGTTTCTAGCTGTCAGACAATGTAACGTTTCTAGCTGTCAGATAATGTAACGTTTTTAGCTGTCAGATAATGTAATGTTTTTAGCTGTCAGATAATGTAACGTTTCTAGCTGTCAGATAATGTAACGTTTCTAGCTGTCAGATAATGTAACGTTTCTAGCTGTCAGATAATGTAACGTTTCTAGCTGTCAGATAATGTAACGTTTCTAGCTGTCAGATAATGTAACGTTTCTAGCTGTCAGATAATGTAACGTTTCTAGCTGTCAGATAATGTAACGTTTCTAGCTGTCAGATAATGTAACGTTTCTAGCTGTCAGATAATGTAACGTTTTTAGCTGTCAGATAATGTAACGTTTCTAGCTGTCAGATAATGTAACGTTTCTAGCTGTCAGATAATGTAACGTTTCTAGCTGTCAGATAATGTACCGTTTCTAGCTGTCAGATAATGTAACGTTTCTAGCTGTCAGATAATGTAACGTTTCTAGCTGTCAGATAATGTACCGTTTCTAGCTGTCAGATAATGTAACGTTTCTAGCTGTCAGATAATGTAACGTTTCTAGCTGTCAGATAATGTAACGTTTCTAGCTGTCAGATAATGTAACGTTTCTATCTGTCAGATAATGTAACGTTTCTAGCTGTCATACAATGTACCGTTTCTAGCTGTCAGATAATGTAACGTTTCTAGCTGTCAGATAATGTAACGTTTCTAGCTGTCAGATAATGTAACGTTTCTAGCTGTCAGATAATGTAACGTTTCTAGCTGTCAGATAATGTAACGTTTCTAGCTGTCAGATAATGTAACGTTTCTAGCTGTCAGATAATGTAAAATGTGTATGAAACAAAGTTATATAAATATGGTTGACAAACACATCAGAAAATGTCCTGCTTTGAGAAGGTGACAGGTAACTAGTATATTAAGGTGGGTGGTTTGCTTGTGTACCAAACACTTACCAAGTGGTCCGCTGTTGGTAAATGTTTGAGAAACACCGTTTTAGAAGCTATTTAGAGTGGTCCATCCCCAGCAAATGTTTGAAATTTTTATGCCTCTAGAAGGTATTTAGAGTAAACATTTTTTTGGCCATTTCAAGCTTTGAAACATATATTTAAACAAGTTGTTCTACCATTTAGCGGCGTACATTTTCTGCAACATCCCTCTATTTCATGTTGTCTTAACAGTTTTAAATATTAAATTTGGTGTAACAACTTTGAATGACATGTTATCTTACCAACCACCAGATTACATGACATGCCCTAACAATTAACAGAGTACATGTGTTGTAATATCTTCGTATGACATGTCCTACTAGCACCAAACAGAGTACATGTGTTGTAATATCTTCGTATGACATGTCCTACTAGCACCAAACAGAGTACATGTGTTGTAATATCTTCGTATGACATGTCCTACTAGCACCAAACAGAGTACATGTGTTGTAATATCTTCGTATGACATGTCCTACTAGCACCAAACAGAGTACATGTGTTTGTAATATCTTCGTATGACATGTCCTACTAGCACCAAACAGAGTACATGTGTTGTAATATCTTCGTATGACATGTCCTACTAGCACCAAACAGAGTACATGTGTTGTAATATCTTCGTATGACATGTCCTACTAGCACCAAACAGAGTACATGTGTTGTAATATCTTCGTATGACATGTCCTACTAGCACCAAACAGAGTACATGTGTTGTAATATCTTCGTATGACCTGTCCTACTAGCACCAAACAGAGTACATGTGTTGTAATATCTTCGTATGACATGTCCTACTAGCACCAAACAGAGTACATGTGTTGTAATATCTCGTATGACCTGTCCTACAGCACCAAACATAGTACATGTGTTGTATTATCTATGAAATACTGTTCAACTAGTAAATAAAAGGTTAGTTACTTCCTAATAGTTCAACAATAATGAAAGGATATACATTATACACATCTATCGACTTCAGTGAACATATAACTCTAACTTATACCAAAAAGCTAAATATATATTTGTTCCTTGGGTAAGGGTATTTTTAGGGGTGTGTTCTTCAAATCCCCCAAGTTCAAAAGGTTATTTGGGATTTGTGGATTTGAAAAAACATATTAGATTCAAGACTCTGATTATGATTTTTTTATTACTAAATTTGAATCAGAATTAGTTTTAGAGATATTGTAATTATTGGTGGTTTAGTCCAACATTATCATGGAGCAAACTCAACAACCAGACACCAGTTCATTAATTTAGCACTACTTATTGTATGAACTTTATAATGAGGGCATTATAAAAAAACAATGTTAAAAATTAGTTCATATGTTTATTTTCTATAAGAATTTAAGAAACAATCTGAAAAAAAAAACAGAAGAAAAGAATAAATTCACACTAGTGTTGGAGACCTCTTATGCGTACCATTTTTTTCTGGAGTTTAGAATCGAAATTGAGATTCAAATTCAAACTCTCTATAGATAAGTATCATCTAATACAACCACTAGTCAAAATCTGTTGCTACGGATGACCAATAAATTATATCTAATTGGTTGCATATAAACAAACCGATGGAAAAGTAAATAGTAAACATAAATGTAAGGTAAAGCTGTGGAAAGTAATAGGTGCACAAAATATATATATTATATTGAACATTCAACATGCGAAAACAAACAAACAAAGAGTAGAAGGAAAATATCATGTTACATGATGAGAATACTTACTTGTCTCCACCTCCATCAAAAAATGTAATGAGTACATGGTGTGGTTACTGTATTCAACAAGTCTACTTTAGTTGACTACATGCGCACTACAACCAACAGTTCCCTGATAAGATTCCTTTAAAGTCCTGACTGATAACTCTACACACAGTTTCAACCAAATACTGCTATCTACAACCAATCTTAGTAGCAGCAGATAAAATACACTACTCGGAAGTCATAGCTCATTCATAATTATATGAAATTATGAGACTTTTCATCCATCGATTAAAAATTATTTGTTGATAAACAATTTCTTATTAAATGACTAAAAAAACATAAGCTAAAACACAGATATCTGTTCCATAGTTTCTTTGTTCTACAGCTTACTTTTAATTAAAAGTATTTTGTTAATAAATAATATAAGTATAGCACTTAAACTATACATAGTTATATAGGCCTACTTTGTCCAAGAATATATAGCACATTTAATTTGCAATAAATTTATGAAAGAAAAATTATAATTATATGAGTGAGATAAATAATAGATGACTAATCAAACAAATATTTAGCTACATTACTGCTTTAAAGGTAATTTTTATATAGTGGATAAATACAACATTAATAAAAAAATTATAGTGTAACATCAATGTATACATCAAAGTAAAGATTCTGCCTACCTTTTGGGAACTAAACTGACTGTTGTTATTTACAAAGAGTTAAATGTGGTGATTTAATAGACCTAATTGAAAATTTGCCAGTAACACTGAAAAGATTGCTGTTAGATTTTTTTTAAATGCCAATTGTAATTATATTTTTACAATAAATGATAAATATTGAAAATTAGTGATAATAATTGTTAGTTAAACTATTAAACTAAAACATAATTTCAATAAAGAATGTGTTGTAAACAATGTCACAATATCTAATGATAAAGAGTAGGTAGAATGTTATAGAAAGGTAAATTACTGAATCAAAATGTGGAGTGATATTGCCTAGTAGTTTCCATATCATAAGTTGAAGTACTAATGCTCAGCATTTAATACCAAACCAAAAAATGGTGTTACCATTAATACTATAAAATAATTTCTTAATACTATAAAATTACCTGTGTGTTCCAGGTTTTCCAAAAAGGAATGTTTTTCCAGACAAATTAAGTTGATATCTGTAGGAATTTAATTTAATTTTTCATAAAATGAACTAGTGTGAAGTCATGTGATCAGGGTGGGATTTGGTTTCACGTAGGCACTTAAGGCCATTGCTGAGATATATAATATTCCATCAGAAGATTTCAGTGATGCCATTCCTAAACTTAACTCTAACAATAAAGGAAAATAAAGCAGAAAGTTGTAGTTAATTTTTTTCGTCATTTTACAACCACTTTACAGCTTCTTTGTAGCTTAACTTTTGATGATGTGAGTCAATGAAAATAAATTACAGTGGCATTCGTGCAGCATTGGTTGATATCACAGAACGTGAAGATAAACTAATACTGGTTCATGAGCAAAGCTTGGTAATAAATAATTAAATAGCTTATAAAATATCTTTTGATAAACAGTGAGAGAGTAAATAAAGCCGTCAAAGAACATGGAATTGAGTTGTGACAAATGCGGAATTATATGAAGGGCCCTTTGAATTTTGGTTGATTTTTGAGACAATTACAATATTATAATTTTGAACATCTTTAAAAAAACACCTTTGCTTCAAATTCTGATTAAAACAATGCCAATGTGAAAGAGTAAAAGGATGAGACAATTTGATTAAACAAAAGTGTATTATTGGTACCTGAATCATTGAGTGTCACACAAGTGTGCCTAGCTTTGTTGAGTTGCTGTCGCCTATTTATGTTTGTCTTGAAGAAATTTCTGAATCAGGTCACCAAAGTTCAGAAGTAGCTAGTGCTACTCTTGCAGCCATAGAGAAAAGTAGCTTCTTAGTTTCTTTATTAGTGTGCGAAAAGATTTTCAGTATTACCCTTCCACTTTCAATATACCTTTAAAGCCAAAGTACAACCTAGTAAGGCGAGGTTATTTTAATTCTGCAGGAACTATGAAATAATGCTGACGTTGAGTTTAAACAGATCTTTGAGTCTGCTTCCAAGCTATCAAATGATCTCTTCACACTGATAAACAAGCTCATAGAATCAATAAAAGGCAGACTCTTCAAGATAATCCCGCAGCAAATTCTGCTGAGGACTATTAGGTCTTCATCTTGATACCACCCATAAATCGGCTTATAGAAAGTTTGCAAGGGATATTTACGAGGAGTAACGACTGTCTTACTACTTTTCAAGCCCTCCTTCCTAGTTTTTCTTCACCTTACAAAGCCAATAGGTTAGAAGCCCTCTGTCTTAATAAAGAGATGTAAGTCTTCTTTGACTGCAATGAAACAAGACAACCATAGTTGGTGTGACAGAGTGAAGAAGATGAAACAGGATACCGAGGTCTTTGAGATTTTAGAAAAATGTACTAAAGCGTTTTTTCAACATCCAACAGATTTCTGGGATTGGCAATATTCAGATTCTGGGATTTTGGCAATATTTCCAATTCTGGGATTTGGCAATATTTCCTGTCACAATATTAAGTGCAGAGAGAACATTTTCAACATGAAAAGAGTCATGACTCTGTTATGACACAAAATTGGGAATGAGAGTGCTATTGCTTTCCTTGGTGTCAATGGGAGAGTGATGTCAATCTAGGAAGAGTTTTTAACATCATAACAAGAAAACGGACACAGTGATTATTACTTTGAGCTGTATTGTTACTTTTTCACTTATTTATTTAAACTACTAACTCTGTTCATATTTATTTGTATAAGCTACAAAATGATGTTTGTATATACAGGGTGGCTATAAAACTTTTATCATAAAATGTATCTGACTTTTTGAGGTTTTCCAGACAGAATTTAAAAATAATTATAGGGGTTTTCTTGGTTGATGGGAATTTACTCGTTTATTACAATGATAACATATTTTTGAAAAATCCTAAGCTACCAAACATCAAAATTCAAGTTCTTGTTTTTCTAATATTTAAGGTAGTATCTGTGTCCCTGTGTAAATATTTTATAAAACAAACCCTGTAAAAGTGTACCATGTTACAATAACATATATAGGCAATGCATTTTGTTAATATCGAGAAACAAAAACTACCCCTTTTGTTTAAATGTTTAGGTGTAGAATCAGTCAAGTATTTAAATTCCCTGACATTTCTTTGTTTTCCCTGAGATCAAAGAATTCCTCGACTTTTTCAGGTTTTCCTTGTTTTTCCTAACTGTAACCACCATGTATATGCTACATATGTGTGTTTCAGTCAAGGCCGTAGTCAGCCAATAATTTCAGGGGGGGTTTGGTGGGCCCATCCCCCAATTGACGGAGGCTAGAAAAAATTATAAATAAAAAACTGTTATAGAAGCTATCTGAAATTTTTTTATGACAACACACCATAACTGCCGAAGGCTAGAAAAAATTCTAAATAATAAACACCTCTGGAAACTCTCTGAAGTGCTTTTCATGGTAACACAGCCCCCTAATTTGTACTTGTACCTTAATTTTGATATTGTTTGAACCATAAATAAAACCATATATATATTATTTTCATAAAATTTCGGGGGGGTTTTGAACCCCGAAAAAAAAAAAAACCTGACTACGGCCTTGGTTTCAGTAAATTTGAATTGTTAAATACTGTTATTTTCATTAGTATACTTAAACAGTTCCTTAAGACTCTTATTTCATTTTGAGCTTTTACTTAGTTTAAATATATTTAATTATTTTTTGGCTTGAAAATATTCTATGACCTTTAGTCTATCAAAATGTACTTGCATTGTTTGTCATAAGGAGGAGAGGGTCTTATTTGTAGAATATGGATGGTTGTGCATGGAGGTACGATCAGTCCAATAGATGGATGAGACCCCCCCTCTCGAAATGAAATCATGGCCACATCATTGGCTAGAGCTCATTAACTGGTCCTGAGTGCCACTTTCTTTGACCAAGGTTTGAATATGAAATTATGATTGTACTTTGTCAATTATATTGAAATTAAAATTAGTATTCTTCCCAAAACTAAATGTAATGTGTGCTTTCATTTAGCACACACACCCGTGTGAACCAAATTTAATTCTTCTTTTACTTCATCATTTAGAGTTGAGAGGTTATCTGTTGCATAACTTTAAAATGCATTACGTTAATTTTGTTTAACTCTTTTATGCTACTCCTTTATATTAAAAACCAATAGTCACTCCTACAAATTACAAATCATTAATGGCACTATTATTTATGGAAAATTGCCTTTTTGAAAAAAAAATTAAAAGAAACATGCACACACACTTGAGAGTGTCTTAGCATTGGAGAATTTAACGCATATTGGAGGTCAGTGCATAACACAATGATATTGACATGCCCCATTGGGCTAACTAGCTCCAATTATATTTCAAATATGTTCTCTAAATAGAGACATTTTTGTCTGATTTAGAGTAGTGAACTAAGGCCTTGAAAAATGGCTTCTTCCTCTTTCTCTAACAAGTGGTAATCATTGTAACACTGCACAAATTAAAACAGTGGTGTTAGCATGTAGTTTGAACCAAATAACACAAATAAATAGGTATTTGTATGAATTTGGGATTAAACTGCCTGCTTTTAATAATAATTAACATTATTGTTAACCAAGAAAACAAATGGTACAGTATATTTGTAGAGACTTTCTTGCTCCTTTACATAAAAATGGAGATAATTATTAAAACTCTTGAGATATATAAAACAAAATTATAGATATTGTTGCAGATACATAATGGAAACAAGAGCTTAACATTCCACCAAAGAGCATACAATGAAATAATATTAACAATTATAGAAATGTATTTAAAAAATAATAATAATATTTCTATTCACCAAAGAGAACAACCAACTCCCAATTTCCCAAAACTAGATTTTAAAAAATATATTTGCTTATATTTCAGAAACTATTGGTTTTAAAAAATATATTTCAAATAAAAGTTAATTTGTATTTCTAATAGTCCTAAAGCTTTGCAGTGATAAGTTATTTTGTTTTTCAAAGGGTTGCGTAGATATGCTCAATTGGAGCTATCTGCTTATGTAAAGTACCCTCTAAGTCATTTTTGCAGAAAAATGAGATGTACCATTTTGTTTGTAATGTTAAACAGTGCCAAGATATGAATTTTAATCAAAATTCTTAACCTATTTTATAAAAATAGCCGTTTTATCTTTTTTTTCCTTGATTAAGTTACTCTTAATTTTAAAGTTAGATATCTAATTCCCAAAAAAACCCTATAGGGAATCTTATGAAAACCCTAAATACCAAGTGTTAACCTGGTCAGTAAAATGGATTTGGCTCTAGCCGAGATACCAGTGAAACAGCATCACAAAAACAACTTTTTCAGGTTCAGGTGGTATTGAAACATTGGAGTTAATCAAAATCTAAGATTCTTCCTCTCTATGAGAGGTCGCAAGAAAGTAAAAGTGGCCCCAAATGTTTGTACTTAATAAACATTGAAAGGAGGACAGAAGGCAAGGCTTACTTACACACCATCAAAATGTAAGCTTTAAGGTCAACAATTAAAAAACAACATAGTAATTTTCGGGCTGAGCAGAAGAGAGTAGCTAAAGGGCTAAGGGTTGGTCACTGGTCTGATTCTGTAGTTTCTGGTTCAAACTTGAGTCTTGATTTTTTTAATGCATATTGTTTTTGCTGATTGTTATAAGGATTTCTGGTGTTAGTATATCTTCTTGGAAGGAAAAGATAGTGAAAAATATGGTTACCTCTAATTGAGACTAGGCAAAATATCTGGATTTGAATATATATTGGTAGGAAAGATGTCGCCGACGAATCTAGGAAGCATTGCAAATGTTGAGGAGCGCTCGCATTACTCTGGTAATATGAATCAAAATTTAAATTATCTGCTTGGGCATTAAGTGCTACTTGTTTGTCTGGGTTAGTGTAGTTTATCAAAACAATGACCATTAATTTGCGGTCCGAGTGTTCCTGTGATGAGGTCAATGTTTATGATAGTTGAATTTAGATAAAAGCCGGCTGCTCTTAAAACACTAAATATTTTATTCCACTTACCATGTTTTGAGGCTGATTGGCCGATATAGCCTTGCTTTTTCTGGAAGCATATGGACAGACTTTTTAGTCTAGTATCCTTCCACTTTGATGACTTTTATCCCCACCACCACCTTTTTATTTACCCTTTTATAATCAATCTGGTGACACACCAATACTAGTTGAGTTGATTTTTAAGAAACATAAGCACATTATTCAAGCACGGTCAACCTTTATTAGTAAAGTATTTTAGGAATCAAAATGTGTAAGGATGTTTTTCCAGTATCATTTTTAGAGGCTAAAAGAAATAATATTATTTCATAAAATCCAAAGACTACTAAACATATATATTAGAAAGTTATTTGAGGTTTGTCGTAAATGATGAATGTTGTATTATGCAATCATAAACAACTTTTATATTAATAAAAAATCAAGGTGTTGATTGATGGTCATGTTCCATTGAAAAAAATCCTAATTTAGATTATGTTGATAGGTCAATGCTTGAGGGAGTGAATAATTCAGTTTAAGTTTGGTAGCAATTTAATCCAATATAATATGGATGTAGAGGGTATGATAAGTAGAATATCAGCAATTATTTAGTGAAAGGATAGAAAATAATTAATGAGTGGATTAAAGTGACAAATGAAAATGATTATAAATTAATCTTTGACGACCCATTTAGTTTTATTAACACACTGTCCAAAGAATAAGGGTCGGGTGTCAATTTTCAGATACTTTCAAAATACATAGTGGGTTGAAACAAGGAGATGTACCTTCCCATTTCTTTTCAATCCAGCCTTAGAGCGTGCTATTAGGGTAATTCAAGAGAATAGGGAAGGGTTGACATTAAAATTATACAATTCAGCTATTAGGATACGAAAATGATTTAGCTTTGTTGGGCAATATTAAAGAAGCTGTTGCAAGAAATGCAGAAATTTTATTAGAGGCTAGTAAGAAAATAGGTTAAGGAGTGAACGCTGAAAAAACTATGTAAATGATCACTCAGAGTACAGAGATTGAGGATGATAATTTTGAAATTATTGAAAACCTCTATCATTTGACGTAGTTAATGAGTTTAAATATTTAGGAACCATTTTAACTACCAATAACGATATTAAATTGGAAATTAGGAAAAGAAAACAATTAGGAAATGCATGCTATTACTTGGTCAGTAAGTTGTTGTCATCTCTCCTGCCGCCCAGGACTGTAAAACTCGGAATATACAAAACAATAATTTTACCAGTTGTTCTTAACGGGTGTGAAATGTGGTTTCTTACCTTATATAATGAAAACAAATTTAGGGTGTTTGAAAACAAGAAGCTAAGGGAGATATTTGGTCCAAAAAGGGATCAAGCTACTGAGGAGTGGAAGAGGTTATATAATGATGAGTTTTATATCCTGTATTATTATTATTATTATTAGCACCGCGTCTTACTACCTGTTCGGGTTATATGCACTTAAGCTAATGTGTAATGGTAGGGTGATTGTGAGATGAAATGGAGGACCTACAGTTTAACGTGGAATCCGAACCACGGTAGAGACCTGGCATTCCTCACATTCACAAGTTGTGTTTAATACACATCTTGTCAGAGGTGAAGGAAGGGTTTGGCAATCAGATAAATCTGTGCCGGGACCTAGGATTGAACCCCGGCCTCCAGCACAGAAGTCTGACACCTTACCCCTATACCACCAGGTCACCCTACATATCCTGTACTCATAACAAAATATTGTTAGCATAATTAAGTCTTGTAGATTATGGTGGGCAGGACATGCAGTGTGAATGGGAGATTCTAGAACCTTGTTCAGGGTACTGACTGGCAAACCCAATGGGAAGAGACATTGAGAATAGACCTGAACGAGATAGGGTGTAATGAAGTGTACTGTACTAGCTCAAGATAGGGAGAGGTGGCGTACTTTTGTGAGTGCAGCAATGAGCTTTCGAGTTCTTAGTGCTGTAACTAAGTAAAACAATGTCCATACACTAATAAAATAAGATTGAAAAGAGCAAGCCAGTTTAAACTGGTGAAAATGTACCTTCTGTTTATTTTGTCTTGTTCAAACATGTTTCTTTAACCATACTTTGATATATATATCCTAAAAAAAAAGAAGCATCTATCCCTAAAAATTATTGAAAGAAAATATACATGAAGGGCACATTTTTTATAAAGTGTAAATAACACATGCATGTGAACGTGGTTTTCATGGGCGTGAGAGAGCATATCTACACTAGCGGGAGTAATTCCTACCTGTGAAGCCGCTCGAATGAGCTCCAAGGTTACTGCGCAGGTCGGGAATGGCAGATATTGACTGCGGGAAGCTACGCTTGTGAGCTACCCCTTGGCTATTCCTTGGGTAGACTGAGAAAGTTAGAGCACATGTGAACATGGATTAATATTTTTTTTAAGGCTTGGATAAGCAATACGGTACCATGATGGGCAACTAGTGCATTTCTGAGTCTCGGGGAAAGGGAGTCAAGTGTCAATATAGATTAAAACACATTTTAAGTTATCTTGGTTAAAGAAATAAGCACGTGTTTATTATTTCCACACAGCACTTTTTATTAAAGTGAATTTTGTGCTTTATTATTACTCAACCAAAAAAAGTATTTAATACTTGAGAGTTCAGATTAGATAGTAAAAGATGTTGTAAGATGAATTTTTGAAAGGAGGACATGGGCAATATTCTCATTTATTTTGTTATTGGTTAACTTAGAATTTACATATCTACAGCGTCATTTCCTATTGCAAGAAAAAAAATCATCGATGATTTTCTTTTGAGAAAGCCACCCATTCATTTTAATTGGAAGCTCATTTTTATTTTATTTTTTCATTTGGTTCAGATGTTTATTGTTGTTTAGCCCAGATTTGGTTCAACTTTTTTTTTTGTGGAATTATTTTTACTCTGTGGATTTTGGAAGCATCTAGCTTACTAAGGACATAGCAATACTTGGTATTGAATGAGGGCTGATGCTAGGTGAAAGCATTGCATTCAAAATAAGCCAACAAACTAAAATTTAGAGCTAAAAATAGTGAAAAACGCTAATAAAAACAAAATAAACTCATATGCCTAGCATCAGAATTAACCTATCTAACTTATTGATGAATGTATTTGGAGTTAGAACTAAAAATTATTTTAATGTTCTATATCATTATCTTGCAAAGTTGCCCCCACAGGTACGGTATTAGATGGAAAGAAAGAACAAAACTAACAGAAAGAAAATAAGAATGTAAGAGACATATTGTATAAATTATCAACGACTTGGTAGCCACTCCCTTGTAATGCTTGTTAGCGGGATCAAACCTTGTGCAATGCATGTGGCGTAGAGTGAGCGTGTTTAAAGGCATGCAATAATATTGCAAAAGATAATAGACCAGTCACCTTGTTGATGCATTAATTTGCACTAGTTTTAAGTTTTAAAGTTACTAATAAACTTTTTTATGTAGCATTTTTTCATCCATTAACCTGAATAATTAAAGGTGATAAGATGAGAATGACTGAGCATCCCTTAAAACAGTCACCATACACCACCAAAACTTACCCTCACCATTTCAAATAATGACAACCTTACACCAGTTAAGTAATCGAGACAAATCTGTACACAGTTAATAATGTGATTTAATAAGAAGCTGTACAATTAAGTTAAAATCATAGCAAATAAAATAATGTAATATAACTAATTTACAAGAGATGATGACATACTAACATAATATGGTGATAACATTCACAGGCAGCTTTGGGCTGCTAAAAAATGAAGTGGAAGAAGTTGTATAAAATATAACAAAAGTATAATACACCTTTGTAGAAAATTGGCAACCACATAAATACTATATCAAAGTTTGGTGTAGCAATGAAGTCTGATTTTAAACTTCCCCATAACATTGCATATTATTTTTCAACTGCAATACTGTATAATATTTCTTGCATCCAAATTCAACCGGATGAAAAAAAATGATCCTTAACTGCCATTTTTTTTACATTCATTACTGTTTCCAGCCTGTGGCCTGGGTCAGTTTTTTATTAAAGCCATATATTTTCCACTGGCAGTTAGCTTCTTCATATACCTTACAATCTAACTTAAGACTAGAACAGGCCCAACATCCAGTCCCGGCCATTAATTCATCACTGTGAAAGGATAAACCCACATTTCACCAATGATACATTTTTGGCCATGCCGGGAATCGAATCCAGGACCCTTATCTCTGTAGACAAACACGCTACCGACTGAGCTACAGTAAGATGTCGGATCCTTAACAGCCTGTGTGTCTTTTATGTATGTTTTAGATTAGCGCTGAGGAAGGACATACAATAAATCACCAATCACTCAACTAGAGTTTCCTGTGAACCTTTGTTGAAAACAGTAAATATTTATACAAATAAACAATAAATTACAAACAGTTTTCAAACCAATTAGTTAAGTGGCTCGATATAACCGTATTATTGAACCCTTTGCCCCAAGATTGAGTTACAATATGCATACAATACTAACACGAGTGCAAGTTTCTTGAGGATAGTTTGAACCGGAAACCCAAATTTGGCAAAATGACTAATAAAGGAGGCAATGATGCCTTACCTTCCTTGAAGTGTGCCGCTTTCTCTGTCCCCGGATACCTCACACACTTCACCGGGTGAATCTCTAGCACATTGAACAGGTCTGCTAGGAAGACTAGGAGATTCTGTTTCATTGACCTGTAGCCAATGTAACATATAATACAAGTGTTTTAAATTATTTTTAAATTGTAATTATATGACTTGCATTCTGTAAAATTAGTTAGCTAGCTTAAGGAAATAGGATTAAGAAATTAAATGGAGATTAACTACCTTATTCTAGTTCACAAACGTTAATGTTACAGATACCAACAGTGACTTCCAATGACTGACTATCTAACCTAAGAAAACATGTCTAGGAAAGTGATCAGTACAGGTCGTGGTTAATAGAGGCATACAACTATGTAGATTGGGCAACCTCAAGAAAAGATGTAAAGCTTATCCTTTGTTGCCCAAGCTGAGATAAAATTTTGGCCTCTTAGATAAGAGATAACTGTCATTCGCCAACTATCAGAATATAACTTCCACCTCCAATCCTTAATTTAAGTGGAATTTGTTTTTGTTTTTCTCATGGGTGGGAGATAGATAAATATAATGAGGCCCTAATGAATCCAAGAATGTTCCCTAACAAGTTATTTTCTTCTGAAAGTCATTTGTTCAAATTGCAACTAGTGATACCAACTGTGTAGGATTCATCTACAACTAGGAAATATCAGCCAATGATAAGCCAAGTGTATAAAGTATCTGAAAAAACATCATAATACAATAAATTCTTGATACATCAAGGTTCCATATAGTTTGAGGTGGGTTTTGCCCAATACACATATTTTACCAAGGATGAGCAATGTGTGGTTATGCTACAAAATAACAATCACAAGCACCCACTTCAGTTACCATACTCTTGCAGTAGACTATACTGTCAATAACAGAGAGATTGAGATTAGAATCTTGGTCGGCTGTACCGAGTTTTTTCCCCAAAATTGTTTCCCACTCTCTTTCCACACAAATGTGGGTACATTTCCTCTAAATATAACCTTGATAATCCCTATAAACATTAGAGTAATTAGTACATAAGCATATAAACCAAATGGGTAGTAAAATCTGGTGCTAAAAAAATTCAAAGCCTAAAATTTCACTATAAATCTCAAGTTCAGTTCTTACTTAAAAATATATGTATTGAAAATGGTAGAAACCATTGGCAGAACTTTTTTTTAATATTTGAGAGCCATTAAACATAACATTTTTGAGTCAATAATGGTGGACGTACCCCCTCAAGTATGTGACATCCTCCGGCATCATATGGAACACAGAAGAGGGGAGACAGCGATTACAGAAGTTATAAACTAAAGACAGGTTTTGAACAGAGTCCGAGATCGTAGGGAAGTAGTTGACAATGACGTCCGTCCAGGGTAGTTCCTCAGGACAGTAAAACGAGATGAGAGCCGCAAGACACACCCCATTGCAAAGGTCTTTCAACTCGGTCAGTGGCCGGATGTCTGGTGTGTACAATCGATCGCCCTAGGGATGAAACAAACAATGCTGGTTTCAACATGAATGTACCTAGAATAAAAGTAAAAAATGTACCCTCAATGCAGCCTTACCAAGAAATGCAAATTATTATTTGTGCAGTCAAACTCAGGGTCGTCGCGCTGCAAGGAATTGGGGCTGGGGTGGGGAGGTCTTAAATCCCATCAACACCCCCGCGGCGGGAAACGCTTGAAAGTTCGGAATTTTGTGCAGAGTCGAAATCTTGAGTTGGGAAATTCTAAAATTACTCTGTACCACAGTACTTTCAACTATGAAAGTTCTTTACCGTAGACTTGTACACACACATTTTAAATTTCCCTACTCTTCAAAAGTTTCTAACTTCATAGCTCATCAAACAGTGAAAGGAGAAACATCCCGTTGTAGATTGTACAGAAAGCTTAGTTAATCATGTCTGCTTGTAGCGCCACACTGTTGTCACTACCTACTACTATAAGCTAGTAGCCTTAAGGAGGTTAGGTAATGTTTTAAGTTGATCATTTAATAGAGCCTGGAGTTTTTATGAGCCGAAACTTCTTAGCTTTTCTACACGCAATAATGGTGAATGCCAAAACAAATAACACTTTTAACTTAAAAAAACCATTATTAACAAATAGCTTTAAAAATACAGTTGCCTAAAACTTTGATTCAAGGACCAGATATCCCCTCAAATTTTATGATTTTTTCCAAGAGAATAACCCCTTGAAACCCTGTTGCTTGGGGGTATTCCATACCATACCATTCCAGGCCCCCTGGTATTCTCAATGTTGCCTTTGTACTGTCCCTGGCCATCTGGGATTTTTTCTTATTTTAAGAAGACCTAGAGTTGGTAAATTCACCGGTCCCCTCCCTCTCCCCAAAATATATTTTGTGTGACGCCCCCGCTCAGACCTATAGGTTAAAATAACTACATGAAAAATACTTGTGCGTGCAAACACAAAATATTTTGACCAAAATTGTGCTCTGTAAAATAAAATATGTTCTAAAAAGAGAAACACATTTCTTTAACAAATTTGAAACATTCTACAACTAAAAATATACAATAAAGCTTGATGTTTATGGTTATTCCTATGTAATTTATAACTATGATATTAAAATATGATTAAGTTAAAAACTTTTACTCTATGGTGGTTTGAACGTACAGCTCCCTCAAGCTCTAAAGATAAGCCAAACACCTTACCTCAAAGCCAAATGTTATAAACAAGCAAGAATGTGGCAATATTTTAAGAATTACTTTTTTAATCAAGTGTTAAATAGTTAACTATCTCAAATACTTATGGGATCCGGATGGAAAGAAATTACTTAATTACTTTCAATCACTTTATTTTGTTGATTAACTTGTTTGAAATTGAAACCTTTAGGCAAAACTCATTCATAGAAATAAGGAATGTTTCACGTACATCAGCACCTGTGGCGCTGTGGTTTAGCTCCTGCTCTATCTTTTGTCTGAGAGCACAACATGCTTTGTTGACCCACAGGAGTAGACCATCCTCATGGTCTGAGGGCAAGGGTTCCACAGGCGGGGACCGAGCCTGGCTGAACCGCTGAATTGCCGCCACCACCCTGTCTGGTGTCACCACCTCCTTGGCATACAGTACCATTATTGCCTCTATCACCGCCATGTGTGCGCTCTGAAACAAGTTGGGGATAGAGGTTACCATCTCCTTGACAAACAGTATCATCATGGTCTCTTAGCACCCACTGGCTTGCGCCTGCTCTGAAACAAGTTGGAGATAGAGGTTACTATCTCCTTGACAAACAGTATCATCATGGTCTCTTAACACCCGCTGGCTTGTACCTGCTCTGAAACAAAATGTTAATAGATGTTACTCCTTCTTGAAAAACAACAGCATGGATCCCACGACGTGTGTGATATGAACCAAGTATATAATTCCTTGACATACAACACCAACACAGTGAAATGTGTTAGCTTTGAAACACAGACAATAGTAGTCCTCTCCTTGGTACATAGCACCCTCATGGTCAAAATAACATTCATGTTAGCATTTTGAAATAGATGCAGATGACAGTTGTTTAGCGTAAAACACTATCATAACAAGAGCCCAGATTTGTATGCAATTACACATTTTAGTCCCGCCAGTTAGAAATGTGAAAAGCGAGATGTTAGCGAATTAGATTTGGGACTTTTTTTTTAATCTTGCATAATTATGTTAGAATATTTTATTGAATTTTACATATTTTTGAAGATATTAGACAAAATTAGATATTTTGCATGTTTTTTTACTAATTTTCAAGCATCCTATATTTTCACAAAGGAATGTATCTAGTGAAGGGGTGGCTGTGAGCAAAGTCAGAGTCAGGTATACTGGCTCATCAGAGGGGATTACAGTTGCCACAACGTAACTTTGTGTTGGACCTGTCTCGTTCTGTGAAGGGAAGAGAATGTGATAGTGGCCTCGTCGGTCTTTGGTTGATAGAAGAAACCGATATAAAGTGGCAAGGCAAAGAACAAATTACTAAAACAGAACCCAAAATAAATTAATCAAGGAAATTGAATTTGAAGTCGGTCACAATAATGGTATTTTGAAAAGAAAACAAATCCAACTATGTACATACATATGTGTGAGCGTGCATACACACATATCTAATCACGCCGTTACTTTACAAGGTAGGCAAGAAACTGTGCATATAGCCAAAAAAACAACACCTTCATACTTAATCCATCCTCACTAATTTTCTCCACACTTCCCTATCATTGCATACTCTCTTCGCTTCAACAAGATCCATACACTGAATCACACATGCTCTTTTATTCTTAAAATTATTATTTTCACACATTCATCTACAACATTTAGCCACATCTTACATGGTCTACACCTTCCTTTTGATCTACACACTCTACCTTCATATATTTGCTTCATCACTCGGTCCACTCATCCTCTAAACATGCCCAAACCAACGTATAACACACTTCTTTCACAATGACCTATTGGATTCCCTTTCAAACCACACTCCTTCAGCACCCATTCATTACTGAGTGTCTGTAAGAGTTTTTCCACTTACATTTATTAAATATCTCATTCCAACCGCATTCACCTTACTCTTGTGTTTCTCCTGACAAAACCATGCTTCATATCCATAAAAACATGTTGGCGTTAACATACATTTATATTTTGCCAACTTTGCCACTTTTGATACTACTTCAGTCTGTACAATAGTCCACATACAGCCAACTACTCTCCAACATGCATTCACCCATTTGTTAATTTCATATACATATAAGTGTAATATTAATATCTGCTAGTATGTCAAGATCAAACATTAAATATCGGACCAAAATAAAGAATTCAAGGAAGCTGAATTTAAAAAATCTGAATTAGTCTAGAATTCACTTGTTTTCAAAGAGTTCGCAACAGTGGAGATTTCATTTAAAGATTATAGTGTATGTACGATTTTTAGAATCATTTATATAGTGCAATTTATTTCAAGTCTTTAATTATTATTATTATTATTATTAGCACCGCGTCTTACTACCCGTTCGGGTTATACGCACTTACGCTAATGTGTAATGGTAGGGTGATTGTGAGGTGAAATGGAGGACCTACAGTTTAACGTGGAATCCGAACCACGGTGGAGGCCTGGCATTCCTCACATTCACAAGTTGTGATTAATACACATCTTGTAAGTCTTTAATTAATGGGAAATTTAAGTGGTGTAAAACAAAGTAATATTGCAATGCAACTTGACCAAAAAGTATATGTGTATGTTTAGAAAGGTGTTTTTCTATTAGTTCATTCAGAAATGTGGAGCCATAAAATTAATTATTGTTTCAATAATATATGTTTATATCATTAACATGGGAAAGAAGATTTATTCGATTTAATATATTTTCACATTATATATTTTAACCGATTTTGCTACACATTTATGCATATATTTTAGATTAATATTACCGGGCTCTAATCATAACTTATATTGCCAGTGTATGAATTAAGGAAGCTTCGTACTCCAAGCATATTTTCTAAAATATTGAACTGAAAGTTTGTGATCACTCCAATTCATGAAAAACCAAAATAAAATGTGGGTGAGGACATTTATGTGAAGTAAAGTAAAGTAATTATTTCTATTTCATACACTTTAAAAGTTCTGAAATTACCTGATCTATCCAGATTTTCCAGACAAAAAAATAGAGTATTTTCACAGTTTTTAATAACAACTATCTAGTTATACTGTTTTTAATAAAGTCACCCGCCTCGGTGGCGTAGTTGGCTAACGCGCCAGTCGTGTTGAGCTCTACCGGCGAGGACGGGGAGATCGAGGTTCGAATCTCGGTCGGGTGAACTGGGGGTGGTTTTTCCTAAATGGTTTTCCACTCTCCCTCCACGCAAATGCGGGTTCACTTCCTCTAAATTCAACCTTCCCCATTCCTAATCCATTAGCGTAATTAGTACTTAGGCGTATAACCCGAACGGGTAGTAAGACGCGGTGCTAAATATTATTATTTAATAAAGTCTTAACACATAATTATTTGTAAGAGTACACAAGTTTATAGAAATAACTAACCAGTTTTAGACTTGACAATACATGTTATAATAACTAAGAACATTACTCAACTGATACACAAGTTCATAGGCATAGACACAGATCAGCTAAAAAAAAGGATACTTTAACAGTGGTACCAACCTAAACTAGAATTTACCCACATAGAATTGCCTATTTTAACATTATTAAAGAAAAATATTTCAGTCTTCTTGCAAAATCATAGGAAATGGAGACAAAACTAGTATTTTATACTGGAATATGTTCTACTTCATGCTTCAAAGATTATCGGAGAAATATATGAAAATTCCAGTGACTTTTAAAAGATCCCTGAATATTGCCTGTCTTCTTTGTGTCATCTTGAATTCCCTTACTTTACTGATGTCTATCAAATCTAAAATTGACCTGCTTTGTATGGGATAATAAGATGAGAGTGAAATGGATTTAAAGTTATGCAAATAATTACCTGCCTTCTGTGTGATAGATGAATTTAAAGTAATGTAGATAATTGACTGCTTTAATTATGTTATCAGGATAAGATAGATATTGAGAAAGCAATGTAGGTACTGACCATCTGGTGTTATTTGGATGCTAGAAGGAGATTAGTAAAGAGAAGTAGATACTTACAAGCTTGATGGGTGTGGTCTGGATGAGTACAGTCTCAGTAAGCTGAGCATCAGATGGCTCTCCTATCAACACTCCTTTCCTGGCCAGCGCCTGAATTATGCCACAGTGGTTCAGGTTGTGGTAGTTCGGGTCCGAGTAGATATTTGACAATGCCAAACAGTACAGCTCTGCATTCGCCAGCGAGTGCACAATCTGGGGCTTTAGGTGTTCTTGATCCTGTATGGGTTGGGTTGCAACATTGTTTTTTAAATGTCTTGGATTCCCTTTGCATTTTATAAACATAATGTTATATTAACACTGAGCTTAGGTTCATTTCATAACAAATTATTTAATGTAATTTGCTCTTACTCTTCTATGTTTTTAGTTAATTATTTTTCCTTGAAGTTAAGTTCATGCTAGAAATATCATAAATACACATAATGTAAATATTAAAATGATTTGTTTTCATTTTCAAGCTGCTTTATAATTAAAAGTGAATGGTGTAAATTAATATATATGTACAACATTCAATAGTATTTTGTTCACTTTGGTGCCAAATAAAATTAACTACATGATAAAACATATTTTATAGGTTTATGCAAAAGGCGTTGGCATTTATTTTATACTAATGTGGCATTTGAACCTTAAGATATCACATTAATCTAATGGTTCTAAATTTATAAGAAAATAACCTTTCACAAAGAAAAATTTTATGATGAAACTATCATTCAATAAAATTTTAATCACACAATACAAAACAGAAAGCTGCGGCTAAGTGTTAGTATACACCTAATTTTCAAATAATATGGAAAACACTAACCCTTACTCTTAGCTCCTTTTTAATAATCTGATAAAAAGACAAACTCATTTTGAAATAGAATCTAACTAAGACTACTCAAACTTATGGTAAACTAGTTTAGCCAGGAAGCCATAGGAACTAAGTTTTACCCATGTCAATATTCAAGCAATAATGCTGCAGTTTTAACCAAGTCCAAATCCAACCAAGGACAAAGTTTTACCCCCATTATTAAAATAAGAACACTACAGTTTTATATTCTTTGATATTTAACCAAGAGCACTGCAACCCTACCAAATTTGCATCCAACCAAGAAAACTAGTTTACAAACACTGATTTCCAAATAAAAAGAGATAACTCTTATTTAAAGTTATAGTCAATCAAAACAACCCAATTTTATCCGCAATAACTTTCAACCAAGAACACTGCAGTATTACCCACAATCATATTCAACCAAGAACACTGCAGTATTACCCACAATCATATTCAACCAAGAACACTGCAGTATTACCCACAATCATATTCAACCAAGAACACTGCAGTATTACCCACAATCATATTCAACCAAGAACACTGCAGTATGAACCACAATCATATTCAACCAAGAACATAGCAGTATTAAATCAAGTAAATAGCAGTATTACCCATGCTGACCATAAATTACAACCTAGCTAGTTACTTTTTGTCTGTTTGATTTATGAATTTGAGTTTTGAATTATTTTGTTCTTTAATTTTTAGACCTTTGAGGTAAGATGACAATGTAAACCCTTCTTCCTCACCCTCCCAACCATTATTTTGGGACTGGTTTATACATTTTTACAGTGGTGTGTGTGATTTACAGCTGTGTCAGTTCAAAAAGAAAAACTATTATTTAATTATCAAACTAGGCCCATTAATGAATGGTTTTGTTGTGCAAAAATATTGAAGATAAAGGTTGAAGATTTGTTTGTCAGTGCTAATGGTGAGTCCTGAGTTGAGCCCAAAACTACTGATTTTATTGTTCAAAATCTCACTGATCTTCAACATGTGTTTCATTATATCTATGACAGTGTGGGCCAACCTTTCATGACTCACAAGTTAATCTGCATAATGCAGCAAAAACAGCGGGTTGCAAGCAAAATATAAAGTAATGCTTATGGTGACAAACAAATAACACTTTAAATTATGTTTAGTTTATTTAGAACTAATATTTAATAATATGATTATATTAATTTAGTTATTGAGATCACAAAAAATGTTTTGTGCCTCAAGTTTTTTGATAATGCAAATCAGGGTTATGCCTTTTCCTGTTATTTATTTAAAAGCCAGTTGAGATTGGTGGGAAAGAATACCAACAGGTCTGGGGTTGGATCACACTACTTTAAGGTATATTTTCACTATGGCTATGCTTTGTACCAACTCCTAAATACCTATTTTTGTGGTATTTTTGTCAATTTGTTGGTTTGAATCCCGGCATGGCCAACATTTATTAATCTACATATGGTGCAAAACTAAGCAAAGTAAGAGTGATACAGAGCTTTAAAAACGCTAGTGTTTGAACTAATACCTCATGATCCCGGTAGAATGGCTCCTTCAGGTTGTCAGGGACCTTGTTGTTATAAGCCTTGGATAAGAGCCACTTGACAGACGCTCGTTGTTTAGCCTGAAACATACAAATAACAGATTTATATCAAGCAATCATGTTCCTGATATGATACCTTTAAGTATATGTATTTTTTAAAGAGCCGTGAGAGTAATGTTTTGATAGCAACCAATTAATCATGTGTATATTTACAATTACTTCCATATAAATTCATTTTGTGTAAATCTATTTGTTCTGTCTTTGCGCTAGATTCATATGCTTAGGAAAATGTAAAGATTTATGATTTTATTTATTTTTTAATTGTAGATAGAAAATAATTGTTTATTAAGCTTTTAAAACTTTTGTATATTTTTAACAAACAAATGTGAGAGAAAAGCTTCAAGGAATGAAGAGTGTTAGCTTTGAAAGATTAAATTTAGAAATTAGATTTATTCTGGGTAGCAAACATTCAGTGGCGGCTCGTGAGTTTTAACACTGGGGGTGCTGCTTGGGTGGGGCAGGGGAGGGAAGGGGAGAGGAGATTGAGATTGAGAAGGAATTTAGAGGAATCATTTGGCAGGATGTATAATAATGTTTTCCTTTAACATTTTATAGCTTCATTTATTTTCTAAGATTAATTAATTTTTAAGACTTATTAGCAAAAAGGTAGTTCTACGAAATATAAATTTTAAATGAATGGTTTCAAGACAGTGACATTGCCTGAGTTAAAAATCTACTTTGTTTAGTTTAGTCTCTATTTAAAATACAACAATATGATTTTGTTATGTATTTGTCAAGTGTAGGGGTTCTGCTTAAAAACAAACACAATAACGACATACTATATTTGATTGTAAGAAATAAACTTTTTTTTTCTGTATATGAAATTATATAAAAAATAAACAGATACATCAAAATATCATTAAAAAGGTCAATATTCAATTAAAAAAGTAAAGTCGGTGATTCTTTAGTTAGAATAGATATTATTTTGATAGTAAATTAAATGCAAACGATAAAATATATTTTAATTATAATTTAGAGGCTCATAATACTGTATCTTAAAATGCATTTTACTTTTGAATGGCAACCAAATACTATGAATTTATATTTGGACAAACGCTTTGAACATAAAAATTACTGTAAAAGAAGGTCCTTGGGTTTTAATTTAAATTTTTTCAGTTAAACTTAATCGAGAAATATTAAATGATAATATATTAACAACATTCTAGTTTTAGTATTCATTTCTGCGCTCATTTGATAAGCAGTTAAACACATAAAAATACAGAATTCAAAAAACAAAATGGTTTGTCACACAATTCAGTTAAAAAGTTAGACTGTGACTGTCAAGAGGATCTGCAAAAGTTGCAGCTCCAATCCTATGTTACCACTCGGGCACTTCAGCCTACTCCCCCTCCTCTGCTTCTACACACAACCACTATATAAGGTGTTCTGCACGAATTGCAGCGCCTGTCGCTTTCCTAGCCTCAAAGTCATGAAAACCTTCCGTTCAAAGCAGCACAATAATTATGGTCCGAGAAAATTAAAAAATCTGAAATTTTTTAATATAATATATTCTTCTGGGTTGTGTTTTGACATAACTAAAATAAAATAAACTATATGTATTATGCAGAATAAGTTGCGGTTACTGCAGCTCCGCAGCTCATATGCACGAGCCGCCACTGCAAACATTACAGATTGTGTTTAATAGCGTTAAGAAGTTTTTATTTTAAAATCCCATGAATTATGTATGTATAGAGGTGTTCAATATGTTTTTCATCACAAGTAGTGAAGACCTTGAAAGTGATCCTTTCTTCATCTTCCAATAAATTCTGTAAAATATTTATTAATGTAATGTATGAGATGAATCAGTAAGTAGTTTGACCAACTCAGGCTTGATACTATTTTCTTACAAAATTTCCTTTACTTTCTTGGTTTTTCAAAAGGAACCCCTATTTTTTCAGACACTTTAGATACCGGTAGTAGATGAATTAAACTTTATTTTTCATAAAATTTACCAGTGTGAGGCTATGTACTTGGTTTTTGGAACAGGATGGTTGGATCCTGATGGGGAAATATATGCAGTAACTACCCAATACAATATTTCAGATGGGATGTGAAATAAGGAAGGGTGTTAGAGACTTATTTGAATCAAGGTGCAGTGTTATTTTTCTTATATTCCAAAGATTATATTTAAAGATTTTTTATATTAATAAGGAGGGGTGTGAAAGTACACAAAAATTCTAGTTTTAGTTGTTCAAACGAGACTTGAAGATTTTTAGACAACTCAAAAAAGTTGAGTACTCAGAATTATTATTTTTATTTTAGTTTGAAAAATCTAAGTTTAATTAATATGATTCAATTTAAATATGCTATTTCATAGCAAATGCAGTCCTTTAGTATATTGTCTGAAATGTATATTTCCTACATTATAGTTCTTGACTAGTGATGATAAACCTCACCATCTTACATGTTTGGTGTAATGGTGGCCAGACTGGAGCGACTGAGCGCGCACGCTTGAAAGATAGAACTGGTTCTATTTTTCAAGCGCACGAGCTCGACCCGGTACAGTCTAGTTTACAGGCGCTAGGCAATATTATAGTATGTTGGTTCATTGAGTGCTAGGAAAACTTCTCATTTTGACATTTTTATTACTATCGATAGGTTTAGCACACTTTCTGGAAATTGAAAAATGACACCTGGACACGGGAATTGAACCCGATACTTTTGGCTTAGTACGCCAATGCTCTAACCACTGAGCTATCCAGGATTCGTCCCGTGCCCAGGGTCATTCCTCACTCATATTTTAAGGCAGAGGCTATGATGGAGTGCGGAAATCGTCGGCTACAAGTATGTGATTATATTAATATCACGAGCCATCGGATAACACAGCCATCTTCGACTCGGTAGTTGGCTTTTTGCTGCCATTTGTACAATTATTATAACTGTACGGGATTTCATGTTAAGAATTAAATAGCCAAAGCTATTATTTATGCTTTTAGTGAGGATTACTGCATCTAGGTATCATATTCTGAAAATTGAAAAATGACACCTGGATAGCTCAGTGGTTAGCGTACAAAGCCAAAGGTCCCGGGTTCGATTCCCGTGTCCAGGTGTCAATTTTCAGAATATGATATCTAGATGGAGTAATCCTCACTAAAAGCATAAATAATATCTTTGACTGTTTATTATTATTATTATTATTATTATTATTATTATTATTATTAGCACCGCGTCTTACTACCCGTTCAGGTTATATGCACTTACGCTAATGTGTAATGGTAGGGTGATTGTGAGATGAAATGGAGGACCTACAGTTTAACGTGGAATCCGAACCACGGTGGAAGCTTGGCATTCCTCCCATTCACAAGTTGTAATTAATACACTTCTTGTCAGAGGTGAAGGAAGGGTTTGGCAATCAGGTAAATCTATGCCAGGACCGAGGATTGTGCCTCGGACCCTCAGCACAGAAGTCACCACCTTACCCCTAAACCACCAGGTCACCGATTGACTATTCAATTCTTATTATTAGCACACTTGCTATTAACGACCTAATTTAATTGTTAAGATCATAAACCATACTTATATATATATGTATGTGTGTAAAACTGATATGTTAAAATACTTCAATATTATCAAAGTAGGCCTCTACTAATAAGAATCACCACTAGCGTGGATAGAGGAGGAGAAAACCACAACAATAAATCACTTGTTAAAACCACCCTGAGATCACTCAGCCAAGATTCGGAGCCTCATCGTCAACAAATAACGAGAGGTATCAGCTAATTGCGCGCTCGCTCGCAGGCTTGTCAGTCTGGCCGAACCCTAAGGATTTAAGGGGGTGTGCAACATTTAACCAAGTCTTCTTAAACACAAAATATTTGTTGATAAAATTAAGTTTGATATACAAACTAATGCAGATTTTATACGTTGTTATGGACTTTACTGAGATTTTCTTTCCCTCTGTCAGGACTTTATTATGCTTATCACTAAAGTTCTATTAAAATCTGAAAGTGTTAATACTGTATGTGTTTCTTTATTTTTTTAAGAAGAGCTGGGAGGTATGTGTTGGCTAGGCCATAGCCCTGAAAGGGGTATGCAATTGACGGAAGTTTGAGAAACATTGTTGTAAAGGAATATTTTCAGGGATATACAATGAGTACATAGTAGGATATGGTGCACAAACAAGAAGTTATGTTCCACTAGATAATAATTGTTATTGGTTCTGTCAAGAGAATTAGCTGAGAGCATGGTTGGTGGCAATAGTACAAAATCAATGTTTAGTAAATGTACTACCTCCTGGATAAGGCTTTAGTTAGGATGAACGCACTATAGCCATAGTGAGTCACGTTACATGTGGGCGTGGCCCGAGAAACCTTCAGCACAGCAGCCTCTGTTCCCCCCTCTGCCCCTTTCCAGCCTTATAATAAGCCAGTGACGTACCCAAGAGGCAATCAGCTGGTGCTCCGCCATTACCTACACAAACATAATCATCCAATGGATCAGGTTATCTGAGAACAAGATGTCAACAAGGTCGGAGCCTGGTCTCACAAGAATTTTCGTCGGCCTCTGACATGGTCAAGTTTGTTGGAGCGTCAAACTTCAGACGATTGGCCGATCCCCTCTTATTGTGACTTGGTTCCACATGTAAGTAGTCAGCGCCACTGGCTTTGACAAGAGGCAGTTAGCAGGCGATCTGTCAGCGCTACTGGCTCTGACAAGACGCAGTTAGCAGGCGATCTGTAAGCGCCACTGGCTTTAACAAGAGGCAGTTAGCAGGCAATCTGTCAGCGCCAATGGCTTTGACAAAAAGCTGGATTCTCGCGGGGTCTATTGTACGAGCGTGTATTTGCCTGAATTTCATAGTGGTATACCAGTCCACGATACTGGTCGTTCCCACTGTGTAGTTTCTCAATCTATTGAAAGATCATTATGGGAATATCCAATTTGTCAAAACGAACGCACCTGGACCTGCTCTGCGCTCAGATGACAATACACGGATGAAGGAGTCGTTAGTTTTCCGCCAGACATTCAGCCTTAGGGGGCGGCCAGACTGAGCGCGCGAGCGAGCGACTAAAATATAAAATAGAACACATGGGTTGTAATGAGAGGTGGCCAGACTGGAGCGCGCGAGCGAGCGAGCGCGCGAGCGACTGAGCGCGCACGCTTGAAAGATAGAACTGGTTCTATTTTTCAAGCGCGCACGCTCGACCCGGTACAGTCTAGTTTACAGGCGCTAGGCAATTTATTGTGTGTTGGTTCATCGAGTGCTAGGAAAACTTCTCATTTTGACATTTTTATTAATTTTTTATTACTATCGATAGGTTTAGCACACTTTCTGGAAATTGAAAAATGACACCTGGACACGGGAATCGAGCCCGGTACCTTTGGCTTAGTACGTCAATGCTCTAAATACTGAGCTATCCAGGATTCGTCCCGTGCCCAGGGTTATTCTTCACTCATATTTTAAGGCAGAGCCTATGATGGAGTGCGGAAATCGTCAGCTACAAGTATGTGATTATATTAATATCACGAGCTATCTATCAGATAACGCAGACATCCTCGACTCGGTAGTTGGCTTATTGCTGCCATTTGTACAATTATTATAATTGTACGGGATTTCATACTAAGAATTAAATAGCCAAAGTTATTATTTATGCTTTTAGTGAGGATTACTCCATCTAGATATCATATTCTGAAAAGTGAAAAATGACACCTGGATAGCTCAGTGGTTAGAGCCTTGGCGTACCAAGCCAAAGGTCCCGGGTTCGATTCCCGTGTCAAGGTGTCTTTTTTCAATTTTCAGAATATGATAGGTAGATGGAGTAATCCTCACTAAAAGCATAAATAATAGCTTTTACTATTTATTATTATTATTATTATTATTATTATTATTAGCACCGCGTCTTACTACCCGTTCGGGTTATACGTACTTACGCTATTTTGCAATGGTAGGGTGATTGTGAGATGAAATAGAGGACCTAGAGTTTAACGTGGAATCCGAACCTGTGTGGAGGCCTGGCATTCCTCACATTCACAAGTTGTGATTAATACACGTGTTTTCAGAGGTGAAGGAAGGGTTTGGCAATCAGATAAATCTGTGCCGGGACCGAGGATTTAGCCCCGAACCCTCAGCAAAGAGGTCAGACACCTTACCCCTATACCACCAGGTCACCGTTTGACTATTCAATTCTTATTATTAGCACACTTGCTATTAACGGCCTAATTTAATTGCTAAGATCATAAACCATGTATATATTTATATAAAACTGATATGTTAAAATACTTCAATATTATCAAAGTAGGCCTTTACAAATAAGAATCACCATTAGCGTGGAGAGAGGAGGAGAAAACCACAACAATAAATCACTTGTTAAAACCACCCTCAACTCACTCAGCCAAAATTCGGAGCCTCCTCGTCAAAAAATAACGAGAGGTATCAGCTAATCACGCGCTCGCTCGCTCGCCAGTGTGGCCACCTAGTCGCTTACGCGCTCGCTCGCTCGCTCGCGCGCTCGCTCGCACGCTTGTCAGTCTGGCCGAACCCTTACGGAAGATTCGCTGAGCTCCTTGGAAACTGGGGAGTGCTAGTTGCAGTCGCCACTTCCCCCCCAAACCCACCCCCTTACCCCCTTTCACTGAACAAACCTTTTCAAACAAATAACTATTCGAAGCTAATTGAAGATTATTTGAAGAGTGTTTACAACAGACAATTTGCAAACATTTGCTTGAACAAAAAAAGACTAGTGTATTCTAGATTTTGTTTGTAGTTTGCCCAGGATAGATTGGGGTTTGGTTTTATGGTATATGGAGGGGGTGGGTTCGTTACTTGAACCTAGCTAGTGAATGCTGGTTTATTGACCTAAAAGCAACTTTGTGTTGTTCTCTAATAAAACCATATTTAAAGTGAACTGTGTGCTTAAGAGCGATGTTATCACTCGACTGCAAGTAGCGATCCCCGTGTTGAAGGACTCAAGCTATTTCAATGAACGCCGCCATTTTAACCTGGATGTGGGCCTGGTGTACGCCTAATGTAATTAGTTTTATGGTATATCAGCCCAAATTAACACTGTTCATATTTATAAGTTTACTATGTAACCTTAATAATAAACATTCAACAAATACTTATATTTTTTCGATTTTAGATAAACTTTAATCTAAAACGACGAGCCGGAGAGTGACCAAAACCCAAACGCTGAGATGTGTTATGGATTCTTGGTTGGTGGTTTTGTGTGTTTCAAATTAGGTCAAGATCCATCTAAATCCCGGTACACAAAAAATCGTAGCCTGATTATGGAGGAAAATATTGTACAAGATCTGTTTTGCACAACTTATAGAATGCAATATCTTGTACGTTGTGGGGAATAGAACACGTCCTGACTTGGCAATTTTTACTGTATAACTATTTTTTTACAGTAGGTAACCAACCCTATCTGCTAGATTCGAGCTTTGGATGTATTATGGAAATAAACCCGGTGAAGTGCCCGGCAGCGCCTTTCTTTGCTTCAAACAGGCAGGAAAAAAAAAAACTTTCTTCGTTGTATTTCTACCGAACCAGATTTTAATTAATTTAAAAAATCTAATCCAAATTTTAAAACTTCTGTTTCAGGCCGAGGCACCTAATATTTGCATTTCAGACCTCTGCGTGCGGTAGATATATCACAAAACTCATGACAGACACACAAACTCTTCATTTTATTTATACAGAAGAAAAGCATCAAATTCGTGATAAAAACATACGCAGTTTAAAATTTTATTTGAATGATAATAGATATCAGGAATAAAGCCCATTTATTTATTTACTGTCTGTTATTACTACACCATAAGCGAAGAAGCTATCGCATTGTCCAATGTATTGCATGCATAATATATGCATAGCTTGAGATGAAACTTGTGTGCAATCAATGTGACCAAGATATTGTACAACTTTATGTATAGTAAAGTGAGTCATTTGTACCGGACTTGTGGAATGCCAGGCCTCCACCGTGGTTCGGATCCCACGTTAATCTCACAATCACCCTACTATTACACATTAGCTAAGTGTGTATAACTTAAACGGGCAGTAAGACGCGGTGCTAATAATAATAATAATAATAATAATGTACCGGACTTCGGTATTCAAGTAGATTTCAGTGGTCTAGGAGTAATGTGCTCATCTCGGGATCCAATGTTCGTGTGTTTAAACCCAGCCGGGGTCAATGGATTTTTCTTGAGCGATAAAGATCTGCATCACAACTTCCTCCGGAGTGGAAGTAAAGCCGTCGCTCCCATGTCGATTGTGGTATTTAAAAGAAACTTGGAAGGTATGTGGAAATACCTTTCTCTGCAAAATGGTAGGCTGATATAATCAGTCGGGTCAAAACGTGCACGTTAAATAACTCAAATAAATGGAATTAAAATTAAGTATTCAAGCGTCAACAGAGGAACAAACAGATTAGTCAATGTAATAAACCAACTGTCTCTATGACCAGCTAGGTTACTAGGTGACGCGAGAAATCTCCCTCCCCCTGATTTGACCTGTCAAGAACATGAGGGCTCAACAGGATTTACTTTATAAAACATGTGTTCACATATTTACAAACAAATAAACATTTACGCTATCAGCTGCTGCATAAGATTTAGTTTATAAATATTATATACATTTAATTAGTTAACAATATATAACTACTCACTCAGTTTGAGTGATAGTGCAGCCTAATTTTAAAATGAAGGGCTTTTTAAAAGATACACTTTTTCTGCCAAAATCATAACGTTTTATTATTTTATATTTGTAAAAGTCTCTATTTTTAAAATGTATTTTATAAGTTATTATTTAAAAGTACCTGATGTGTATTAGCTTATTAATAATGTGGTTATTTACTAGTGGTGTGCCAAGTCCACTTTTCCAATTCGAAACAAAGTGTAATAGAATAATATTAGATATTCCCGATTCTAAATCTAAGTTCAAATAATTTTTTTTAATGTTTAAATTGTTGGGAATAATTTTTATATTTTGCATAAGAAGTTTATAGATTTAGCTATTAAATATAATTCACAAAATGCTATGTTTCAAACATAATAATTGTTTTATTTAGTCTTAAAATGACAAATTACTTTATTATCACAAAATGTACAGTAATTTAATTATTTTAAATTTCTTTATGCAAGCACTAATACATTTGTGATAGAAACAGCAGAAAACGTAAAAAAAAAATTGATTTTTAACTTTGAATTATTTTTTTCGCCAAGCATCGTAAATGTCGAATCCGGAATTTTATTTTAGAATCGAAGTCGAAGCGAACAAATATTCGAAGTGAAGTCAAAGTTTTCAAAGCTTCGCACACCCCTATTATTTATATTTAAAAAGGGCACAATTGGGGCTTAATATGACAAAGCCGCCTACAGTCTTAGTTTATTTCTTCGTCTATCAATTTCTAGTTGAAACAAGGTATAGCGCCCGTACGTGGTTAAGGTATACAATCCGTTGTGCAATCACGACAAGCGGGCAAGCCTATATTATAGGAACTCTCTTAAAACTCTTATGATTGTAATGAATTAAACTAATATTATTAGTGCATGCACCTATTATAACTTTAATGGTCTTTACTACCTTATGGATACAGTTTTCAAAGTTTCCAGAATTGTCCTGCCACCTGTATTTTATAGGACTGTTTTTATTTTTTTCACCGTTCGGGTTATTTATTACGCATATAGAATACATACGCTAATGAGCTATAGATGAGCAAGGTAGAATTTAGAAGAAATGTATCCGCATTCATGTGAAAGTAAAGAGCAGAACCTATTTATGAAAGAGATTTTGGTGGGCCTACACCCAGCCACGATTAGAACAATGTCGATGGGCAACAGGCTAAATGAACTTGACAATTTGACCGTGTGCCCACCGATCCGAATAACTATTTATATTTAAAATAGTTTGTGATTTGAGTTTCTAGTAATTTTTAAAAGTTTGGAAGCTTCATCTTATTTTTTTATAGGTAAGTCACATATGTGTGTGTAATTTGTTTGTGTATGTGTAAATGTATATGTAATGTATATATACACTCGCTATGGTGGTAACATGGTGTAAAGCGTAGTATTGTATTACACTAGTTTGCTAATGATGGGGATATCGGGGTTCGAATTCCGGTCGGGTATAATGAGGGTGATTTTTCCTCAATTGTTTCCCATTCTACCTGCGTTAAAATTCAAATAAATTTCTTCTGGAATTATTTCTTCATCACTAATACCCCACTAACGTAATGGGTAGGAAATGCGGTGCACTAAGCAAATATTTATAATTATGATTAACTCCTAGAGAGAGATAGCATCATCCTAAATAAAGTATGACAACATTTAGTAACTTTATATGGTTTTGATTAAGTAAAATTAAGTTTAGATACTAGGTCAGGCAGTTCTAAAGTTAAGTTACATTAATAAGCTGTTCATTTAAGGAAGTGGTTCTCAGCCCGGGGAGCGCGGGTAGGAGTGCATGGCGCACTTCCGGGGAGGATGGGGGGTCGTGGAATAATTTGGAAATAACGTTAAAATTCGGCAAAAAGACTTTTTTATTTCAATCGCATTTCAGAGTAAGATAAATTTTTCTTGCGGTATTGGCAACACTGTTCCTACCACTTGTAAAACCCAGTAACATATTAAATATCTGATAAAGACAAAACCAGGCCAACCATCACATTAATTCCGTCATTCTATTCATACCATAAAGCTGCCAGTGTTGTATTGGTTTTTGTATTAAATAAAGCTGCCAGTGTTGTATTGGTTTTTGTATTAAACAAAGCTGCCAGTGTTGTATTGGTTTTTGTATTAAATAAAGCTGCCAGTGTTGTATTGGTTTTTGTATTAAATAAAGCTGCCAGTGTTGTATTGGTTTTTGTATTAAATAAAGCTGCCAGTGTTGTATTGGTTTTTGTATTAAATAAAGCTGCCAGTGTTGTATTGGTTTTTGTATTAAATAAAGCTGCCAGTGTTGTATTGGTTTTTGTATTAAATAAAGCTGCCAGTGTTGTATTGGTTTTTGTATTAAATAAAGCTGCCAGTGTTGTATTGGTTTTTGTATTAAATAAAGCTGCCAGTGTTGTATTGGTTTTTGTATTAAATAAAGCTGCCAGTGTTGTATTGGTTTTTGTATTAAATAAAGCTGCCAGTGTTGTATTGGTTTTTGTATTAAATAAAGCTGCCAGTGTTGTATTGGTTTTTGTATTAAATAAAGCTGCCAGTGTTGTATTGGTTTTTGTATTAAATAAAGCTGCCAGTGTTGTATTGGTTTTTGTATTAAATAAAGCTGCCAGTGTTGTATTGGTTTTTGTATTAAATAAAGCTGCCAGTGTTGTATTGGTTTTTGTATAAAATAAAGCTGCCAGTGTTGTATTGGTTTTTGTATAAAATAAAGCTGCCAGTGTTGTATTGGTTTTTGTATTAAATAAAGCTGCCAGTGTTGCATTGGTTTATGTATAAAATAAAGAAGTAACTAAAAAACAAAGATTTTTAAATATTTTTTTTACAAGTATTCCAAAAAAATAGGAATGGTCGTGGGAATTTTATGACCTACCAAGAGGGGCGTCAGCTCAAAAAGATTGGAAACCAGGCTAAGATAGGTTAGATTAGGTTGTGAAGTTACGTATGATTTAGTGTATTTGTTGTATTCGTGTACAATATGGGATCCGTATCTTGTCAGATCCATCGTTTTATACCCTAGTGTAGTCCAACTGGCAGCCTGCGGGCCAAATGCAACCCCTCAAAACCTTCTGGAGGAAAATTAAAGGGAACCCCTCGGTGGAAGATGAGAAATAGCTAGTGATTCAAATACAAATATCGTCATGGTTGTATTTTATTACACATATATTTTATTCAGAAACATATGTATAAAATATATATGTATAATGTTGTGATGTGAAAGTGTGTGCGCGTGCATATTTCATAATAAATTTATGGGAAGTCAATAAACCTATTTTTGTCAATCAAATTTGAAATATTCTATCAATCAAAAATAAAACTTAAAATAATTGTTTAAGTGTTGTTTGTGGGACTCGACACGCCAACGCGGTGGCGGGCACGGTGGTGGTCAGATATAACCTATTTTTATCTCACTGACGTGCGCGGACGGGCGGGCAACATTGCGGCCCGTGCAGCGGTAGCGGTCAGTTGATGCATGTCGAGTTTGACCGCTGTCCGCGTCCAGTTTTGTTCAGTTTTTACAATTCACAATGAGAAACGTCAATGAAAGACTCAGTGAAATTGTGAAGCAACATGTTCCCAGGAATAGTGAGAATTCCAATGGGGGCCACAAAATGGGGGATTTGACAAAAGCCCAGAAGATCTAGGAAGCTAAAATTTTGGAAACAGGTGGCCCCCACCAATAAGAATGCAGGAATACTTGGTTACAGAAAATTCCAAATGGGGGGCGGCTCTCCAAAAATGTTTTTTTAACAAAAGTCGAAAAAATCTCGAATCCCAGATAACTTAGAAAACCTAATATTTCTAGGCAGGTATCCCCTAACTCATATATATATATATATGCATGCGCTATTGTGTGTGTGTGTGTGTGTGTGTGTGTGTGTGTGTGTGTGTGTGTGTGTGTGTGTGTGTGTGTGTGTGTCTTTACCCTTAGCTTTGCATTTTTCAGCGATACTAAAAAGATAATTTGTATCCTAATTATTCAAGGTTTAGTTCACCTGTTATTGACCGGCTTATATACTAGTAGATTTCGATGCATTTCTATGAAGATGTCGCAGTTCTCAAATTAAAGTGAATGGTTAGAATCATAGCCTACCTAAAACAAAGTCATATCGTGATGTATTTGTAGGCTAAGAGGTGCGAACGGAATGGTTCAGTGTGTTCGACCGCGATCGCCACCCTGTCGGTACAGAACGTGGTGTGAAGAAGTAAAGGTGAAACCACGCGCATGTTCCCCCACTCCTTCCTTCTTGTCGTGACGTCAGCTTCGGGGGACTCGGGGAGCTGAAGAAGGGACAACTTGAGGGAAACCAGGCAAATATACCACCTAATTAGTGTTTAAATGTTTTTAAAATTAGGAATAATGCCAGGTGTGGCAGCAATATTAAATATCTTTGTTTTCCGAGGGATGAACCTAATAAAAGGAAGTGGATAGTAGTATGTAAGAGGGAGGACAAATTTAATCTGAAAACTTGTAAGTAATTTTTTCTGACTATACTAACAAATATAATATTGCAACGTTTGATGCTCTATAGATAAATTGTACAAACATTAATTAAAATATTATATATAATTTAATAGTAATAATAAGCTGCACTACGGGGTCTTCAAGACTTATAATCGCCGTTAATCCAATCAAAATCCAAAATCATGTTGAAGCTATTTTTAATAAATGTGTTTGTGTCACTATTTATTTTTACTCTTTTGACCTATATGTATATTTAACTACGCAAATATGCTAGGGGTGAAGATGGTTGGATTTAGAGGAAGTGTACCCGTATTTACGTGGAGGGAGAGTGGAAAACCGTTTAAAAAAGGGCCCCACTTACCACTTCCAGAATTTGACAACTATATTAATTAATTTTGTTAGTATTTTTGCATTAGGTCCTACTATTTTATTAGCATTAGTATTAATGAAATGATGAATAATGAATGTATTAATGAAAAATTATAGTGTGAGCCCCATCTTTTTACCTGTTCAGGCAGTCCTCATATTTATACTAATAAGGTAGGAACTCGCGTGGAAAGAGGATGGAAAACAATTTAGGAACAACAAAGCAAGTAAGCCCGGTTGGTATTTGAACCCCAATCTCCCCATCACCAACATCCAAACTAGATAAGACTGTTGGCTCTGTACACGTTCCCGACGATGCGGGTGGATAAATATTTTTAATGCTTTTTTTCATAAAAGTGGACAAACATATCAAATTAAACTGAAAATTGAGCATTTAAGTTCAGCAATACTGTAGCTTGTATTTTATTAAAGTTTGGTGTTTTATCCGAGAAAGGGAAAGTTTTGACTAGCGAGCTCCAAATAATTTCTTCCTTACATTTGCTGTATTACATTGACTTATCAGAGTATATTTTTGTCAGAAAATTCGTTTGATATGTAATTAAACATGTTTAAATTATCACTTATTATTTCATTCCCAATTAAATACCTTTTCTCATTTTTGCATAGATTGACAGAAATTATCCAATTATATTGTGGTCCGCCACTAGATTCCGAGGGTTCAACTGTGGCCTTCTGGCATGTTTAAGTTGGAAACTCCTGTCATAGATGCACACCAAGTGATTTGATTGTTTAGTTTGACAGGCACTGGTGAACACATGGTCTTAGCCTAATCATCAAGCCAATCTACTCTTGTTTGCTAGTGGCAGGGAAGATTGATATTTAATATTTGATTCTCAGCTGAGTGTGATGAGGGTGGGTTTTCATAAATGGTTTCCTCCTCCCTTCGTATTAAGATGAGAGTATATAACCTCTAAATTTTACATTTCTAATATCCATATTATTTTGTGTAAATAAATGCGTACATCCCAGATGGGCGTGGAGGAAAAATAAGAATGTAGAATTTCTAGTTTTATGTTTGTTTAAGAGTCTTGTTAAATATTTAAAATAATTTAATATTGTTTCCTTAGTATTTATTTTTAATTTTTATATTTACTAAATTATCTATTCATCAAATTAGACTATTTCTTCTAAACTAATTATAACATTTCCATCCAGCCACAATCTGTTCTTATCATTTGGCAAATGATGATTTCCAGAAGTCTTTGCAATGTTGTATTTTACTTTATTCTTCGCAAAAATGCAGAAAGATAAAGCCATTTGGAAGAAATTAATCATTACTCATTAGTAAACTGCCCATAAATGATTTTTTACCCGAGAAACAAGTATAGAGTGTTTATTGTCAGGTAAACACTCATTAGATATCCATTTTATACTAAATCGTTAAAGCAACCTGTAAAAAAAATTGAAATCTAAACAAATCAATTTTCAGTAAATTACTCTTAATTTAAGAGTTAGCGTCTGAATAAAATCCTGAGGTATAGCCATATTAAATATCAATTTCAAGTTTGAATAAAATTCATTAAATATTTTAGGATCAAGAGCCAGGGTTTGGGGCATATTAAACGCAAAGATTTATCAAAATTTCAAGGTTGAAAATTTTCACAATTGCATTAGTTTATATTTATATGAGAAAGGAAAAACAGTGATTTCCAATCAGAGATTTTAAAAAATCAAAAGAGATAAAAGATGTGGCCTTAATATTGCAGTTATAAAATAGGTGTTTATTATGAAAAAGGAATATAAGTTTACTAATAATGGGTTAAAATATTTTAAATGTACTTTGCTTTTCTTGGTTATATATTATATTTTGTTTTGTTTTCTGTTGTAAACAATTTAAGTTTTTCTTGTGTTTTGTTCGTTCAAGTCAAGGATTTTGTTTGAAATTCATAATTTAATTTAATATTAAAACAAGACGTGTTCTTTAACGTGTGCATCATAATATTTTGAGTAGTAAAATATGAATCTATTGTTTTTATTATCTTTGATGAATTTAACAAGTTCGTTCACTTTGCATAATAATGTTAAAATATATGTAATTTTATTATTTCACACTCATATTATTCTTGCTACAAATATTCTAAAGATCGCTAGATACTTGTACATGATAATGTAGTAATTTAGACAAGGTATATTGTTTAAATCTAAAGATAACTCGAGAATGTGCCATAGCGCGCAATGCTCGCAGTAAAGCAAGTCCTCCTAAGCTGACGTCATGCGCAGAAACGGACGAGTCTTAGAGGCCGGACGGTTTCACCTTATTTCCTCCCACCACGCGTCGGTATGTGGATACCTAAAGTTGATGGGAGTACTAAGCATATCTTCGGCCCGCGGTGCAGGCTGATAATCAGATTTGGCACGTAACTCAAGTTAGCCCGCCACATTGCTGAAAAAATTATTTTTTTGTTCAATCGTTTGTGCTCTATTTGTGTTCATGTGTGCCCGAACATGAACATTTGTGCTGTGAAACTGGCCCCTTTAGAAAATATTTAATGTGGCGGGCCAACTAGCCCAACTAGCTAGCCCGCCACATATTGAAAAACACGAAATAACAAAAATTTATTTATGTCACTCCATTGTGCTCCGTTTGTGCTCATATGTGCCCGAAAATGAACATTTGTGCTTTAAAATTAGAAAATCTAGAGAACAATTAATGTGGCGGGCTAGCTTGAGTCTTCCCTATACCATAACCTGTAGAAAAATTGAGTTCAAACTAGCCCGCCACATTTTGAAATATCAATGTAACAAAATTCTGCTTTCACCATTCGTTTGTTCTTCATTTGTGCTCATATGTGCCTGAACATGAACTTTTGTGCTGTGAAACTAGGCCTTTTAGATAAGATTTAATGAAGGCGATCCACCTTGAACTCAAGCTAGCCCGCCACATATTGAAAAACAAAACATACCAAAATTATGTTTTCACCATTAGTTTGTGCTTCGTTTGTGCTCATATGGGCCCGAAAATGAACATATGTGCTCTAAAATTAGGCTTGTTATATAACATTTAATGTGGCGGGCTAGTTTGAGCCTTCCCTATATCATAACCTGTAGAAAAATTGAGTTCAAGCTAGCCCGCCACATTTTAAATAATAATGTAACAAAACTCTATCTACAACATTCGTTTGAGCTTCGTTTATGCTCATATGTGCCTGAACATGAACTTTTGTCCTATAGCCAGAGTAAACTTTTGAGATAAGTTAGAGAGAACATTCCAAATAACCAAATTAATCTTAGAATTTGAAACTTCTCAAAGTGAATAAGACATTTGGGATTGGAGGGGTTCTAAATTTATAAAACTATTAGAAGCAACTACTTCTAATTATGGTAGAAAATTGATATTCAGCGGGCCGGTAAAGATACCACTCCAAATAAGTATAGAAGTATGTACATTTTATCAATTATAAATGGACCCCAGGAAATAAGAGGATAAGGGGCGTACAATACTTTTAGGTATGGTAGGAAATTTAAATTTGGGAGGCAGGTAGAAGTAAAACTCTAGATAACCAAATAAATCTTAGCATTTGGGATTCATAAGAGGGAGTTAGAGAAATGAGGTAGACAGATAGTGAAGGGGGTAGAGTTTCCAAAATTATAAGACCAAATTAGGCCTACTTTTCACAGTATTAGAAGATTGACTTTTGTCAGACATGTATAAAACTTTATAAAGTTCTTAATTATTGAATTTTAAAATGAAGGCGTGGAAAATGGGGAGGGCAGGTTTTCCTTAAAATTCCCAAACCGCATATAAAAACAATTTTTGAGGGGTAGAAATTGAAATTTTGCATGTATGTTAATAGATCTTTCCGTATACCAAAATTACGTCCGAACATTATGAAATTTCAACAACTAATCTAGAACATTATTATCGATGTGGTTAAGTTGAAATTTGGTAGACAAGTAAATAGACCATATAAGATAACCAAATAGTTCTTAAAATTTCAAATTGGAAATGTGGGAACTGAGGAGGGGGGTAGGAGTAAAGTGATATATTTCCAAAAGAATTAGAAATTTACTTTTTGGAATGGGAGAAAATTTAAATTCACCAACGTGGTAAGAGGACCACCCCAAATAATCATAGACGTTGGAAAGTTTTGAATTTAAAAATCAGGTATTCATGGGGAGGGGGTGGAGAGAGGAGGTGAGTGGGGTGCCCTATTAATTTCCTAGACCAATAAAAAACCTTTTCGAAAAGGTGGAAATCTTTATAAACTAATGCCAATCTATAATCGACTTAAATATTTAAATAAACCAATTTTAGTGACATAACTTGAGGAACATAATTCTCTTTAGGAAATCATGATGCTTAATAATAACATATATTTATATAACAATTTTTATCACATCATTTAAATTATATTATAATCGTGCTTATAAAATAGTGCCATACTATAATCACATAATTAACATTTGAAACAATTAATAGTATTTTAAAAATATGGCGGGGCAGCTTGAACTCAAGTTTACTTAGAGGTTACTCTATAGGGAAGACTCAAGTTAGCCCATCACATTAAATATTTTATAGTTCGCCTAATTTTAGAAAACAAATATTCAATTTAGTATGAGTAAAAATAGAGCACAATGGAATGGCGAGAATAGAATTTTGCTATGTTTTGTTTTTCAATATGTGGTGGGTTAGCTTGAGCTCAAGGTGGACCACCTTCATTATATGTTATCTAAAAGGCCTAATTTCACAGCACAAAAGATCATGTTCTGGCAAATATGAGCACAAACTAAACACAAACGAATGGTGAAGATAGAGTTTTGTTACATTATTATTTAAAATGTGGCGGGCCAGCTTGAACTCAATTTTTCTACAGGTTATGGTATAGGGAAGACTCAAGCTAGCCCGCCACATTAATTGTTCTATAGATTTTCTAATTTTAAAGCACAAATGTTCATTTTCGGGCACATATGAGCACAAACGGAGCACAATGAAGTGATATAAATAAATTTTTGTTATGTTGTGTTTTTCAATATGTGGCGGGCTAGCTTGAGCTCAAGTTGGCCCGCCACATTAAATATTTTTCAAAGGGGCCAGTTTCACAGCACAAATGTTCATGTTCGGGCACATATGAGCACAAATAGAGCACAAACGATTGAACCAAAAAATAATTTTTTCAGCTATGTGGCGGGCTAACTTGAGTTACGTAGATTTGGCCCTTGAAATGAAAAACGTTGGACCACCCTGCTTTAGTGTATTCAAACTCAGCCTAGTAGACGCCGACCACCGATGTTGTCCGTGTGTCTGGATACATAGAAACATCGCCCAAGTGTCCGGCGGTAAAAGATCAAAGAATGTTGTCGGTGTCTCGGTCTCCCACCTTCAATGGGAAACATCTCTCGGGGTGTACCCACGCCCAAACATCGGCGGGCCACTTCTGAATTTTAATCGGCTGATTTCTATTCCTCGTGCTAGTAGTAGTGTTATCTTGGTAGTGATTTTACTGTGGTTGTGATTACTACAGATTGCATCACCATTCCAATTAAGTAATAAACAAATTGTTCACAATATAAACTTTTAGTATTTATATTATACATTTAACAAAAGTATACATTTTATAGTTCTGTTGTATTTACATTATGTTTGCATTCAACATTTGAACAAAACGTTATTAAACAACACTATAAACTTGCTTTTTTTTAAAGAAAAACTATATGTATATATAATTATATATAATTTTATACATATATAATTATATATACGCATATATAATTATATATGTATAAAGGTATATAATTATACGTATATATAATTATATATATATACAAAAAAATCAAAAAAATACTGATGACGATGGTGAAGAAGGAGATGCACCTTCATGTTATTCTGAAAATCTAAATTCACAGATTCTTCCTGACTATAGAAATGATGGCATCTTCCAAGTACCTTTAGTCCGAAACAAAATTGTGAAAAGGAAAATAGTTTTAAAACAAGTTGAAAGCAAAGATGACTATTTTGTTTATGAGGAAAATGTGGCAAGTTGGCAAGTACCGGTAGGTCGAAGTAGTTATGCTAGAGCTATTGCAAAAAACAACATATGTAATATTTTATTCATGTTAGAAACTTCAGCCTCAACAAATCTAACCTTGCAGCCTTCTTCAGAAGTATTGGTTGAATATTCGCTGAACTTCTCACAATTAGTCGAACTTTTTATTTTGATTAAAATAAATTAAATAATTCACTGTTGTGATCAAAACTAAGTTACATATAAATAAAATATCTAAATACATGGTATGTGTGTTGTAACTTTATTTTTAGTTAATGCTTACCTAACAAAATGCACACAGTTCTTCAATGATCTCTTCGCATTCGTTCAGGCAACGTCCTTGAAATAAATTGCTTGAATCTTTTAAACAAGTACATGAAGCTTGCATATGAATCGCCAGTTGCTAGGTATCGGAGAGCCACTGTTAGCCACACTAAAGGAGAAATTGAGGCTCGAAAATTGGTATCTTGCTTTGTAATTTTGGGTGCTACCAAACAAAGTAGCTCCGCCAAATCCAATTTTGTCATCCTCACAATTTTTTTAAATTAGCACTTATAATTCTCACCCCTGCTTAAAAACTTCCTTTTCCACCAACGTATTTTTCGCTTTTGGTGACAATAAAATACTACAAAATCCGCGGCAACACCAGCAGAAATGTGCGGATCTATCGCGAAAGGAATGGGACTGGTGAGATGCGTCTGCCCGATGTGGATGCCCGGTAGAGAGCGACTTGTGTCCGGACACAAGCTAGTGTTGCTGAGTCACTGGATACTTGTATCTGGCAATTATCGACCAGTGTGTACTAGGCTTAAGACACTATGTTTCTGTAAGTTGAAAGTTGGTGTGGTGATGTTTCCGTTGTAGCCAATATATAATAGCACTATTGAAACATTAACAATATTGGTCTGTGATTAGTTACATTTTTAAATAGACATACCAATACAAGGTGATATTAGCTCAAAGAACGAACATTTATAATAATTAGTAGATAGTAGTGGGTTATGATGTATATACGTCTACACGTCCTAAGTTTAATGGGATTAGTTGAGTTATATTATACTTTTTCATAAATATTTTAGTCCAATTCCACTCGGTGACGGGGACGTCGGGGATCGAATCCCATCAGGGTGAAGTGAGAATGTTTTTTTTTAATATTTTCCCACCACGTAAATACGGGTACATATATTCTCAATTTTTCCTACCTCCATACTATCGTAATTAATATATGGGTATAGCCCAAACGGGAAGTAATACCCGGTGTAAATTATTTTTTAAGTATGCCAATTATGATACTTTCCTATTTTGACCAGTGATGTTCAATTACCCATGTTACATTTTAACTAACAATGCAGGTGTCCACAAATTGTTCACCTCATTAAAATCATTAATAAATTCGTTTAAAAAAGGAGCTATCTTGAAAAGATTTGCGGTAGTTAATTGGATAATATGCGCCGCACAAGCAAAAATAAGTGGTAGATCCCAATCTTGCTTAGTTTCTCATTTAATTTATTATAGTTAGAAACAAAATTTTCAAAAATATGGTTTTAAGTAAACTACCCTTAAATGATTTTTTCTCCAAAAAATAAGTAGATATTCATGTAAAAAGAAACCCTAGATATTCAATTTTAAATCAAATTGTTACAGTCATTTTAAAAATATGTTCAAGAATCAGTTGTCAGCTTATATTAGAGCTAGAATTAAAATCACAATTTTCAGCTTGAGAGGCATATCAAACTTAGGGCCTGTTTCATGATTATGTGCGGCCCACGGACATTTCGATGAACCAACAAACAATGTGGCCCAATTCGTCTTTTCATAAATGGAGAGAAACAACATTTGATAAATTGGTCATTATTTGGGGAAATCTAGCGATACGCATTTGTCATCTATTTTGAACGTGAATTCAACCAGAGATCTAAAGCCCTGACTCACACACTTGATGCAAATAAACAGTTTCAGATTTTGGGTAAACAAATATAGGTGAGTCTTAAAATCTTATGTAATAACTTTATTTTGGTTAAATTAAGTATTTTAAAATTGAGATTTCTCAATTTAATATTAAGATGGTGACAATATTTAACTTTCTGGAATGCGGCCCCCTCTTCAATTTCATAATCAAATGTGGCCCTTTTGGTCAAATGAGTTTGACACGCCTGACGTATTACCATATAAAGCCTGAATATCAAGTTTGAACAAAATTCATCAAACTGTTTCGGGTGTAGCCTCAGGTGCAGACGGGAGAATTTTAAAACCCACTTTTATTTGTTCAGGGGCAGATAAAACTTTTTTTTTTACTCATTGTAGTTACTATTAGCGCGAACATTTTACTAATCACAATACTTTATCTAACTGAGAAATGTAGTGAGAGCTTGTCTAGAAATATTTACAACCATGTTATCTAAGAGAAATAAAGCCTAGCTATATCCCGCTTTTCACAACGAAGAACCTCCTCAAAGGCCTTTTTTCCAACCAAATTCTACTATATATACAGCCAACCACTAATGATAGAAGACTAGTGAGTGGTTCTTGGTAGATAACCATGACGTAGTAAAACCTTTCATAATAATTATACCCATGTTGTTTGTTGGATAATAATGATTTATTTGATCATTTGTGCTAAAAGAAAAGTATCTAAATTTGTTGAGTGAACTTATTGTGACAAATAGGGTTAGGGTATTTTTAACCATCCCCGTCTTACCATAGAGTTTTTACAAGAATAAATAATTAAGAGGGAGTATAGCGCCACATGCGCGGAAGGAAACTGAAAAACTATTTCGGAAAAACCAACTCAGCCCACCCGGTCAAGATTCGAACCCCGACCAAAGCACGCGGATTACAGTCCTTGTCCTACTGAACCAAGGAGACGGGTGTAGTATTTACTGTAACGAGAGTGAGGCCAGGTCTATCTGGCTAGACCATCTTCACACTTGTACCAGAGCCACGTGGTAATTAAGGTAAAGAAAAAATCGTGTTATAATGAGAAGTTAGAGTGTGACGGGATAACGAGACCACACGAGCGGAGGGGAGCCACTTCGATTCCCATCAGCTTCTGTATGGTGAGACAAGTGTTATTTCTAGCCCTTGAAAGGTTTCTTCCGGATACTACTAGCTCTCATCTCTTGGTCGTGCGCAAACAGCAATACAATATACATATTTGCTGTATTATATAAATTGAACAATGACACTTGGACACCAGAATCGAACCCAGGATATATGGCTTAGTATGCCAATGTTCTAACCACTTAGCTATCCAGGAGTCGTTCCGTGTCCACGGTCATTCTTCACTCATATTTTAAGGCAGAGTCTGTAACGGACTGCGTAAATAGTCGACTACAAATGTGTGGTTTATTAAGATCACGAGCTATCATATAACACAACCATCTTAGCCTCGAGAGGGCTTTATGGCACCAAAAGTACTATGAGAAATGAACAAATGCTCATATCATGATGGATTACATAGCCAAGCTATTCCCTTGTCCAGGTGTCATCTTTCAATTGGCATAGTATGATATTTATCGTAACTAACAAATATAATAGTTTGGCTGTCTAATCCATAATAGATATTTGCGTTATTTTGGACTGGTATTCTATTGGAATAAGCTAGAAAAATAAGCAAATAATTTCGCAATAAGACGCTTGACTCGCAACTATTAGATGCAAATTCAATCATAGGCGGAGCTATAATACAAATTCAACCAAATATAATGATTACTTCACAGATCCAACCATAGAACTCGGGAGGCGAGGGCAATGGAATTTTAGAGGACACCTTACACCCCAAAATTATTATTTTTTAATAATCTGTTTATTACTAACAAAATATTTAATTGTTTACATGAAAAGAATATATGTTTCATTCCAATATTAAACTATTATATAAACTTAATGAGGTTTCTGTCCATTATCTCTTCAGAAAACTAAGATTACTTTTTCTAAACCCCCAACCGATGATGTGTTTCACTTTCCACAACAGAAACGGGCTCAGTGCTGAAAGTGACTTGAAACTTTATTTGTCGGCTGTGGTTCCTGACTTTAAAGCTTTGTGCCATCCAAACAAACGCATTCTTCTCATTAAGTCCCGCGAACATGTGAGTAGCTGTTAAAACTCGTAAACAATTTTTGAAACTTAAATCGGCATGGAATTTTGTGACTACAGGAAGAGATTTCACTTATGTCAAAGCATTAATTTCTAGTATACTTTCTTTAAAAACCCCATGTGAAATGTGATAATATTGGGACAATAAAGATAATTTTTTTTTTACTATTTTGCTTATTTAATTTCAGTTTTAATTTTTTTAATGTATAATATTTGAATTTGTACTTACTTAGTTTCAATATTCTTGCATTATTTTTGGTGGTGTATCCCACAGTTCCATACTAGGTTAATTTAAGGTCCAAAACTTTTTATTGCAATTAATAAATACATTTTATAAAAATTAGGTATAAAATTAAGTGCGTGGCTATGGATATTTATCAGGAGGTTCGCGCAACTCAGATGTTTGTGAAAGGGGTTCGCGGGTCTAGAAAGTTTGGGAACCACTGCTCTAATGGTTTTAGGGATTAAGAAAGTTAAATTTAAAGGACGTATATCCGGATTTAAATGGAGGGAGAGTGGAAAACCTTTTTGGAAAAATCTCAGTAAGCCCGATCGAGATTCGAACCTCGATCTCCCCGTCATCGGCAATCTACACCTAGTTTCATTGCTGAGGGAACTGTAGGTCTTATGGAGAAAAGATTTATCTTCTTTCTCTCTTTCTCTCTTTCTGTTACTGGTTGCCAAACCTTCTAGCTTTCGGTTGTTGGGAAGTGAGGGGGGAGGGTTTACTTGGAAATCCCTCATTGTAAACAATGCTGCATAGGGAGGTTGGGGGTTCAATTGAGAGGCAAAAACATTTCCTATATGGTGTACAGCCTTTTCTAGAAACATTAACTATTTACACAATCATTTTTTTTTTCAAGAGTGAAGTTTATTAACTTTTTCTATTCCCCACGTAATTATGCTTAAAAATATTTTATGTATAAAGCTTTTTTCCTCATAATAATATACAAACAAATATGTTACAACATGCATTTCACACTAAATGCTATAAATTCCAAACTTGTTCTTAATCAGAAAATTAGGCAGGTCACTATTGATATCAATAAAAGCTTTAATTATCTTTAGGGTCGGTAATTCATTGTTACGGTAAAGTGAATGTACCTTTCTGCGAATTGCTGCTTGAGTAAAAGTGTCATATTTATCCAAACACTTCATTTGAGTGCAGTTATTTCCTTTTAAGATTGGTGTCAGTAACTTCCCTTGGTTTTGAATTCTTGTTTAATAGAGATTACTAACTTTTAAGACACATATGTAGCTTCTGCAGTCTCCATTGACACTTGATTTACTAAACAAGTTCCGTCTTAACGAAAATAGGTGTAGACTTTTAACACCATTGCCCTTTCTTTACTACTTAATATTTTCCTCTTGGAATGTAAGTGTTTGTAACAAGCCGGAAATTCCATAATTTGTGTTATATTTTAACTGTTAACAATACACTATTATTCAAATAAATATATTAATATGAACATAAAACTATAATTCCACAACTTTACGGCAAAAAACACACACATAACCAACATATACACACAAAATCTTAACGTGATCAATAACAAATATTTTCTACACAGAGTATTACTAAAATATGAGTGTTTATTTAGTTGATGTTTTTTGAGTTATCTATTAGTAACACAAGAATCAGACTACTGTCACTTTACGACTGTGCTGGAGGAAGAAACACCAATTACTGGCAACACCGACAGCCCAGCATTGCCATATTTGATATACATTCGAAGGAAGACTGATCACGGAAAACAAAAGAATGACAACGCTGTTGATTAATAGTAAGCATGCAGTTCCCTCAGCGATGAAATTAGGTGTAGTCTAATGTGAGAGTAGCGCGTTAGACCATGTGGCCACCAAACAGGGTTACATTATTATTTGGACCGAGTTAACAACATTTTAGAAAAATGTATTTTTGAGTAAATGTCTCGAGAATCTCACTTAAATGCTAATTATTGACGTATCCAGACACTATTATTATCGTTCTAGTCTGTGAAAGTTATTTTTGGAAACAAATAACTTAAGATGGGGTGGTAGTGAGCGTGAGTTTAGGGCAGTATTTTCGAAGTTTTATATCATAAACATTTACTTGGCCAAAATAAATCAAATATTTCTTCTATATAAACATAGAGTTTAGTTTTCTGCACATGCTAATCTCAACAGTTCTTTAATATCTGTTAAGGGTGTTCTGGAATTTAGTGACAACTTTTTCTCTGCATTTAAAAAGTTTGTCACCAAATGCCGCTATGCTCATGAGAGATATTCAAGAACTCTTGAGATTAGCATTTGCAGAAAGCTAAACTCTATGATTCTATAGAAGAAATATTTGATTTATTTTGGCCAAAAAATGTTTATGCTATAAAAACTGCAAAATTAATGCACTAAACTGGTGCTCAATACCACCCCACCTTAAAGCACGGCTTGCTGCCGATTGCACAAGTTGCCTAGCGTTTACAATACGAAAATAAAAGTGTGTTTATATTATTAGATGAGGGGTCATACAAATAACCACAATGGTTATGAATGTGAAAATTATCTTAAATGCTACCATTTTATGCAATGAAAATAAATATAACAATACATTAGTAATCCTATTTTCTGGGGGAAGGGCCCTGAATGACGCCCGACGAGCGGTAGTTGTTCCAATAAACCTTTTGTTAACTCAGTGGTATCAACTCATTGTTTATATTGAAACCTGATTGTTTTTAAGTATGGATACTCTAGTAATGGAGCATCATAAAATAGAAGGTGAACGATCCGATCCGACAATTACATGAACAAACACCAGAAACACTCGGCGTGGATTGAAAGCTAGGTTTTTTTTATCACCGCGTTTTACTACCTGTTCAGGTTATAAGATATATATAACTACTATAATGGGGTATGGATGAGGAAGGAAGCATTTTAGAGGTAATATACCCGCATTTGTGTGGAAGGAGGGTGTAAAACCATTTAGGAAAAACCCCCTTCAGACATCGGAAGAACCAACCGAGAGTCAAGCCTCGATCTTCCCATCAGCAGGTCAGTCTTACATGAGAGTGGCGCCCTGGACTATTTGAACCCGAAATCACAACGAAGATCAAGCAAGGCTACAAAAACATTTCACTAAGATGTGACGCCTGGTTTGAACTGTCTGAACTGAGATAAGGAAAAATTGTACTATCGATAAGAGTTTAAAAAAATTAAGTGATATTTAAAGATAAATATTCGAGGATTACAACCTCATAAGGGGCTAAATTTTTAAAAATTACCGTTAATGAAAAGGTTCATTACCCATGAAATATATCTGTTTGAGCAATAAATCTGCGAATCTTGTGAAGTGACACATAAAAGGACATTTGTTTGGATGGAAATAGGTACTTTATGAGCGTATACAATAAACCAAAGATATTGATTTGGTTCCGTTGCTTTTATTCCAAAACCTGCACTCGGGCACGCAGCATTAAATACAATAAGATCACCTGTGAGTAATGTAAGTGGAGAGGGAGGCGCTTTTAGGTCAGTAAAACGTTCTCAACGGCCGGATATTTGGTTTAGCTAAAGAAAGCCTTAATTTTTGTAGCCATTCAGCCATCAAAATTTTAACAAGTGCAGGATAATTATAAGTTATAGTTCTGTACACTTCATATGAATGTCAAGTTATACTAAATTCCGGCCCCATAAATTAGTTACTTTACCTTAACAATGTTACGCAAAAAATCATAAAATAACAAGTTTGACCCCTTATAGCTCGTGAACTCTATTTATTTGGAATCAATGACTCACTGTTTATAGCTTAAAATTATATACTTGTTAAAAATGTAAAATAAAATGTTGTTGATCGAATGACATTCAATTAAAACGCTACTAAATGTAATTTATACAAACATTTAGCTATAAAAATATATTTGAAACTGTATTACCTACCGACCATGGGGGACAAGGGTTTCGTAATAGCAACTATGATAAGGAAGATCGAGGCTACCGGTACGAATGTCAACAGAAAGGTTTACGAGATTGTGTTATCACGTGGTGTTGGGACGCGGGTGGCATACTTTTGATCTTTGACAGGGGATATTAGCCGTGAGGAATTAGATGCGAAGAAAGACTTTTTACTTCGCTTGTTTAGAACCTAAGTTAAGGATTTTGTTGTGGTCACATCCCTCTACTTTCATCACACTCAGGGTGTCCAGCCAAACTATAATTTAAAATCATTTCAAGGTTTTCCATAGCCATTATGTTTTTCCAGCCACTCTCTCCTGATATATATATATATATTGTGTGTGTGTGTGTGTGTAGTTTTTATAGTATACTTTTTTATATATAATATATAAGAAGTTTAAAAGATATCATCCTGAAGCAACGGGTTATTGGGTAGTGCGATCTAAGTAAGATCTCTGTGAAATCATATTGAGACTGGCGACATTAAAAAAAATCGCTTTACACCAGTAGAGTTTTAAGTTGTTGTGAAACACTTTCTTTTTTTAGTTTCTTCTTCGTATAACATAATTTAATACCACCGCATGCGCATAGCCATGGCTCAACTTTTGACTAAAGACGCGCGGTATAGGAGTGGAAAGGCGACATGAAAATAAAATGTTGACCTTGAGAATTGAGATTAGTATGCTAACAGGGACAGCTGTATTAAAAAAGATTTGCCGTGAGTATTGAATGGAAGAAAAATGTCATTTAGACTATTGTAAATAAAAGAAAACGTAAAAATCGTGAAAAATCCAGTAAATTTGATCAAATTCCTTGACTTTTCCCTGTTTTCTAGGTCTCTGGACACCCTAACACAATATTACTCTATACTAAGCTATCTAAATTTATCATGATTATGTTATAGATGTCATGTAATCACTAATCGTTTTAAAAATGTTAAAAGTTGAAAATATATCATCTAGCAAGCTATTTCAAATAAGTTTCATGATACATCGAAGTTTTCATCTTTCTTCGAAATGTTTCGAAGATAAGAAGGTTATTGTGGGTGTCTTAAGTCGAACCGAAGGAGATATTACCTACTTTGGCATTTTGAAACTTTGCACACCCCTTAGAAATAAATACATATCACATGATCTTTTCATTTAAAATGAGAACTAAAGGATCTAAATAAATGATACTATTCTAAGAAAACGACACTACTTCGGTTACCACAGGTTGCATTTTTGGTGGAGATCTTACTGGCTGCCCCCCTTTTTTTATTTAAATATCAGATTCATATCCCCCCTTCATCTAGCATATTTGAGTAATATGGATAATCTGCAACATACTTGATTTAGTTTGGAATGGAGATTGTGTTTATGACGAGCACGTGGCTAAAAGAAAAGGCATTCAGGTTATGTTTACGTGTGTGTTACAGAAGATGGGGGTAGAGGTAAGATGCATGACCTCACCACTACCATTACACTCGTCTATAAAGTTCCTTTTTCGTAACGCATCTCACTACCCGTCAGGACTAAACATTTAATAACGCTGATTGAATAGGGAAAAGGGATTAGGAATGTTCTTTCATTTGAGTGAAGGGAAGACAAGAAACCCGGCCGGAATTCGAACCCTAAGCTCCCCATCAAAGGCAATTAAAGAGTGGCTGAGTTTGACAGTTAAACCACGCGTCCACAGGTTAGGGTTTAGAACTTTCATATTCACTTCCTTGTGAGCAATAAGGGTCATATTATAATTCGTCCCGAAATATTCCACCATGCTAATAACAAGCAGTCTAGAGGTCAAATGGGGAATCTGCTTGGTCCCAATACCGACTTAAATAACACGCACCTACTACCAATATTAGACATGGTTTGCTGACGTATAGTATTTGCATGTTATCAAGAACAGCTTGTTAACCTCATTATTGATGAACGGTGTTGGCGTCAATCTCGCGATAAAGGGCGTACCGGTTTAAAGAAGATCTAAGTTGGCTGCACTAGAGGGATCTTACAAATGTGATTTATCATGTTATATTTTTCTCACCCCCTTGTGACCTGGCGGTCTAGGGGTAAAGTGTCAGACTTTTGTGCTGGGGTTCCAGGGTTCAATTCTCGGTCCCGGCACAGATTTATCTGATTGTCAAACCCTTCCTTCACCTCTGACAAGACATGTATTAATCACAACTTGTGAATGTGAGGAATGCCAGGCCTCCACCGTGGTTCGGATCCCACGTTAAACTGTAGGTCCTCCATTTCATCTCACAATCACCCTACCATTGCACATTAGGTAAGTGCGTATAACCCGAACGGTAGTAAGACGCGGTGCTAATAATAATAATAATAATAATAAAAATAATAATAATATAATAATAAATAATAATAATTCTCACCCCCTCTCCCTTTCTGAGCTAATGCGGCTGCACTTTCTTTCAAAAATATTCCTAATGCTTAGCCCTTAAATTATGCCGTTAATAATTGTGATGCTAAATGTAATAGTTATAAAAATCAAGAGTGACGTGTAGAACCTCGCTCTATATATAGGGGCGGATCAAGAGGGGGTGCGCACTCTCCCCCACCCCCACTTTTTCAATAAATTTTCTAGTTAGTATGGACAATTTAATAAATGAAAAATTAAATCAATGTTATAATCACTTCTAAATATTGCCCTGTCACGTAATATCTCACTAGCAAACTATTCCACGTGTCAATTCACTGTCAATAAATTATTTAGATTTTTAACATATAATTTAACTAACAAAATTAATATTAAAAAACATAAATAGATGATTAGCTTATATGCGGGTTTTTCAAATTTTTAAATTGATTACAAAATTACTCTCAAATTTAAAGATTTTTCCGTGGGGGAACCTCCCCGGCCCAGTCCCGTGAGAAAGATTTTTTTTATATAAATTTAATTTAAAATCTGTATATTATTTAACCAAAAAAAATTGTGATATAATTTGAAAATTCTTTTTAACATGTAGCCATTTGGCTAAATCAAGCATTTGTAATTTTTTAAAGATAAAAATAAATAAAAATCAAACATAAAATAATAACGTTGCCATAAATCTCTACACCGGGTTGTAAAGGATTAAACAAAATCAAGAGAAGGGTCTAAAACTCGTCCTAAAAACATGTAATACTTCAAGAATAACGTGTAAGCCGCAATCATTTTAAAACATGTCATCAATAACGTATAAACATTGCTCTAAATACATGTTGTCATAACAGTAGCATGTAGACTTCGCTTAAAACATGCAAAGAGCGAAAGGTAAACCTGGTTTTGAATACATGCTTTCATCAAAAGCGACGTGTAGACCTGACTATGTGTTAATACATGCTTTCATCAAAAGCGACGTGTAGACCTGGCTATGTGTTAATACATGCTTTCATCAAAAGCGACGTGTAGACCTGACTATGTATGAATACATGCTTTCATCAAAAGCGACGTGTAGACCTGACTATGTGTTAATACATGCGTTCATCAAAAGCGACGTGTAGACCTGGCTATGTGTTAATACATGCTTTCATCAAAAGCGACGTGTAGACCTGACTATGTATGAATACATGCTTTCATCAAAAGCGACGTGTAGACCTGACTATGTATGAATACATGCTTTCATCAAAAGCGACGTGTAGACCTGGCTATGTGTTAATACATGCTTTCATCAAAAGCGACGTGTAGACCTGACTATGTGTTAATACATGCTTTCATCAAAAGCGACGTGTAGACCTGGCTATGTGTTAATACATGCTTTCATCAAAAGCGACGTGTAGACCTGGCTATGTGTTAATACATGCTTTCATCAAAAGCGACGTGTAGACCTGACTATGTGTTAATACATTCTTTCATCAAAAGCGATGTGTTGACCTGGCTATGAATACATGCTTTCATCAATCGACATGTAAGCCTGTCTCTGAATACATATTGCCATCAAGAGCAGTGCCAGACAAAAAATTCCAATATTTTAATGACAATAAATAAACAATGGGTAGTTTGTGCGAGCCAAACAAATTCATTGCTAAAAAAAAGGAAGAAGGATCGCTCTTCAGACAAGTAAACAACCGAAGGAGATAGCGAATAGAGTCCAAGGTCGTCTGTGACGAGAAGGATAACCCATTAGCTTAATGACGAAAGTTGACTGAGACGGGAGGAGGCAAGTGTGAAGGTGGGCGGGGTCGTAGCCTCCATCATTTGAAAGAGGCGCGGCGCGGCGCCCAACTAGGTTAGCGTGATCGACCACGAGGGGAGAGTATAGTCAACCAGAGGCAAAACAAGCTCTGCGACAGAGGCGCTTTGTCAAAATATAAGCAGCGACAAGATATAATCAGCGCCGCTCACCTCCCCCCCCCCCCCCCCACCGGTTCGAGACAAATTGCCTTAAATGCGCTAATAGTTGTATTTAGCACCGTGTCTTACTACCCAATCGGATTATACGCTTATGTACTAATTACGCTACTGGATTAGGGATGAGGAAGATTGAGTTTAGAGTATTTGTACCCACATTTGCGTGGCGATAGTAAAAAAAAAAACCACATCCAGTACACCTGACGGGATCAAACCTCCATCTCCCCGTCATCGGCAGTCTTGTCTTAGCCTAACAATTTGAAACGTTCCACAGGCTCTCGCCTATGGTTGACGGTGTTGCTTCAGTATAATTTTCATAGAAAGGAGCTTTTAGAAAATATAATCTTATATTTTCGCGGCCAAAAGTGATAACATTTAAATATTTTATGACCTACCTCGGTGGCGTAGTTGGCTAACGCGTTAGTTTTGAGTTGAGCCAGAATGCCGAGGACGGGGAGACCGAGGTTCGAATCTCACTCGGGTGAACTGGGGGTGATTTTTTTCTAAAATGACGGTAACAATCTCTTCTTAAGAAAACATTGGAATTGTAAACAATGTAACTATGTTGGCATATATTTTTTTAAACCCACACAGATCTATAAGTATGTCAATGTATTATCTTTGAACATTTTTAGTCCCACTAGAACTCCCACCTATAAATTTCACATTTTAATATTTAATAGAATATCTTCAAGGGTCCTTATTTCAGTATGCAAAATTTAAATTTTATATCCCACCCAAAAGTTTTTTTTTTCTTTCTATATCCCCCCTTTCCAAATTTCCCGAAGTCCTCAGTTAAAATGTAAAATGTTTTGACTCTTAAGGCTATTTAGCGTGGTCCCTTTACTTTCCTTCCAAATCTTCTACAAACACTAGGAAGTAGTTTAAAATATTAGTTTTGTAAAATTTAAACCTCTCCCCCACCACACCCATTTATCTATCATTTATAAATTAAATGGTGTTCCACTCTCCCGCCACAGTCCACACTAATCCGGATAACGATCGCTACAATCACCCTCAGTCGAGCATGTCAGATATGGTATATCCGCGCGAAATTGTCTTAGGGTTCGACTCTTGGCTCAGTGAGCTGAGGATGGGTTTTGACAAGTGATTTATTGTTGTGGTTTTCCCATCCTCTATCCGTACTAATGGTGATTCTTATTTGTAAAGGCCTACTTTGATTATACTATTCTGGTATTTTAACATATCAGTTTCACACACATACATATATATATATATATATATATATATATATATATATATGGATGGTTTATGATCTTACCAATTAATATAGGCCATTAGTAGCAAGTGTGCTAAGCCTATCGATAATTATAAAAAATTCAAATATAATGTCAAATTGAAAAGTTTTCCTACCACTCAATGAACCAACATACAATTATATTACTTAGCGCCTGTAAACTAGACTTTTCCGTGTTGAACGTGCGCGCTTGACAAATAGAACCAATTTTATCTTTCAAGCGCGCGCGCGCTCGGTCGCTCCAGTCTGGCCACCTCTCATTACAATCAATGTGTTATATTTTATTTTTTAGTCGCTCGCCCAGTCTGGCCGTCCCCTTATGCGTAGTGATGTTTAAAAACTATAAACACCACGAAAAGTGCGTCAAGCTATTTAAAAAAACTCGACCTCGTAAAGGCAAAAATAAAATATCTAATAGTTCATAGCTAATCCAATATTAATTTAAAATACATTTAAAACATTAGCACCATAAGATAAAAATGAAATAAATAAAAACAATCTTTTTTTTAATACCGCGTCTTAATACCCGTTCGGCGTTACACGCTTATTTACTAATTACTCTAATGGTTTGTGGATTATGAAGTTTAAATGTGAGGAAGCGAACCCGCATTTGCGTGGAAGTAGAGTGGAAAGCCATTTAGGGAAACCATCCTCAATACTCTCAACCAGAATCGAACCCCAATCTCTCCGTCTTCGGCAGTCTAGTGCAACACAAGAGTAGCGCGTTAGACCACACGGCTAACGAAGCGGGTAGCTGCTACTTAAAAGTTTATGTTCTATGTGTAGTAATAAAATCTAATTTCATCAATTAAAGGAAATAAAAATAAATATATATATATATTTTTTTTAAATTAAAACACAATTAGAATCAGTTTTGGTTGGAAAAAAGTTTTTTTTAGTTCAAAAAATGTTTCTATGCACGATTTCCCTTGAGAAAAAATGTGATAAATTGATTGTTTTTTATTCTAATTTTTGGCTTTCCTCATCTTTGAGAAAGTCAAATACAAATATAAATGAAGATAGATTTACTTATTTCTATTTACTATAATTTTTATAGATCCACTTAATTCGTTTTTACCGTCCATGGCCAACATGAAGAGTTGAAAATTATTAGGTATTTCTTAGGGTTTTATAATATATTTGAACATCGTAAACTTGATATCCTATTCTGACGCTTTTTACTTGATTCAATGACTCGAAATTAATATAATACAACAAAGTTTAAAAGGCGCACTCAAATTTGGAATAAGGTATACCTGTCAGCAGACATTCAGTTAGGGTGCACTCAAATTGCGGAATATGATTTTACCTTCAGAGACATTCATTAGGCGCACTCAAATTGCGAATAGGTATACCTGTCAGCAGACATTCAGAGAGCGCACTCAAATTGCGGAATAAGGTAACCTGTCAGCAGACATTTCAGTTAGGGTGCACTCGAATTGTGGAATAAGGTATACCTGTCAGCAGACATTCAGTTAGGGCGCACTCAAATTGTGGAATAAGGTATACCTGTCAGCAGACATTCAGTTAGGGCGCACTCGAATTGCGGAATAAGGTATACCTGTCAGCAGACATTCAGTTAAGGGCGCACTCGAATTGCGGAATAAGGTATACATGTAAGCCGATTCACACAAATTGTGGAACAACCTGTAATCACATTCAACTCCTAACCACTAATCCAACCCAGCCTAACATAACTTAATTTAACCTAACCTCCATGTTCAATTTTGAACAAAGTCATTATGAATTTAATTTTTACTACCCAGTTCGTGTAAGGGTATTATCGAGCTCGGGTGAGTTGTTCCGCAATTCGTGAGCACCGGTTTAAACATGTGTGAAGCATCGATAAACAATAACACTTAGATCTGTATTTCAACAATGGCTTTCACTTTTGTGTTGCAAGTTTCTACGACCATCAGTGTATTATGTATCAAGGCACGGTGCCTATACTAAGATCGTTTGTTTACTAATAACCATTATGGAACTTTCATTACAAGTCCCATTTTATTAAGTAGGGCCTTATTTGAAAAAGTTAGCAGATCTACTTTGACTTTTCATACTTCAAGTCTCAGGTCATCTCATCGAACAGGAGTCACTTTTGATAGAGATTATCATTACCTATAAAATAAAATGATATATTTAAATGTTATTAAGGTTGACCACAAACAGAATTATATTTGTAATTTATAAAAGGCACTTTATGTGAAATTATACTGTACACATAAACCACCGTAATTAAATAGCAATCAAATTAAATAGTAAGAGAAATATAGCAGAGTTTAAATTTATTTTTTCGTAAAATTAGGCTGTTCAGACATTTTGTTTTATAATTTAGTTAATTTCTATAGTGGCAGTAATGGCTATTTAACGTGAATAGGAGGGTGCATGTTAATAAACTGCACCAATATCCGGGTTAGAATCAAGCCCGATTGCTGACAAATTAGAGGGTATGTAAAGCAGAGTGTCACTCCAAGAACAACAGAAGCGACAGCTATTTGTAGCGGGGATGTTGGCACCTTGACAAGCGCACCCCCTTCTAACCCTTGTGAAGATGCTCCCAAACAACTTTTGTCTGGGGCTCCCTTGATTACAAAGTTGGAGACCACCAAACCAAACAAAATTAATTGAATTGTAGTTTATCAATTTTGAAAAATAATTACTAATGAACCATATTTTAATAGTGTCTATAAAATACTGATTTTTAATCAATTATGTCTGTAATTTGATGCCCCCTACCCATTTATATTTAAGAACATTATCCACAGCCATGTTGCCTCTCCTGGTATAGTACTAGGAGAACATATTATGACAATCTAACATAAATCCCTGAAATCAACAAATAGCTTCTACACAATTATTTTCCTAAACTAATTTTAACTTAGACTTAGGCAATCATTTTGATAGCACGCAATACTATTTTATGTATTTACGAATGAATACGACCAGCAATTGTAGAGCACGGTTTGAAACGATCTAGTCGTTGGGAACTATTTTACTCGAGACTTGTATGTGAATCATCTGCCTACACTCCCTGTGTTATTTTAGGCACACAGAGACCACCCAAACATATCGTACCAAAATAACAATCACCTCATAGGCTCTTCACTAATGTATAAATTGACTATAATTATAATTGACCAATAATTTGACTTTAAAATAATGTTTTTAAGACAAACCATTATTCACACATGCACAGGGTGGGACCGAAACAATTAGACGATTGATTAGTAACTTGAAAAATACAATTTAATTGAAAAGTAAATATTCACTAGCTAAATAAAACCAAACCACATACTATACTTTTCACTTTTTGAAGATATTGTCACTCAGGTGAGCTTCGCCGGACGTCAGGCAAACCCCAGCACTTTCCTCAACACAGATAGTCTAATGTTTCCAACCCACCCGAAGTAATTCTTGTAAACTTTTACCATAGCAGAGATTATGAAGTGGTAATTTTTGGAGGCATAATATATTGTATAGTTTTTTAAAAGTGTGCCTGATCTAACATGGGTGAGTAGAGGTAGATGATTCACGTCCAGGTCACCTTAATATAGGAATGGAATAGCAACGCTCACAATTGTTGAGCTGTCACAAAACAATTAATCCCATGACACACATTACAAGCGTCCTCAATTAGTCAAGAATCACAATTAATAAAGATGGGGAACCAATGACGTAGGACACACCACCCCCGCCGAAAGACAGAACTTTCTCATCCAAGAAGTAAACTTATGCTTCTTTAATGACTTAGTTTCTAGGGATGTGTGTGAAGCCTCAAATTGTCTAAGTTGAAGGTCAAGTCTCCTCTTCGACATAAACACCAACCCTTTCCACTTCAAAATATTACTAAGAAACAAGAAAACTTTGATATTTATTAAGTGATTTGAAAAATATAACTAAATAACATTATTCCGACATAAGATAATTATAAGACAGCTACTAAAAAGTATTTCAATATACACAAATATAACGCTATCAGAGATAAATTCAGATGACAGCATAGCAGAATGTGGTATAATTTGTTGTTCTCTAAGCCTTTCTCTTTAACTAGAAGCACTTAATGGAGTGTTTAAAAACTTAAAATAGTGTTATGACATCACAGCAAAACTCTTATCTTCGACTTCGGCCTCGGATTTGCTTCACATGTTCCAAGCTTCACTTCGCAAATTTAGATAGTGAACTTTACACAAGCCTATAATTTCATATTTGTCATTTGACAAAAAAAAATGTATAAATGGTATCGATAAGTGAAAGGTAGCGATTACAAACAATTATTGGCACATTTTGGTTGCGAAGTTTACAATCGTCTAAGAATATTTAAAACCAAGTAGCTAGCTAAAAAAAAAATAGGCTCGCGAGACAACTGTAAGAAGTCAAAATTAGCGTGAGATCAACTGTTTGAGGTCAGAGAACGTTAGAGTAACTAAGTTTAAGTGTGTGTGTGTGATCAAATGTAATAAGTTCAAGTGAGCATGAGACCAACTGTAAGAAGTTCAAGTGAGCATGAGACCAACTGTAAGAAGTTCAAGTGAGCATGAGACCAACTGTAAGAAGTTCAAGTGAGCATGAGACCAACTGTAAGAAGTTCAATGAGCATTAGACCGAACTGTAAGAAGTTCAAGTGAGCATGAGACAAACTGTAAGATTCAGTGAGCATGAGACCAAACTGTAAGAAGTTCCCAAATGAGCATGAGACCAAACTGTAAGAAGTTCAAGTGAGCACGATACCAACTGTAGAAGTTCAAGTGAGCATGAACAATTGTAAAAAGAAGTTCAAGTGGCATGGAGACCAACTGTAAGAAGTCAAGTGAGCTGAGACCAACTGTTTAGAGGTCAGTGACATGAGACCAATTTAAGAAGTTCAAGTGTGCATGAGACCAAACTGTAAGAAGTTCAAGTGAGCATGAGACCAATCTGTAAGAAGTTCAAGTGAGCATGAGACCAACTGTAAGAAGTTCAAGTGAGCATGAGACCAATTGTAAGAAGTTCAAGTGAGCATGAATGAAACCAACTTATTAATCACTCCACACAATAAAACCTGACAAGCCTAAAACTCAGCTTGTTCACAACAAGCTATTATATATACCAAACTTAGTTAGATACCTGAAAGTTTCAAATTTTTTTCCAAGTTCCCGCACACGAATTATTCAGGCTTGAAATTGAGTGAGCGTCCATCTTTATGACTTATTAAAATAAAAGGAAAAAGTTCTAAGTCTTGATATTTCACAGACTAAGACTTTTAGGGTATGGGTGAAAATTTGAAGATTAAGATTAAACCTCTCCACACCTTTTAAATGGCTTAAAAACTACATTTAAAAATACAAACCATTTTGAATTTCAGTCTAAATTTCAGCCACTTATATTGTAGTTGGACAAAACTTATGATAAAATAGAAAGTAGGCCACTTTAATATTAGTAAAATAGTTTCAGTTCCAAGTTTCTAGCTCTCTTAGTTACCAACACATTTAAGTAAGTGTGAACATCAAAATTAGTCAAATTTAGCATCATACACATTGTAAAATAGCCGTATTGAATAAACAGGTTGCAAGAATTTTTTTTTAATATTTTAAATTATTGGAATATGTATGCAAATGTGCAAAAAATGAAAAAAAATAATCAAAATTTGTCATGCAAAAAAATTTTTTTTCTGGATGATTTTATGGAATGACCCGAAATTGAAACCATGGTGAAAGTTGGTTTAGAAATCCCAAAACTACATTGCCTTAAAATAATCTGCTCATATCAGATCGGAGCAATCTTTACAGGTTATATTATTTTAATTCCAAACTATATTTACTGTAAAATTACAACTAGTTTAATACCTAAATGTTGTTGGCCTGGTAGCTAAAAATTAATATATGTATTAATATTTAACGAAATGTAAAGTATTTATGAATATAAAATTTGTAATATTTTAACAGTTGTTTTTAAAAAAAACTGTGTCAAGTGAAAGTAGCATTGTTTGGCTAGCAACTGCTCATAAAGGTAATAACAGCTAATAACATAATTTTCTTGGTATAAGAAAATGCATTAGATGCAATACAACTTGCTTAGGCTAAAACAACAAATAGCCTTATTAATTTATTTTTAGCGAGTTGGTACACTAGCCGAAAATAAATGTTCGGTAAGATAAAGAAAAATTGTATGTGACTAGCTAATCAATTTCTGCTCAAACCTTGCAGCCAAACTAGATTTTAAAGTTAAACATTGCAAAAAATGTAGCTTTTGTAATGATTAACACAATAAAGTATTGCAGTGGGTATTAAAGAAGTATTATTATTATTATTATTTAGCAACGCGTCTTACTACCCGTTTGGGTTATACACTTAAGTACTAATTACGCTAATGGATTAGGAATTGGGAAGGTTTAATAGAGGAAGTGAACCCGCATTTGCGTGGAGGTAGAGTGGAAAACCATTTAGGAAAAACCACCCCAGTTCACCTGACCGAGACTCGAACCTCGATCTCCCCGTCCTCGGCAGTCGGGCTCAACACGACTAGCGCGTTAGCCAACTACGCCACCTAGGCGGGTTTAAGGAAGTAAATAAACCACCACAAATGTTTTAGTAGTAATAAAAACTATATAAAACAGTATAGTAGTAACAATAACAATATGAAAAATAGTTTTTTTTGTTGGGCTCAATAATAACGTATTATATTTCAATATATATATATATTATATAATATAAGCCACTATATAGTAATAGCAATAACTATGAAAATAGTATTTTTGTTGGCTCAACAATGACATATTATTAGGGACACCGACTTGAGTTTTCATGAAATGTTTGAAAAATCCATTTCGAAAGCGCTAAAACTTGTTTCAAGTTCAAAAAATTCATCATTACATATTTTTTAGATCACGAAGTAAAACGATAAGGATATTTATACGCGAAATCAAAGGTTTTTTTTACGAAATCTTATTATTATTCGTATTTTAAAATGAAATTCATGTTTTCGAGACAAAACTCCGTACGTTCGTTTACACGCAAATAAAATTAGCGACCATGTTGATTTCGATTGCCGTAAAACAATGAAGTATATCAATGTTAAATCTATGCAGCCTTTTAACATCGATTCCAATAAATATCAAAGACTAGTCGATATATATAAACAGTGGACTCGCAAAGATCTATCGTAATTTTATTCTCTTCTATGTAGAGTTGAAATTAAAATACCTAAAAACCCACGTGTTTATTGTATTCAGTTTCAAATCTAATGATAACATATTTATTATGTATTTATTTTGATAGTTTAAAAGTAATCATAAATATTTTATTCAATGGATTATTAAATTATACATTATTTTTTTCCCTCTCAGACAAAAAAAAATCGATAAATCGAATTAATATTTCTGTGTTTTTTGCTATTCTTATATTTGGCTGTTTGTGATCTTTGCAAGCCCTGGAGTTTATAGTTTCCTTAGTGATTTCTTTGTATCTATGTTTGTTATTGTGAGTTAAAATATTTGATCGGTCTTCATTTTATGGTTTGATTTTATATTTTATTCGTAAAAATGCCTAAAATAGTGAGCATCTTTGATAAAAAAAAGAATTTGCAAGTGATGGTTTTTATGGCTTTGATAAAAATAGGAAAATCTTCGTGTAAATTTTTCGACATTCATATTCACTGGGCTAGGAAAGATACGTGTTGGAAGCTGTAATGGAGTAATATTGAAATTATGTTGTCTTCTTATTTTACTGAAAGAAAAAACTCGTATTAGACAAAGTAGAGATGTGTTTAATATTAAATAATTTATGAAATCCATTGTATTAAAAGTGAGTATATATATATATATATACTGTATATTATTTTTACAATTTATAATTTGGATCAACATAAATTACTTGGTAGAAATATTTTTTCAAGTTTTTTCAAGGTGTAATATGTTTATTTATATCATTTAAATTCAGTATACTATTATATTATCTTTACATTTAATAATATTTGACCTATAAGCAATGTAAATATTTGACATACAGTAACTCTTGACTTATTTTGAAGGCCTGTAAAAAGTATACTCTTCAAGGGTTGGCCATTCTACAAAAGTTTTTTTACTGTAGTACTTTAAAATGTAAGTCTTATATAAAGTGTGAAAAAAAGTGTTTTTCGTAATTTTTCCAGGTGTTATAAAACAATTTTTACGACAAAATTTATTTTTTATGACGAAATTTCAAATATTTATTTACCATAATATAAGGTCTCAACGTATTATTGTATACTTCAGAGAGAATATAAGCCACGATTAGTAGTAGCAATAACTATAAAAAAAAGTTTTTTGTTGGCTAAAAAATTACGCAGTGTTGTATATTTATTGTCTATAAATAACTCACAACAAAAGGTACAATAGTAACACTGAATATAAGAATAGTCCTTTTGTTGATTCAAATATAACGTATTGTTGTATATTTCAGGTAGAATATAAGTCACAGTAGGTCTAGTATTAACGATAACCTATCAAAGAAGTACTTTGTTGATTCAAATATAACGTATTGTTGTATATTTCAGGTAGAATATGTCACAGTAGGTCTAGTAGTAACAATAACCTAGCAAAGAAGTACTTTGTTGATTCAAATATAACGTATTGTTGTATATTTCAGGTAGAATATAAGTCACAGTAGGTCTAGTATTAACGATAACCTATCAAAGAAGTACTTTGTTGATTCAAATATAACGTATTGTTGTATATTTCAGGTAGAATATAAGTCACAGTAGGTCTAGTAGTAACAATAACCTAGCAAAGAAGTACTTTGTTGATTCAAATATAACGTATTGTTGTATATTTCAGGTAGAATATAAGTCACAGTAGGTCTAGTAGTAACAATAACCTAGCAAAGAAGTACTTTGTTGATTCAAATATAACGTATTGTTGTATATTTCAGGTAGAATATAAGTCACAGTAGGTCTATTATTAACGATAACCTATCAAAGAAGTACTTTGTTGATTCAAATATAACGTATTGTTGTATATTATCAGGTAGAATATAAGTCACAGTAGGTCTAGTATTAACGATAACCTATCAAAGAAGTACTTTGTTGATTCAAATATAACGTATTGTTGTATATTTCAGGTAGAATATAAGTCACAGTAGGTCTAGTAGTAACAATAACCTAGCAAAGAAGTACTTTGTTGATTCAAATATAACGTATTGTTGTATATTTCAGGTAGAATATAAGTCACAGTAGGTCTAGTAGTAACAATAACCTAGCAAAGAAGTACTTTGTTGATTCAAATATAACGTATTGTTGTATATTTCAGTAGAATATAAGTCACAGTAGGTCTAGTAGTAACAATAACCTAGCAAAGAAGTACTTTGTTGATTCAAATATAACGTATTGTTGTATATTTCAGGTAGAATATAAGTCACAGTAGGTCTAGTAGTAACAATAACCTAGCAAAGAAGTACTTTGTTGATTCAAATATAACGTATTGTTGTATATTTCAGGTAGAATATAAGTCACAGTAGGTCTAGTATTAACGATAACCTATCAAAGAAGTACTTTGTTGGTTCAGAAATAACGTATTGTTGTATAGGTGGTATAGCAGTAGGAATGGCCGTTATTGGGTCTCTTGGTTTTGACTTGTGCAGAGCGCGGCGCAGGTAATGTAGAACACGACTATGTGAAAGACTTCCCACACAATACGCCTTTGAATTGTAATGATTGTGTGAGAGCCAAGAGAAGCCCAGCCTAGTCCAGTCGCCCACAGACCCGTGCTAGATATGTGCCATAGCCCATACTGCCCATTCCAGGCTAGACCAGCCGAGTGGGTACCTATACGACAACATGGGTAACAAACAAGTTTAAAAAAAAAATAAGCTAATTTACGGCAGTTTAAATCTCAGTGATGAAAATAATATTTTAAATTATTAAATCCAAGCACTTTATTTGATTATTTTTTCTTCTTTTTCTAATCCCACTTCCTGGGGCAGCCCGAGAGCAGGCTGTATACTAATATACCCCATAGCAGTGACACAGATAGCCTCTGCCCCTTTTCTGCACGGGATGATTGTTACACTGTAAAATAGGTTTTACGTTTTGAGCTATTTTGTTAACATTAGTTATTACACTAAATTCTAACTTAACTGTGCAACCATTTAAAAAAAACTCAAAATATTAATTTTAGGTAGAAGATCATATGCATATGCTAGAGGCATATCAAGATCACAATTTTCCTAAATCACTTGTAAGCGTTATCACAAACTGCTGGCCTACAAATGGCAGAGCAAGCAGGAATTTCAGCATTTGTTAAGGATAAACCACTTAGTGCTGACAAAATTCACGAAATACTTGTTCAACATGAGGTTAATTTAATTTTAAGTTATTTTTCTGAATAAATGTAATAACAAGCCTACGGCTTATTAATTTTAGTTTGTAAGAGTTAGAAAAAGGGTTTGCTAAATTATTTTTTCCAACAAATCAAGTATTCATAAAATGTATTTACATAATCTAGAGCGAAGAGATAAAGAAAATACAAGCATACTTAAAAAGCAATTATTACATCTTATATCATATGGGCATGTATTTGGAGAGAAAAAAATCTTTGTCACGTATACATATTAAGAGATTTGTCCGAAGCATCAGCATCCCACTTATGGAAGCTAAGTGCAACGCGAGTATAACACGAAGTGTAATTGTGTTTGTACGTCTGATCGTTGCGAAGGTACTATTCAATATTATTGTAACTTACCAATTGCAAGAAAGTAAATCACAAGAATTTCAGAGTTTTAGCAATTATAATACCTACAGGAATAAATTATCAATTGAATCACACGACACTATATGATGGGGCTCAGACGCACTCTTGAGTGGGCTTCATAGTATTGTCGGCAAGATGGTGGCGCGGACGATCGTATGGCGCATCAAAAAAGATCCATGATTGCAATTCTGCCATATGACGCCCAACGAATGACATGTCAGCGCATTGTCGTGTCATAGAGATCCGTAATCGCCTTGCTGGTCATTGTAAACAGCCGCAAAGATTGTCCTCGTTTGTGCGTCTAGTCGTTGAGGACAGCCGCAATAGATGTATTTGTGCGTCGGGTCGCTGCAACCAGTCGCAAGGCGTGTCTTCGTTTGTGCGTCGGGTCGCTGCAAACAGTCGCAAGGTGTGTCTTCGTTTGTGCGTCGGGTCGCTGCAACAAGTCGCAAGGCGTGTCTTCGTTTGTGAGTCGGGTCACTGCAACCAGTCGCAAGGTGTGTCTTCGTTGTGAGTCGGGTCACTGCAACAGTCGCAAGGTGTGTCTTTGTTTGTGAGTCGGGTCGCTGCAACAGTCGCAAGGTGTGTCTTCGATTGTGAGTCGGGTCACTGCAACCAGTCGCAAGTGTGTCTTCGTTTGTGAGTCGGGTCACTGCAAACAGTCGCAAGGTGTGTCTTGTTTGTGAGTCGGGTCGCTGCAAACAGTCGCAAGGTGTGTCTTGATTGTGAGTCGGGTCGCTGCAAACAGTCGCAAGGTGTGTCTTCGTTTGTGAGTCGGGTCACTGCAACCAGTCGCAAGGTGTGTCTTCGTTTGTGAGTCGGGTCACTGCAACAGTCGCAAGGTGTGTCTTGTTTGTGAGTCGGGTCGCTGCAAACAGTCGCAAGGTGTGTCTTCGATTGTGAGTCGGGTCACTGCAACCAGTCGCAAGGTGTGTCTTCGTTTGTGAGTCGGGTCACTGCAAACAGTCGCAAGGTGTGTCTTCGTTTGTGAGTCGGGTCGCTGCAAACAGTCGCAAGGTGTGTCTTGGATTGTGAGTCGGGTCCTGCAAACAGTCGCAAGGTGTGTCTTCGATTGTGAGTCGGGTCGCTGCAAACAGTCGCAAGGTGTGTCTTTGTTTGTGAGTCGGGTCGCTGCAACAGTCGCAAGGTGTGTCTTCGTTTGTGAGTCGGGTCACTGCAAACAGTCGCAAGGTGTGTCTTCGATTGTGAGTCGGGTCACTGCGAACAGCCTCAAGGTGTGTCTTTGTTGTGCGTCGGGTCGCTGCGAACAGCCTCAAGGGTATCTTCGTCAAGGTAGGATTCCCTCGGTGCGTCTCGCGTCTGCAACCGACGGGTTTCCAAGTTTGTGGGGCCAGTTCTTCGAGGGACTGCGACTGGTGACATGTGCGCGTCAGCGTCGGGCAGTGTGGACTGGACGCACACGAGCAACCGTGTGTTTGTGAGTTGTATTAAGTTTTATGTTGATTGGGTTGGTTTTGAATGGCCCAGTTTTCTCTCATCGAAAAGGACGAGAATTTAATGAGAGGTGGCAATTTTTGACATATCTCCGCCAGTGTACTGAGACCGACATGTGAAGGACAGCACATGAAAATATATCTCAGGAATAGTTGGTCGATCAAGTTAGTACTTTTTATTCACATTATTTCAAAATAATAAAATAACATGGAACATCACAATTAAAAACCCTGATAACTGAGGAACGATCTGTACTACCAATAAAACTACCCACGACTGGCGCCCAAGAGACGCATCCAGGGAAACAATGTATCACGTGTCTGCGACCCACCACCCCACCTCTGCGGTCGCAGACGCGAGTCGCACCGAGGGAATCCTACCTTTAGTGCGTCTGGACACTGCAAACAACTGTAAGTTGTGTTTTCGTTTGTGCATCTGATCTTTGCTAACAGTTGCAAGGGGTGTCGTCGTTTGTGCGCAAAGGTGACTTCGATTGTGGGTTTGGTCGTTGTGAACACCCGCAATGGGTGACTTTGTGCATCTGGTTGATGCGCATGGTCTTAGGCGTCACGTTCGCAATAGACTAGGCTGCGGATGAAGGGGAGATCGGAGTTGGGACCCCGGCCGGGCGTACTGAGGGCGATTTTTCCTAAATGGTTTTTCACTTTCCCTCCAAGCAAATGCAGTTACACTTCCTCTAGATCCAACCTTCATCATCCCTTACATTAGCATAAGTACATCATGCGATAACCCGAATGGCTAGTAAGACGCGGTGCCAAAAAATAGATTAGAAAGAATGTCAAGTATCATACATCGTGTGGCTGTCATTCCAATGTGTGTGCGTGTACATATAAACTATGAATAGATACATATTCATATATATTCACACAAAATATATCCTCCTTAAGTCAACAACCCGAAGGTTAGTTTTATGTTATTTCTGCACATCCGGAGCTGGGCATGCACTCAGCCCTTCGGCTGGTTAGTGCTTCCTGCACCATCTGGTAGAAATACCGTGTACTGGGGGAGTTCAGGAAGTGTGGTGGTTCCCTCTGCCTTCCACGCTGAATCTCTATGAGCGAGCACGAAAGCGCCTACTAATTTTGCCGAGAAAGGTATTTTACATACCTTCCAGGGTTCTTTTACATGCCTCAACCGACATGAGACCAACGCTTTACTTCCCCTCAGAAGGAAGTTGTGCTAAGGATGTCTATTTATATATATAATATATATATATATACGGATTTTTCTTGATATTATATTTTTATATATATATATATAAATATAAAAATATATATATATATATCAAGAAAAATCCGTCAACATCAGCTGGGTTTTTTGAATGCATGAAAACCAGGTTCCGAGGCGACCAATTCACCCCAAGACCACAGAGATCAACATTTATATGTATATAAAATGCAGAATAGTAGGTTTAGCAATAGATGAAAAACAAATTGTAAAATAAAATAATGAAGACAATTCTTAACTTGCACAGTAACATTTCTTCCTACCTTCAATAAAATGTTCTTTCGTATATTTTCACGAATGTTAATATATGTATAATCTTTATGGACTGGGTCATATAAAACAATATTCTCAAACATATTCTAATAGAATATTGTAGTTAATATTATTGTATTCAAATTGTTGTGATGGCTCATATGATTTTCCATTAAAAAGTAATTACGTTTTTAGCCGGCGACAATTATTTCCAAAAGTAAATAGCTATATTGAAAAAGTAGTTTAATTTTAACAGTACAATGCTTTTTGACTAGTTCAGCTAAAATGACTTCAATCTTAGGATCGAATATCTATAGTAATAAAAGGAAGTGTCTGTTTGTGTGCGACGTCCGGCCAAATCTACGGCACGCAGAGATCTGACATTTTTAACATTGGTGCAAGGAAAGGGATCCGAATGCACCTCGAAGACAGATTTTTAAATTTTTAATTAGGTTTAGAATTACGTAGTTAGCTAACGCGCTAGTCGTGTTGAGCTTGACTGCGAGGACGGGGAGATCGAGGTTCGAATCTCGGTCGGGTGAACTGGGGTGGTTTTTCCTAAATGGTTTTCCACTCTCCCTCCACGCAAATGCGGGTTCACTTCCCCTATATTCAACCTTCCCGATTCCTAACCCATTAGCGTAATTAGTACTTAAGCGTATAACCCGAACGGGTAGTAAGACACGGTGCTAAATAATTTTTTTTAAAAATTACGTTTCAGAGATAACTGTGGGTCACGTGCTGGATTGCTAGTATTTACTTGGAAGGAAATAATGAACTACGCCCCTTTACATTCAGTGCACCCTGTTGGAAGATCGAGCCATGGGTCCAGAGTCACACATGCAAGTAATTTGTTTGGAAAGAGGAAGGAAAACTAGCTAGTTATGGTAGAAAATGTTTAATAGTGTTTGTTTTGTTAAATGGATGAATAGAGTTTTAAAATGTTTTAACAAAACTATGTGTACCAGCCACAAGTGGAAAAGCACACTTAGTTTTGGCTTGTGGGTTTATTAGCTTCACAGATTTTTTTAAAAAGTTAGCTCCAAATATTTTGTACTTTGGCGACGCACCCATACAGGTGTAGAACTAGGGTATGTTTCAAATAGCGCTGTCACCAATCTTTAATCAATAAACAACACTTGGGGCCATTCGATCCTGGAACTATACTGACAGAACTTCGAAAGGCTCTTTACTTTTATTCGTTTCTGTACCACATTTAGTGTTGCAAAATTACTAGAAAAATTATGGGGGAGGGGAGGGAGGCGGGATAAGTAAAAATTGGGGAAAACCATGAAAATTGTATTTAACGATTCAATTCAAAATAAGATAACTATAGTACATTCACGACCTTAGTTTACTTGGTTGACAGCTTAAAAAGTTACTAGAAATAGTTCCTAATGTAGCCCTGCGCCAACAGCTGGTATCTGTCAATTTGGACAACTGTCATGAAAACATATGGAACTCTATGAATGTGATAGTTAACCATAGTAATTTAGGCCAATATTATTTATATTTATTTTAGGTCGGGCACAAAGTTTAGTTACCGTTTTATTCCACTTTTAAAAAATTAATATTCCCAGCACTTTCACAAAAGATCTAACGAATATAGCTTCAAAATGGCGACCAACGAATTTAAACCATGTGTTATTGTATAGTTCATGTCGTGTCCACAATCCAGTCGTGCCCGAGGGGGCTGTTGGTTTGATTGGGCCATCCCCCTCCCCCCACCCGAAATCATCCCATCCTGACTATGGCCTTGCCACCCGTAATTAATTAACTTCTCTCTCCACTGTTCAGTTGTCTCACTTTTAGCACGGAGAAAATCATAATTTCAGTGTCAGTGTCCAACTTTTGATATACAAACAATCGGTATGAAGGTACTATTCAACTGTTTAATCTTATTTATTTATTTGCTCTTGCTTTTTTAATGTTTCTATTATAGAGCTAGACCGGTGAGTTGAGACAGCAATTAGTTCTTTAGTCCCATCACCCCCCCCCCCCCCCAAAGTTTCCAGATGTTCACAATGAGCGTTATTTACAATAAATTCCTCTTTGCGTGCAGTGACCATTCAATCGCTGCAGAGATTGCTGGCATAGCATACATTCTTGTGTGTATATAGGCCTTTTTTTTTACTTCAGGGAGCAAGATGTTCCAACAATGTATTTTCCTAACTGAGGCTGGAAGAAATAAAATAAGGTTTTTTTCCTGTATGTTTGAAGCAAAAAAAAAAGCGTTAATCCAGACACTTTTTTAGTTTTGAATATTTGGAATAAATTATCCTTGGTCATATCTGAGAATGTATTCCATAAGTATGTATTCCAAAAAAACAAATCAACCTTTAATAATTAGAATAGGCTATCAAAAATTGCACTGGTGCTGCTCTGTTCGGTAAGAAATGTTAGTACCAAGATAGTCTAACTCTAAATGTTGTTACTTTTCTTAAGATTCCCTTGTTCCAAATGCATACTTTTTAGCAGAAGCGTAAACAATTCACGCAAAAAAAAAGCTGAGCTCTATTTTTTATTATTTTTTGCACTTTTTTTTAGCATTCCTTGGAGGGTGGTTTGCGTATTAAACGTGCTAAATATTTTAACATTGACTCAATTAGGTTTAAACTGAAGGGAAAATGGATTTAATAAAAACATGGTTCACACCGAAATAAAGTCGAAAGATTTCTACAGGACCCGTTTCCTTTAACAACCCTCTAGTTTGAGGTGTATTAGTCGGGAAAAAGTGTGAAAATGTGATCTAACTACGACTTTTTAAGCATATATGCGGAACTATGGGATTAGGTTTTATTAGTCTTATTTAGTTTTATTTTAGTCTTGCTCTAATTAATTTTTAATAATCTCACAACAGAAAATGTTTAAATGTTTGAGAAATAGCAGCGAGCTTCTCTCTTTACCTTGAGATAAGAGATTCCTTTACCTTCTTTCTTATTGACATGACAAAGGGTGCTTGTAGGGGAAGGTCTAAAGGGAGTATAAGCTTGAAGAGAATAGGGAAGTAGTTCCAGAAAACTACACAAACCATTGTATTTTAAGCCATGTGATATGACAGTGATTGATACTTTCTCGCTGACCGAGGCGGCCGCCTTAAGGGTAATATAACTGTAGGAGAGCCACCTCGCAAAGGATGAACAAAAACAAACCTCAATTTTCGCAAATAAAACATCTTTGTCTTTTGATTCATCGATGTTTTGACATTGATTTCCCATTCCAATAGTATCGATGATTATTTACCTGGTGACCTGGTGGTCTAGGGGTAAGGTGTCAGACTTCTGTGCTGGGGGTCCGGGGTTCAATCCTTGGTCCCGGCACAGATTTATCTAATTGCCAAACCCTTCCTTCACCTCTGACAAGACGTGTATTAATCACAACTTGTGAATGTGTGGAATGCCAGGCCTTCACCGTGGTTCGGATCCCACGTTAAACTGTAGGTCCTCCATTTCATCTCACAATCACCCTAACATTACACATTAGCGTAAGTGCGTATAACCCGAACGGGTAGTAAGACGCGGTGCTAATAATAATAATTATTATTATTATTTTCCTTTTTAACTATTTTTTTCTAATGTAATAAAAAATAGAATTCTTCTTCTTCTGTGATTTTGATTGAAAAATATCTGTGTTCTGAGGTGATGATTGCGAGTGTATAAAATGTAAATCTCCAGTAACAATTAAACCTTCCCTCCTTAGTTGCTATGCGGACAGTTAATACATAACAATTTTAGTTAAATAGGGTTTGGTACCTTGGGGCAGCTCTTACTGATGTTCCGAGTTTTTGTCAATAGCAATATTTTAACATAAATAACAAAAAGAAGCAATAAAATAATAGTTAACAGTGACAAAATGTATTTATATTTTTACTACAGCTGTCAGAATCGGCACCATCTGTCAAAGGTGACATCTATAGAACACATGGCTTGAATGAAGTAACTTTTTGAGCTGCCAGATATGGTTATTCCTGCAGCAACTAGATTAGGCCCCCCAAGATGCTCGTTTCTCTTATATTTATTAAGGATGGGCAGACATCAAGTTTAGCGGACAAGTGACCATTTGTGACTGCTCCTTCGCTGATCTGACGTGTGTGTATATCAGTCTCGCCGCTCCCACCACTTCTGCGCGTGCGCGGTTAGGCCTGTGGCTGAACTGTGCGTTTGTTTAATTTAAAAGGTCATGCGCAATTTCGTTCCGTTGGGACATAATCACTGGGTGGTTGTCGTGGAAACAAGGTTGGAAGAGCTTTGACTGGCCAGAGCCATCAATCCTGTATTTTTGCTAGGAAAAGTGTTTCACATTTGAATTTGTGTAATAAGAGTAAAAGTCGCGGAGTTTACTTCATTATTGAGGGGGGGGGGTTAAGACAGATAGACGCACAAAGGGGGTTTAGGGAGACAAGCGGAGCATTTGTCCCATTCTCCAACCTCCATCCCCCCTCCTTTCCAAGATCGAAAATAATTGTAGTAAAAACTTGAATCATATGAAAAAAAACTCCAATAACTCCAATTGAAGAAAAGTCGTATAGGTTACATTTTAAGGCTAGGCTTACACTGTAATATTCAAAAAGTATAGAATTACAAACATTAAGAGTGCCCCTAAAATTTCCAATTTGAAATTTAAAAGAAATCTAAAATAACAGCTTCTATAAATTGTATTACATTGTAAGGTCGTAATCAAGGTTTGAAGGGTTTACCTTCCCTCACGACTGAAACTCGATAAACATTTTAATTATTACTGCCTTATTTAGTGTAGAAATGAGCTCAAAATAAAGGCACAAGAAAAGCTTTATAGTTAGTAATGTTGACACCACTGTGGTTCCAAATTCCCCAAAGAGTGTAATCTACTCCAAATTTAGTATAAAAATGGTGCAACTGTGCAGCAAAGATGCACCATGTTTATTTGCTCACCAAACAAGGATCAAACTGGTGACTATAACTATAGTGACGTCACCACAAACGTAATCATTTGCGCTTTATTTGACCAATAAGTGTGAGGGATCTACTTCAAAAGTAGATGCTTTATATATCTGAATGAAAATTGAAGACAATACTAATATTACCCAACTTTTTCTTATAAACTAGCAATTAAATTAAAGTTGGCTTATTTCTGGGTGCTTTTCAAACAAGTCAACGTAGCTATAATAACTTTTATTGTCCATCGTATGTCAGCCACACTATTTTTCACCCCTCTGTTTGATTCTCATTGAGAGCAAGCTTCCCAACCGTCAAAAACGAGGCTGGGATTTATTCAATATTATATTTAAATCCAGGCAGGGTTGCATGGAATGATATAACCACAGTTGGACTCTACTGTTTCTACTGTGTTCGTTTTCTCGACGGTCAGAAATACTGTCAAGCCTTAGGCTTGGCTTCATCTTCTAAAGGTGCGTTTAGACCAAACGAGCGAATGCTCAATCTCCCCCCCCCCCCCCCAAAACACACACACACACACTTCGCCTAGATTCTCTTGGTGTAAAGATGCAGCGAGCATTCTTTCGGTGCTAGATTATGTTCGCCCAAATTGTCTAGAATGCTCTAAGATGATTCGCTCGGTTGGTCTCATCTAAACTACGAACGAGTGCGTGAACAGTTGCGTGGAGCATTCTTTCGGGTTCGAACGTGCTCGCTCGACTGAGCGGTTTTATCAAAGGATTATTTCGTTCGATGCAAGTACCTACAAGTTTGCCTACCTGTTAAGTAATAATTTCGGACAGAGAAAACATGGATTGGAATAATGATTTGTACCTACAACTTATAGAACATAAAGAGTATAAATGTCATTGGGGCCCTACTTGTGGAGAATACAAAACTAATTCAATAAAAGAAGATGCCTGGAATGCCATGAAAAACATTATGAAATGTCGAGTTGTTGAGGTAAAGAAGAAAATGGAACCACTTCTAGCATCTTACCGACGAGAATTACAGAAAAGCATGCTACCGAAAACTTGCAATGGGGCCTATAAATCAAAATGGTTTGCCTACACCACTATGCAATTTTGATTGAACAAGTATAAACCAAGTGGGAAGTCATGATAACTGAGCAATCGCTCGCTAGGTCTAAACCTGCGTTCAAGACAAGCATTCGCTGTTCTACGACTAGCTCAATCGCGGTGCAAACGAGCTAGTAGGAGTTTTCTCGGTGGTCAATTACACTAAACGTGCGTGAATAAATGATCTTGATCTTGCTCTATATTCTTGATCGTTTAGTCTAGGCCCACCTTAATAAATAACTGAACAATAATGATAACTCTCCATTAATTTTCCTGCTTCTATATTTATCGGGAGTCCAAAGAGTTTGCGTTTCTGTACTGGCTGTTGTTTCCTCTATTCTTCCTTTCACTATGGTTTTCTTATCGAACATAGTTTAGAATTTCTCTAATAAATACCACAAACCAATAGTCTTCTCAAGCGGATAGCAAGAATTTATCGAAGTAGGTAAGGTTGGGTTTGCGTCGTGTAATATAGTCATGTGGTGTGTGTGACTTGGTACAAACTTTTGCGAATGAATTACGAAGGAATACAAGGTTTATGATATATAAATAAAACTGCTCAAAAACAGGCAATAAAAAATGATTAAGCTACTTGAACCATGCATACCCTAAAATTCTACTTATTATAATTATTTCTTCTTTTGGGATTACGAGAAAAAACTTAAATTTAATATTTTCATTTATTTGAAGTATTTAACGTGCACTTTCTGAACCAACTGGTTTATCAGCACACCAGAATTTCTATGAGCGAGATCGAAAGGGCCTACCAATATTGCCGGAAAGGTATTTTTCACATATCTTCCAGCGTTCTTTTACATTTCACAATTGACGTGGGATCAATGGCTTTACATCCCCTTCGAAGGAAGTTGTGCTACAGATTTCTATCGCTCAAGAAAAATCCGTCAACCAGAGCTGGGTTTGAACCCACGAACATCCTGAAGCGAGCACTTTACCCCAAGAACACCCGAGGCAAACGCAAATTTAATAGATACTGGGCATAGCCGTTTGATAAGTTGTTAGTACCACATTACACAGCATGAAAATAAACAAAAGGAACCCTTAAAAACATAGCAACTTAATTTTCCCTTTAATTATAGTTGAAAAAAACTTCAAAAAATTATGTGTAAATCATTTTTGCCATTTAGTGGCCAAGTTGACGTCACTGTGCAACAACTTGACAGCATCCCATATGAGGTAAAAGTGTAGCTAAGCCGTGTGGGTTCCGAGATCTCTTCAAGGTCAAACCTACGTCACGGAGAGAGTGGGAACCCACTCAGTCCCGGGCAAGTTGTACAAGGCACTAGCGATTTTAGGCAGGGTTGGCCCACTAAAAACAGGTAAGATGTTATTAAAGTGAAGAAACAATCAGAATATTGACATTCGTCTGCAGTGTTCATGAATACATATTAGTAAACACTTGCCACATTTTCAGCTGGGAGTTAACGGGAGGTTTAGGATTGTTTGAAATCTATAAATAAAATAGTGTAACCTGCTTCGGTGACAACATGGTCTAAGGTGTCACACTTGCAATAAACTAGACTGCCGATGACAGAAATATCGGCGTTCGAATCCCGGTCGGGTGTTCAACCTTCATCATCCCTAACTCATTAGTGTAATTAGTACATATTCGTTTAACCTCAACAGGTATTAAGACGCGGTGCTAAATTGAGGGTGTTCAATCAAATATATTCAATTGTTTTTAACATTTCATGTTTTATTGGGATGGGGAACTAGTTGTACCACTCTTAAGATCTAAAATAAACATTATTGGGGACCTTCCTTAACATTTTCACTGCCATAACAAAAATTAACGTATTTAATGATATCTCACTAATGAGCCTCAAATCTTAATAAATATGGAAGTATTTTTTATAAAAATGTTTATAATATAATATTATAATCACTAATGTTAACTTTAGAACAAAGTTTGTTATGGTACGGCCAAACTGGGCGAGCGCGCGAGCGAGCGACCCAAGCGACGACGCGCTCGAAAGATAAAGCTGGTTCTATTTTTCAAGCGTGCGCGCTCGAACCGGAACAGTCTAGTTTACAGGCACTGGGCAACGCCTTTTTTATAATTATTGATAGGTTTAGCACACTTGCTACTAACGGCCTAATTTAATTGGTAAGATCATAAACTATGTATATGTAAAAGTGATATGTTAAAATACTTCCAATATTATGATCAAAGTAGGCCTTTACAAATAAGAATCACCATTAGCGCGGAGAGAGGATGGGAAAATCACAACAATAAATCACTTGTCAAAAACCACCCTCAGTTCACTGGGCCAAGATTCGAACCTTTGCCTCCTCGTCAACAACTATCGAGAGCTATCTGCTAATCACGCGCTAGCTCACCAGTTTGGCCACACAGTCGCTCAGTCGCACGCTTGTCAGTCTGGCCAAACCCTTAATCTGGAGAGTACGAACAGTTTACAAACAAAATAATTAAATTTTCAAAATATTTCAAAATACTTTAGTACACCATTAAGTGAAGTGTGTACTATATCACAAGTGTTGTCTTAATTGGGGTGTAATATGTTCTAAGAGTAAATATCCGTTCAAAGTAACTTTATAATAGAGTCAATTCGCCAAAGAACCTTTGTCAACAGTCCTAGTAGTTGTTAAAACTATTTAGGTACTCTTTGTTTGCAGGACAGCACTGTTTTTTGGGTGATGTGCTATTGTCCTACACCCGTAGGTACTGGTTTTTGACAAAGTCCTTCCAAAATTACTTCTTTATGAAGTTAAAACTAAAATTAATCTTAATACAATTGCCAATCAGTTATTATTGTGTGTATTGTCCGAATATTCGAAGCACGAGGTACATCACAAGGGCAGGCAGAGCTCGACAAATATGGATGGAGCCATTAGCTGGTGGTGGAGAAATCATCACCAGGAGACACCGATATTACATTGTCACAAGTTGTAGAAAACATGGTAGGAATGTTTAATAGCGGTATTCAACGTTCACTTCATAAGCACAAGGGTGTAAACATCGCCCGTGCGCATGAGCATACATATAGGAATGTATTTGTATACCAGCTTGGAATATCTTTTGTTTATCTGAGGTGTTTAACGTGTACCTTCTTACCGACCGATTAAATCAGAACAAAAGAATTTCTATGAGCGAGAGCTAAAGGGCCTACCAATTTTGCCGATGAGTTATTTTCACGTAACTTCAAGGGTTCCTTTACATGTCCCAATCGACTTGGGACCGACGGCTTTACTTCCCCTTCGAAGGAAGTTGTGCTACGAATTTGTATCGCTCAAGAAAAACATCGACATCGGTTGTGTTTGAACCCAGGAATATTAGGTCCTGGGGCGAGCACTTTACCCCAAGACCACCGAGGTCAACTATTGGATTATTGAAGGTCACCTATTGGATGACCCATCGGCCATCACTTTCAAATATCTTGTCATTATCAAATTGTTTACAGTAGTAGTACACTTTAGACGGTCAATATGTTACGGGTACAAACTCACTTTTGGTACTTTTGGTACGGAATTGGTTGCGATCACAAAATTTTAACGCGCCAGACTTTGAAAACTTTATAGGTCAAGTTTGTGTAAAAATAAGATTACAGATAATTAATTATTCCATTTTCTTTGATTTTTCTGACATGTCGAATTTTTCCACATTTGTCCTGACTTTGGCCACCCTAATTATTTCACAATTTACAAAAATGCTGATACCTTAGCTTATTCGGTAGCGCATCTTCCTGATAAGCGATTATAATCGATTCCAGGTATGGCCGAAAAATGTACAATTTGTAAAATTTGGGCCGGGTATTGTGTCTGTTAGAGTATTAAGTTATTTTATAAGTCATATTGTTGATATAATCAATCGATGGTGAATGCACGTTATATTTATCAAATAACTTTAAAAGGAGAAAATTTAGAAAAAAAAAATTTAAGTGATTAAAATTAATAGGATATATATCATACTACAGCCATGCCAGTTTGATAAGTCGAACCAGAGACCACCTACTCGGTCAAGGTCGAGAAATCTAGTAATCTCGATTAGACGTTGAGGTCATTGTCCCACATGTTAGCAGCGGCTCATCACGGCACAGTTTTGTAGTCGCACCTGCTCCGCTTCCGGCAAGTCAAAGAGCCTTATGTACAGCTGGTTAGTCAAGGTTTTCACTTGTAGTTTGTAACTACTGCAATAATAAGCTTTAGTGACAGTTTGTCAAACATTAGCCGTTTATCCTTAATTAAAATTGAACCACAACATCCAGGCCGTAGTCCTTCAATCGTTTACCATTATAAATGTGAAAGGAAAAAATAATTAAATACTAGTTACTTTACTCAGGATCATAAAACTAGTAGGCCTATAAATACTGGCAATTGTGTTTAAGTTATAAGCTCAAGTGTAATTACTGGTTTGATACTATGTAGGCTATCCAAATAAAATGAATCAAAGGATTAAGTAAATTAATTTTAAATAAATTCACAAATATTCACCTTAGAGAGAGTATGGAAAATCACAATATGAGAAATCACAGTACGTCTTGTCCGGCTAGAATAACGCCCAATCAGGCTACAACCAATATCAGTAAGGGCACTACAAGACTAGGGAAAGATGGTGTTCATCCTCCAGCGAACAGAACTTGCAGACACGCACTTGAGGCTGTAAAGTTAAGATCTCGAAAACGTTGAAAAATATCAAACAGAATCAACCATGTTTGTGGAGTAATGGGTCTACCCATGTGGGGAAAAGAGGCAGCGTCTGTAGGGTATGAAGGCTGGTCCTGTGGGGTATGAAGTCTGCTGCACCTGTGGGGTATGATATCTGCACTTGTGGGGTATGAAGGCTACACCTGTGGGGTATGAAGGCTACACCTGTGGGGTATGAGGGCTACACCTGTGAGGTATGAGGGCTACACCTGTGAGGTATGAGGGCTACACCTGTGAGGTATGAGGGCTACACCTGTGAGGTATGAGGGCTACACCTGTGTGGTATGAGGGATACACCTGTGGGTATGAGGGCTACACCTGTGTGGTATGAGGGATACACCTGTGAGGTATGAGGGATACACCTGTGAGGTATGAGGGCTACACCTGTGAGGTATGAGGGCTACACCTGTGGGTATGAGGGCTACACCTGTGGGTATGAGGGCTACACCTGTGGGTATGAGGGCTACACCTGTGGGGTATGGGGGCTTCAACTGTGGAGTATGGGGTCTGCACCTGTGTGGTATGAGGGCTACACCTGTGGGTATGAGGGCTACACCTGTGGGGTATGAGGGCTACACCTGTGAGGTATGAGGGCTACACCTGTGGGGTATGGGGGCTTCAACTGTGGAGTATGGGGTCTGCACCTGTGTGGTATGAGGGCTACACCTGTGGGTATGAGGGCTACACCTGTGAGGTATGAGGGCTACACCTGTGAGGTATGAGGGCTACACCTGTGAGGTATGAGGGCTACACCTGTGGGGTATGGGGGCTTCAACTGTGGAGTATGGGGTCTGCACCTGTGTGGTATGAGGGCTACACCTGTGGGTATGAGGGCTACACCTGTGAGGTATGAGGGCTACACCTGTGAGGTATGAGGGCTACACCTGTGGGTATGAGGGCTACACCTGTGAGGTATGAGGGCTACACCTGTGGGGGTATGATGGGCTACACCTGTGAGGTATGAGGTCTACACCTGTGAGGTATGAGGGCTACACCTGTGGAGTATGGGGTCTGCACCTGTGTGGTATGAGGGCTACACCTGTGAGGTATGAGGGCTACACCTGTGAGGTATGAGGGCTACACCTGTGAGGTATGAGGGCTACACCTGTGGGGTATGAGGACTACACCTGTGGGTATGAGGGCTACACCTGTGGGGTATGAGGGCTACACCTGTGGGGTATGGGGCTTCAACTGTGGAGTATGGGGTCTGCACCTGTGTGGTATGAGGGCTACACCTGTGAGGTATGAGGGCTACACCTGTGGGGTATGAGGACTACACCTGTGGGTATGAGGGCTACACCTGTGGGTATGAGGGCTACACCTGTGGGGTATGAGGGCTACACCTGTGAGGTATGAGGGCTACACCTGTGGGGTATGGGGGCTTCAACTGTGGAGTATGGGGTCTGCACCTGTGTGGTATGAGGGCTACACCTGTGAGGTATGAGGGCTACACCTGTGGGGTATGAGGACTACACCTGTGGGTATGAGGGCTACACCTGTGGGGTATGGGGCTTCAACTGTGGAGTATGGGGTCTGCACCTGTGTGGTATGGGGTCTGCACCTGTGTGGTATGAGGGCTACACCTGTGAGGTATGAGGGCTACACCTGTGGGGTATGAGGACTACACCTGTGAGGTATGAGGGCTACACCTGTGGGGTATGAGGACTACACCTGTGAGGTATGAGGGCTACACCTGTGTGGTATGAGGGCTACACCTGTGGGGTATGGGGGCTTCAACTATGGGGTATGAGGACTACACCTGTGGGTATGAGGGCTACACCTGTGTGGTATGAGGGCTACACCTGTGGGTATGAGGGCTACACCTGTGAGGTATGAGGGCTACACCTGTGGGGTATGAGGACTACACCTGTGGGTATGAGGGCTACACCTGTGAGGTATGAGGGCTACACCTGTGTGGTATGAGGGCTACACCTGTGGGTATGAGGGCTACACCTGTGGGTATGAGGGCTACACCTGTGTGGTATGAGGGCTACACCTGTGGGTATGAGGGCTACACCTGTGAGGTATGAGGGCTACACCTGTGGGATATGAGGACTACACCTGTGGGTATGAGGGCTACACCTGTGAGGTATGAGGGCTACACCTGTGGGGTATGGGGCCTTCAACTGTTGAGTATGGGGTCTGCACCTGTGTGGTATGAGGGCTACACCTGTGGGTATGAGGGCTACACCTGTGGGGTATGGGGGCTTCAACTGTGGAGTATGGGGTCTGCACCTGTGTGGTATGAGGGCTACACCTGTGGGTATGAGGGCTACACCTGTGAGGTATGAGGGCTACACCTGTGAGGTATGAGGGCTACACCTGTGGGGTATGGGGGCTTCAACTGTGGAGTATGGGGTCTGCACCTGTGTGGTATGAGGGCTACACCTGTGGGTATGAGGGCTACACCTGTGAGGTATGAGGGCTACACCTGTGAGGTATGAGGGCTACACCTGTGAGGTATGAGGGCTACACCTGTGAGGTATGAGGGCTACACCTGTGGGGTATGGGGGCTTCAACTGTGGGGTATGAGGGCTACACCTGTGGGGTATGAGGGCTACACCTGTGGGGTATGGGGGCTTCAACTGTGGAGTATGGGGTCTGCACCTGTGTGGTATGAGGGCTACACCTGTGGGTATGAGGGCTACACCTGTGTGGTATGAGGGCTACACCTGTGTGGTATGAGGGCTACACCTGTGGGTATGAGGGCTACACCTGTGGGTATGAGGGCTACACCTGTGGGGTATGGGGGCTTCAACTGTGGAGTATGGGGTCTACACCTGTGGGGTATGAGGGCTGCACCCGTGTGGTAGGACCGGAGAATCTGTGTCAGAGTAGGTTGGAAGGGGTGTGCTCGCTAGTGGTTTCGGATATGTATTGGTCCTTGAATGTGTTTGTGTATAGTTTGGCTTAGTTGTGTTGCGTTAGTCAACAATGACAAGATAAGTTATCAACGAAAATGGAATCCATTCAGTGATTTTGTCAAGAACCCTCCCTAATATTTCCGCCGCGTTAGGGACGATACACTCTGTGTGGGGGTTAAGACGTGCTCTGTAAAAGGGAGACTAAAGTTTCCAAGCTAGCTTACCTCATGACAGCAACCAATAAACAGTTAATACACAACCCTTGCAATAGGACCTAAAATGTGGGCAGGGACATATTTACTTGATACTAAAACTTTTTTTACCGCCGATTGAAACCCTTAAAACCCGATTTTTTTTTAAATTTAGCTGAGCAAGGTACATTCAATTCCACAAACCTTATTCGGCGCTGTCCTTAAATTACGCAAGCGATCACGCTCGAACCAGAAAACCTGTCGAAATATAGTTTTCTGCATCATTCAATTGATAACGAAATTTGTGTTCGAGTTCTTTCATTTTAAAATGATTATTTTTAAATTTTGTTGTGTCTTCTAAAACATGGAAAAACAGTTTCGCTGGTCTCATTTCTAATGTTTTCTAAAGTAGAACACAGAAAACCTAACCGACGCGTCGCCTGTTTCGAGCTGTGTTATATAAGTCAGGTTTATCCACGGGGTGAAACGGGCACGCAAGAAAACCATTTTATCATATACTAGCAATCCCGCACGGCGTTGCCCGTAACCCACCAAAACTTTATTCGAAATAGCCTAATTTAAAATATAAAAATCCGGCTTCAAGGTGCATTCGGACCCCCTTCCGTCCGCCTATGTTAAAAATTTCAGACCTCTGAGTGCCGTAGATTTGTCTGGGCATCGCACACAACCACACACACAGACAAACAAACACTTCCTTTTATTATTATAGATAATAGAAAAAATATTATTTTAAATTAAACCATTGCCCTGATATTTCGCTGTTTTAAAGTTAGTAGTGTAGTACATAATTTCACGGCTCTTCAAGTGGGATGATAGATTGCGAGTTAAGGACAGTATGTTTGCTGTACCTAGGTCTATTTATGGTCAAAAAAACTAGGCAAAATACATCAAAATATGTCTACAGTAGAAACAGAGTTTAATTTTCTTCACATAGTGATCTCAACAATAAGAATATCTGTCAAGGGTGCCCTAGAATTTGATTATAGCTCTTTTTCTGCATTTAAAGAGATTCATCAAATTCTAGAACTGATGAGTATGAGATGAAAATTAAACTGCATGTTTTTAATGGAGAAATATTTTATGTATTTTGTTATGAAAACTGCAAAAACACTGTTCTTTTCTCACATCCCCTTCCATCGGGACTAATCTACGACCCTAAAGAAATGTGACTAAAATAAACCCCATTTTCCGTGTTGATGATTGTTGTTCTTTGAGACAAGTGTCCCGTCCCGCGATGTACGAACGTGGAGCACGGAACAGAAGTGCTATAATAATTTACTAACGAGTTTCATCCGGTATTTGCCGACTCGCACTGCTCTACTTCCTTGTGAGAGACGTAGGATTTTGGAATACAAGGTGGGCACGCGGCCTAAACGTCAAGCTCTGGTTTGCTGGCGACAGAGAGGTCAGGGTTCGAACCCGAATTAGTTTAAAGGTAGTGAAAAACAATTAACAAAGATTAAGTTGAGTTTTAATTTTTAACTTGAACGTAGTAAAAATAATGTGACACAGTTTCAAGTACCTACACCTTGATAACCCACACCATGGCCCTATCTACTAAACTAAACCAGGATGGAACCAAGAAAGATAAGTTTTTTAACCAAACGATGTGTGAGTTATCACTGAATAGGTTAGTATCTGTGCACCATTCCCCAATTTAATTCAATCATTTAGGGTAGCAATAGAGCTACCAAATATATCTCCATATTTCACGAATTGTAAACAATTTATTTCCCTTAACTAATCTTTTGCCAATTTCCTTAGAAAATGACCGGTAAAAAATTTATAAAAAATAATAAATATGGAAGTAAGAAGGATAGGGCATAGCCAGACTTGATAAATAAGACAGGTCCACAGATAAACCATTTATTCAGAGCACAATTTATTAGTCTTTCGTGGCTGCTAGTTATAATGACGCGTTGAAACGCTTACGTAGATACTAATTGCGCTAATGGGTTAGGGATGAATATGGTTAAATTTAGAGGAAGTGTAACCGCATTTGCGTGGAGAGAGACATTTTGAAAAAACCACCCTCAGTACACCCGACTGGGGTCGAGAAACGATCTCCCCGTCATCGGAAGTCTAGTCTACTGCAAGAGTAGCGCCTTGCATCATGCATCCACCGACCGAAGCGGAAAGTTCTATTATTGTTTTAAACACGGCAGCATTGATTACATTTTTGTCAAAGGAGGGGAGGTAGGTTAAGTAACTTTAACCCACGCTTCCTTGAATACGTCCTTGATAAATTAATATTGAATTAATTTATTTTATAGCATCAAAAGTAAACTTTTTTCAATCGTCTTAGTATTCGAAAAAATATCACTCATTTATTCGATAAAGATTGGGTTGATTGCCAAGCCTCAGAATAAAACAACAATTAAACAGAATAAAGACATAAAAATGTGTGTAAGTTATTATGGTATTACAAATAGGAAACAAAAAAAAATTGATTTCTTCTAAAAAGAAAAAATCCAAACAAAGATAAACTGAATCTTAAGGTATTTGGTTTTAAGCCACAAAATAATAATAATAATAAAAATAATAATAATAATATGTAATGCGGTATGTTAAATATATTGCGGCGGTCCGTCTCACACCTCCAACCCCCTTCTCCTTTAAATACATATTACATTCCAATTCTCATAAGAAGAGCCTTATATGGCAGCTAGAAAAGATACTAGATCTACTTTCACATATTCATACATCAATTTAAGTGACGTGCAGCTGTCACGTTTGATATATTATTTATATCAGTAACACAAACCCCACCAAACATAGGTTGGAGACCGCGGAACAGACCAAACACTTCATTTTATTTTAAAACACGTTTCTTGGGGAGTGTCGCTAATAACGTTTCTAAGGTTTTACAAGAAGGCGTGTATTAATCACAACTTGTGAATGTGTGGAATACCAGGCCTCCACCGTGGTTCGGATCCCACGTTAAACTGTAGGTCATCCACAATCACCCTACCATTACACATTAGCGTTAATAATACAAGGTAGTCAGTCAGTCAGTCGATCCGCTAAAGTTACAAATACAGCTTTCTCCGCTTACTCTTGCTCAGCTGATGTGTGTATGCGTGCGAGATGATCTAAACGTCAAGTTTGTTTAGTCCGCTGACGAGATGGTTGGACTCGGGGTTTAAATTCCGGTTTGAGTGTATAGAAGGGTGGTTTTTTCTATATCATTTTTCACTCGCCCTCCACGCCATAAGATTATATATCCTTTAAAGCCAAATTTTCTCATTCCTACACCACTATTGTTATATATTTTTTTATTTGAGACATTTAACATGGACTTGTTATATCTTCACACGACTTACAAGCTAAATTAATTATTTTAAAAAAGAAGACAACATCCAGTTTCCTGACCGTTAATTTGTCACTATAAAATGGGATGCCCCAATTTCACCAATGTTACAGATTTCAAACATCCCGGAAATCGAACCCGGAGCCCTTTGATCTGAGCTGTGTCAGACATTCGTGTAGTAAAATGTGTAAAGCCCTAAACAATAGCAATACCCAATGGAAAAAAACAGCACAATAACCAACAGCAAATTCTATCAAGAAAATGTTGTCACTAAGAAGTCAACTCTTGAGTGATTTTTTTTAAGCACCGCGTCTTACTACTCGTTCTGGTTATACGCTTATGTAATAATTACACTAATGGGTTAGGGAATAGGAAGGTCGAATTTAGATTAAATGCATCCGCATTTGCGTGGAGGGAGATTGGAAAACCTATTTAGGAAGGCCACCCTCGGTGCCCCCGACCGGGATCGAGCCCCGATCTCCCCGTCTTCGGCAATCTAGTTTAACACGAGAGTGACGCCTTAAACATATGGCCATCGAATCGGTTGAATGAAGAGCGTTGAAATCGAATTGAGATATACCAATGGTAGTAGGTTCCAAATTTCACTTAGCCCCAAAATAAACTAGAGCCATTTGGAGTCCAATGTTTCATATTTCTGTGATATGAGGTCTAGTTACAACGTTCATCACCCGTCTAGAGGGCCAGTCAGTCTCACCCCACGAATAATACCAAGCTTGAGTGGGTAATAGTTCGAACCAGACGTCAAATCATGGTATCGACGGTTTTATATACCTATAGTCTATATCAGAGGTTCATGAACTTTTTATATTCGCGACCCCTTTTCATAAGACAGAATTATTAATGACCTCAGGCTGTAATGGTTGAGTTTTTTTATATTCTAGAATCAGTTTTTGAGCAGTTTTAAATCAAATAAAAAGAAGAACATAGCTATTATTATAATAAATGCAAATGCATGTTATATATAATAGAATGAATTAAGTCTTATAATTTCCATATTTTAAATGTTGAGGTAGTTGGCTAACGCCGCTAGTCGTGGTGAGCTCGACCGCCGAGGACGGGGAGAAACGAGGTTCGAATTTAGGTCGGGTGAACTGGGGGTGGTTTTTCCTAAATGGTTTTCCACTCTCTCTCTCTCACGCAAATGCGGGTTCACTTCCTCTAAATTTCAACCTCCCCATTCTAATCCATTAGCGTAATTAGTACTTAAGCGTATAAAACCGAACGGTAGTAAGACGCGGTGCTAAATAATTATTATATATTATTTATATGTTGAGGAAAAGATAAGAAAATTAAAAAAGGTAATTTACACACATAGTAATAATAATTGGTAAATATAATTATTTTTTAAATGATGTGAATGAATGCACTTTCTTATTTTGACATAGTAAATTCAGTTTTAACAACTGCTCTTTTCAACCAATTGAAGCCTTTAGTTCATCTTATATGATTATACAAATGATCATCAAAATTGTTTTCGTGTGATCATGACGGGTGGCAATTATTTGTGCAATAAAATAAACAAATATATAATTTAAAGTTGTCTTGTATTATAAATTATATATTATTTTTTAAGCACCAAGTCTCACTACCAGTTCAGATTATACGCCCTATGTACTAATTATACTAATGGTTTAAGGATTAAGAAGTCTTAATTTAGAGGAAATCCACACGCATTTGAGTGGAGGGAGAGTGGAAAACAATTTATGAAAAAACTCAGTCCACTCGATCCGGATCGAGCCCAGATCTACCCGTCTACGGCAAGTTCTATATTAAATATTTCATTTACTCACATCAATCCATGCTTGCTGCAGCCCCTAGAATATTTTTCCCGACCCCTTTGGGGACCGTGACTCACAACTTAAGAACCTCGACTCTCTATTATTTAAAAAAATTAGAATTGAGACCAAAGAAATTATTTTACTATAAAAAATGCAAGGCCCTTTTAAATAATTATTTTAAAATTAAAAAACTACCAAACTGATCCCAATTTCGCTGTTGTCAAATTAATAAGGCAGAAAATCGCTTATAATTCAATTTCTTGTTCGAATGTAATAATAATAATAATAATAATAATAATAATAATAATAATAATAATATGTAGCACCGCGTCTTACTACCCGTTCGGGTTATACGCTTAAGTACTAATTACACTAATGGATTAGGAATTGGGAGGGTTGAATTTAGAGGAAGTGAACCCGCATTTGCGTGGAGGGAGAGTGGAAAACCATTTAGGAAAAAAAACCAGTTCACCCGACCGAGATTCGAACCTCGATCTCCCCGTCCTCGGCGGTCGAGCTCAACACGACAAGCGCGTTAGCCAACTACGCCACCGAGGCGGGTTTGTTCGAATGTAATCGTGTATAGTAGCTAGTAGTCCGGCTAAAGGGTCATGAAATCGGTGAAGAACCCAACTGAACAATTCCTACAAGATACTTGTTGATAGTTAAATCCTTTTGTCGTTTCTGAAATAAAAAACTAACCTAATTAATGTTCACGTTGATACCTCAAACTTGACACGGTCGTAGCGCGTACTTCCTATAAGGCCTAAAGAAGACTAGAGAGAGAGAGAGTATGAAACGAACGTCCAGTGTTTTGAAACCAGTTATTTAGAGTATTTCAGTCAGGACTGCCAGCGGGAGAAGGATCTGACTTGCTATCGCTACGCCACTGCTAAGTGATCATCGACATTAGAATAACCTAGATATAATGAGTACTCGCAGTATGCCATTGTGGGGGTATGACGTCAGAGCCTACAATGCTTTTCTTATGGAGAGAACTGAATTTTACACGTTAATTACGCATGTATTTAGAACTAAATAAATTATATAACGAATGTTTATGTAATCATAAAAGCTTAAAATATACGAATATTAAAGTGAAAGTTCATAAAAATTGCACAACTTTAAGTAATTATCAACTAAGTATGGCAAGTTTTGGCGGCAATTCAAAATCTAAGAGGCCTTCCAAAATAATGTCAAGGCAATATTAGTCGTCATTTAAGCTAAATACTTCTGTAATTAAAACGAGCTATTATGTAATAGTAATAAATATTGGTACATAACTACATGTTTCATGTACCAAAATGTATTAGTAGTTTTTGTTTTTAATTAAAAATCAAGCAATCAAATAAAGTGTATGTAACTTGTGAAATATTATAAACAACAGCGGGGAACTTTAGGGGGGGATATTTGGGAAGAGGAGGGCATAGATTAACGACTTTATTTTTTCGGGGAACCCACCCCTTCCTCTTTTATCCACCAGCACTGTAGCTCTGTGACCAAAATTGGGGGGTGGGGGGGGGGTGGATGGGTTGTGTGTAAAATAAGGGAAAGACACATTGTTCTCACCTGACCAGATGGAAGGTCATATAAATGGTCAGTTTGCACCATTATTATTGTGGGACAGTTCTTTAAAATTCTCGCATGATATAATTTTTAGAAGGGGCCTTTGCCCCCTCTCCATATGGATATTTCTGTATTTTACAATCTATCGAGGATAGAGAGGTAATTTCTGATATGCATCATCTATATTTATTACAATGAATGGTTAATTTTATCTATAATAATAAATTTAATTTATTTACACATGAAACGTTAGATTAAGTTGGGTTTATAGAGTGTCATGATAATAAAAGGTAAGGTTAAGCTTGGTTGGATAAGTGTCATACCTAATAACGAATATAAAGTTGTGTTATTTCAATGACATCATCAATATTATGTTTTACTTTGTCTATAATTTGGGAGTTTTGGATAGGCCTACATGTCACCTACATATATTTAAATAATTAGAAGTTAAATTTACTTTGAAGTAAAGTAAATTCTGGTCATCATAGACGATTATTATTCCCTCATAAAGATGTTTAAAATTGTGTTTGGGGCTTAGTGTAGTGTGATCAATAGTTCTAGAATGGCCGAAAGATATCCATCGCTCAGGTGAGTGGAACTTGTTATTTAATGTAAAGGTTTTTTCTTTTTGCTTCTTTTTTGGTTCAAATTGATTCTATGTGTTTTAATGTTTGAAATAATGTACGGCTGATAACAATAATTTTTATATTTTAAGAAAGAAATGGCTTAAATGGAACAGTTAAGACATACTAGAGCCGTTGTCTAAGTTAATAGGGTCCAAAATTATAGGACTCATCAGTGGTTTATGCTGATTAGTTTTAATAGGCCTAGGCCATGTACGTTTTCTAATTACTTATATAGCCTACTTTAAGTTTATTAACCTCGAACAGGCCTACGGTATTCATGCAAATCTAACTTTAATAACTGTCAAGATAGCTTGGTTATGTTTCTTACTCAAAATTCCGTAAGAAGATTAATAATAAAAATAAGATCATGCTTACCTCACAAATCCTGTGGTGTCCTTTACTTTGCCAATGCACCGGTTTTAGGTTAGATCCCCAAATTATATTCCTCTGGGAACCGCTGGAAATCTTTTTAGTTTACAATTTTCTGTTGTGTGAATGCATTTCACAGCACAACATATTTGTAGCATTTTGCTAGTTTTAACACTTGGTCACAAGGATGTAGAGCTCACATTAAATTATATTAAGTTAAATATAAAACATCATCAACATAATAAAATTTCAAAACGATTATCTTGCACTATCACAGGTATCACAGGACTACAATTGTGTGGCATTTTGCTTCGGTAATATTATATTAAATTTAATTAAAAGAGTTAAATATATAATAATTCGGGAATTAAAGTTAGATATAAAATAATTCAGGAAATTATTGAACATAATTAAAAAAACTGAAAAACCAGTGGAAACGAGAGACAACTGCACAGTGGTAGGCCGAGATGAGCCGAGATGAGCCGAGATGTGACGAATCTCGTACGCCCTCAAAATGGCCGGTCGTTTTTCTTGCCTGCTTGGATATTAGCACCGCCATAAGACGGAACGGCTAGCGAGTACTCATTAAGGAACGCAGAAACGCATCGAGGTTACTCTAATCGACATAGCTATAGTAGGATTCTGGTGAGAAGAATATTAGAAAATACAAATTTTTTTTTTGGGTAATTTTTTTTTTTTTTTAGAAAATACTAATATAATTTTTGGGTAAAATCTTTTTGAAAATACCGGTACTGATATATTTTTTGGAGTCGAATGTAATTATTTTATACACGTATAAAAAAGACAGTTTTAACGTGATGATTGTTTTAGTAAATGTTGTAACTGTCTATGAATGACTCGGACTGTAGATAACCGTGTAGCAGGTATGCGACAAGGCCACATCTTCCCACGGTTCAACAAGTGTCAGTGGATCAAGGAGTTTGTGTGGACACAGCCGAGGGACGTCACCTTCCTCCTTTTTACTGTGTGCAGAGAATAGGAGCTCCTGGGGACTTGGATCGCCAGTACTGGCCGACTGAGGCTTGTAGCAAACCAATCTACAAGGAAAAGGATGGGGAGGGTGCTAGTTGGCTGAGTAGACAGAATGAAAATGGTGAATAGAATGCTGAGGAGGATGAACTGGCTCTAACTAGCTGAGGAGACAGGATAAAGAGTAATTAATGATCTAGCTAGCGGAAAACAGGATGAGGAGGGTGAAAAATGATCTAGCTAGCTGAGGAGAGAGGGTGAGGAAGGTGAATAATGATCTAGCTAGCTGAGGAGAGAGGATGAGGAGGGTGAATAATGATCTAGCTAGCCGATGAGACAGTATGAGGAGGGTGAATGGTGGTCTAACTAGCTGAGGAGACAGGGTGAGGAGGGTGAATAGTGATCTAAATAGCGGAAGAGCGAGGATGAGGAGGGTTAATAATGATCTAGCTAGCTGAGGAGACAGGATAAAGGGTAAATAATGATCCAGCTAGCGGAAAACAGGATGAGGGTGAATAATGCTCTAGCTAACTGAGGAGAGAGGATGAGGAGGGTGAATAATTCTCTAGCTAGCTGAGAAGAAAGGATGAGGAGGGTGAATAATTCTCTAGCTAACTGAGAAGAGAGGATGAGGAGGGTGAATAATGATCTATCTAACTGTGGAGAGAGGATGAGGAGGGTGAATAATTCTCTAGCTAGCTGAGAAGAAAGGATGAGGAGGGTGAATAATTCTCTAGCTAACTGAGAAGAGAGGATGAGGAGGGTGAATAATGATCTAGCTAACTGAGAAGAGAGGATGAGGAGGGTGAATAATCCTCTAACTAGCTGAGAAGAAAGGATAAGGAGGGTGAATAATTCTCTAGCTAGCTGAGAAGAAAGGATGAGGAGGGTGAATAATTCTCTAGCTAAATGAGAAGAGAGGATGAGGAGGGTGAATAATTATCTAGCTAGCTGAGGAGACAGGATAAAGGGTAAATAATGATCCAGCTAGCGGAAAACAGGATGAGGGTGAATAATGCTCTAGCTAACTGAGGAGAGAGGATGAGGAGGGTGAATAATCCTCTAACTAGCTGAGAAGAAAGGATAAGGAGGGTGAATAATTCTCTAGCTAGCTGAGAAGAAAGGATGAGGAGGGTGAATAATTCTCTAGCTAAATGAGAAGAGAGGATGAGGAGGGTGAATAATTATCTAGCTAATTGAGAAGAGAGGATGAGGAGGATGAATAATGATCTAGCTAACTGAGAAGAGAGGATGAGGAGGGTGAATAATGATCTATCTAACTGTGGAGAGAGGATGAGGAGGGTGAATAATTCTCTAGCTAGCTGAGAAGAAAGGATGAGGAGGGTGAATAATTCTCTAGCTAACTGAGAAGAGAGGATGAGGAGGGTGAATAATGATCTAGCTAACTGAGAAGAGAGGATGAGGAGGGTGAATAATGATCTATCTAACTGTGGAGAGAGGATGAGGAGGGTGAATAATTCTCTAGCTAACTGAGAAGAGAGGATGAGGAGGGTGAATAATGATTTAGCTAACTGAGAAGAGAGGAGGAGGAGGGTGAATAATGATATATCTAACTGAGAAGAGAGGAGGAGGAGGGTGAATAATGATATATCTAACTGAGAAGAGAGGATGAGGAGGGTAAATAATGCTCTAACTAGCTGAAGAGACAAGAGAAGGATGAATAGTGTTCAAGCTAGATTAAGAGACAGGATGAAAGAGTTAATAGTGTCAGTGCCAGTAACATAGAATTCTAACCTAAGACAACAGAATGAGGTGACATTTCATCTTCAGTTATGCCCTACTCTCCTTTCGAAGTATATCAAACTAATAGTTTAGTAGTCCAAATCTCAATAAGAGTTAAACATATATAAATTATTGGAAACTGGGTTTGTCCTAGGCTTGGGTTGGTTCAGGGCCTTACTGAGGTGTATGGGTGTTTTGTGCCGTTTAATTCCACTGCCCCACCTCCCCCAAAGATGTATTATAAACAATATATTTTTGAATTATTTCTCAATCATAAGTTAGTAACTAATTGTAGTCTAAAAAAATTAGTTCCACTTACAACAAGTATTATGATAAAAAAAAACTTTAAAGGGATATAATGTCAACAAAATTATTTAAATCTAGGACAGACTCCCCACAAAAATAATCCTGATTACGGCCTTGGGGATGTTCAGTTCTTTTGTACTTAAGTTGTGCAGGTCCTCCACTTAAAACAAACTTTAGTTTAACTAATCTATATTCAATACTTTATTTGATTAAGTAATTTTGAAAAAATAACTTCTTAGTATGCGTTTGACCTGAACAAGTGCCAAAAAAAGTTCTTACTTCTTGGTAAATAAATTGACATGGTGAATTGTAAATATTTGAAATTAAAAGTAGTTACTTATTTTCTAAATACATTTTACAGCTACATTTAAGTTTTTTTAAATATGAATTATGTATTCTTTAGATAATATTAAGAAACATGTTTTGGTGTACAAAGTGACTTAAGATTAGTTTGAGTACCTAACATGAAAGAATGAGAGTGAGCGATAGAGGAAGGGAAGTAGAAGGTTCAGTTTGCAGCAAAGTTAGGATTTCTAGGCCTATATCCAGATCCTGTAAAAAGAGTACATTCTAAATATGATGAACGGAGAGGTGTGGGGAAAGGTCGGTATTGTTCTCTCACATTTTTACTAATGTGAATGCAAATATCACTTAGCTTATTATTTATTCAGTGAGGGAATTTAAAATTGTGAGGAAAATTCAAGGGAATTATATATTCAGTCAAGGGAATTATATATTCAGTCAAGGGAATTATATATTCAGTCAAGGGAATTATATATTCAGTCAAGGGAATTATATATTCAGTCAAGGGAATTATATATTCAGTCAAGGGAATCTATCTAAGGTAAAGAAATTTTGTCTTAAGTGCACTCTTTTCAAATACTGTCAACACTGTTTTAGTGGGCAACTTTAATATAAAAATTGTGTATATTAGAAAATTTAATTGAGTATAACATTCATTAAATAAGGATCAATAATAGTTTTATTTATGTCTAGATAATACTATTAAATCAAAATAATATATGACTTGTTCCAGACTTCAAGAAATCCATTTTGGTTGTCCATACAAAAACTATGAAAAGTTAAAAAAAAAAGAAGTATGTTTGATTTTAATACCTCAAAAAGAGTATGGTTGGTTAACCTTAGCAAAGTAGAGTAGATAGGAAATCAAGAACTACACCTAATTTCATTGCTGAGGAACTGCATGCTTACTATTAATCAACAGCGTTGTCATTCTTTTGTTTTCCATGATCAGTCTTCCTTTGAATGTATATCAAATTTGGCAATGCTGGGCTGTCTTTGTTGCCAGTAATTGGTGCTTCTTCCTCCAGCACAGTCGTAAAGTGACAGTAGTCTGAGTATTGTGTTACTAATAGCTAGCTCAAAAACATCAACTAAATAAACACTCATATTTTATTAGTACTCTGTACAAAAATATTTGTTATTGATCACATTAAGATTTTGTGTATCTGTATGTGTTGGTTGTGTGTTTTGTATTTTTGCCGTGAGGTTGTGGAATTATAGTTTTATGTGTAGTATATTAATATATTTATTTGAATAATAGTGTATTGTTAACAATTAAAATATAACACAAATTATGGAATTTCCGGCTTGTTACAAACACATTCCAAGAGGAAAATATTAAGTAGTAAAGAAAGGGCAATGGTGTTAAAAGTCTACACCTATTTTCGTTAAGACAGAACTTGTTCAGTAAATCAAGTGGCAATGGAGACTGCAGAAGCAACAGGTGTGTCTTATAATTTAGTAATTTCTATTAAACAAGAATTCAAAACCCAGGGAAAGTTACTGACACCAATCAAAAAAGGAAATAACTGCACTCAAATGAAGCGTTTGGATAAATGACAGTTTTACTCAAGCAGTAATTCGCAGAAAGGTACATTCACTTTACTGTAACAATGAATTACCGACCCTAAAGAAAATTAAAGCTTTGATTGATAGTGATAGTGACCTGCCTAATTTTCTGATTAAGAACAAGTAAGAATGGAATTTATAGCATTTAGTATAGAATGCATGTTGTAAATTATTTGTTTGTATATTAATTATGAGGAAAAAAGCTTTATACATAAAATAGTTTTAAGCATAATTACGTGGAGAATAGAAAAAGTTAATAAACTTCACTCTTGAAAAAATATGATTGTGTAAACAGTTAATGTTTCTAGAAAAGGCTGTACACCAGATAGGAAATGTTTTTGCCTGTCAATTGAACCCCCCCAACCACCCTATGCAGCATTGTTTACAATGAGGGATTTCCAAGTAAACCCTCCCCCCTCACTTCCCAACAAACGAAAGCTAGAAGGTTTGGCAACCTGTAACAGAGAGAGAGAGAGAGAGAGAAGATAAATCTTTTCTCCATAAGACCTGCAGTTCCCTCAGCTATAAAATTAGGTGTAGTAAAGTGAAATTTGTAAATGACCCATTCTTTATTTGTTTGCTTTCCCTTAGTGAAGAAATAAAAAAATTGAGGTTTGGTTGTAATTTTTCTAGAATTGGGTTAAAATAAACACTAATAATGGTCGGAACGACGACGGTACAGTACTAATGGTAAAAAGGTTATTCAAGTCTACCGGTAGCTACTACAATATTAATAATCATCTTGAATCAAGAAAATGCACACCTATATCAATTAACTGGTATATAATAAAACAACTATCCACTCGACATAATGTGTTTTAAATAGGGACCCGGTCTAAAGGACTTATTAAAAAGTTGGCAGCCAGGCAGTCTAACTGCTCACCAGCTAGAATAAGAACCAAAATGTCTTTGGTAATAAATAAAAAAGGTATGTATAGTTACCAACTATGAGACTAATGGTAATGTATTAACTTAAAAAACCTTGACTACATTGAACATAACCTTAATATTACCATTTAATGCAACTACTTGGCAAACATTTTTGTGATCACCAATGGCGACCGTAATTTTGGAGGTCTGGTATGGCTTTATATTTAGAGGTCATATGTAGGCCATACTGTTTTTTGGGGTGATGTCCTGTGGTCCTACACTCCTAGCCAGAGCTGAAGCCATTTTACTGATCAGGCTAAAACTTGGTATGTAGGGTTCTCAAAAGTTTCCCCAGAAGGATTTTTTGGAATTAGCTATCCAACCATAAAAATTAAAGGCAAACAGAGAAGAAAGCAATTTTTTTTCAAACTCCACTAAATGATTTTTATTAGAGACATTGTTAAACATTACAAATAAAATGGCGCATCTCATTTTATCGGATCACAGATACCTCCAATTTTAATATCTACGCTACTCTTTGAGATAAGAAATAACTTATTATTGCAAAGTTTTAAAACTATTAAAGGTAAAAAAAACTTTTATTTGAAATATATTTTTATAAAACCAATTGTTTCTGAGTTACAAAAGAGTATATTTTTTAAAATGAAGGTCTGAGAAGTAAGGTGTTCTTCGGTGAACTGAGATGTTACTTTTCCCACAATATGTTTATGTAACAGTCTATATTATTTCATTTACAGTCTATGGTGGAATATGCTTTATTTCTATTATGTTTCTGCAACAATATATAACATATTATTTTAATCTATTTTGAGTTTTATGTCAATGTCTCCGTTTTTAGGCATAGGAGCAAGAAAGTATGATATGTTCAGTGCACTGAACCATTTATTTTTTTTAACATATAAACAATATGTAATGATACTGATTTGGACTCCTCTAATATATGTAAAAAGTCATGGACAAAGGTATTTTTCTTCAATAAATTGTATGTAAATTATTCTTTTAAGACTTTATCCATGAAGCATCACGAGCTTTTCAGAAATAATGTCGAAGGATTGCACCATTAAAACTTATTTTTTTCTTTCACAAAGTAACTCCGTAGTGTTTAAAAAAAAAAAGCAAGTGCCGTTAGCTCCCTATACCCAATAGAAAGCTAGCCTTCAAGACACCTGTTGCCAGGATGCTTTCGATTTGTTGGTTTTGACACTGGTCACGAGAGGTCCAAGGGGTCATATATAAGCTGTTTGTGCGTATGAGCACACAGAGTGCCGGTGACATAAACCTAGAGTACGTGTAATATCACGACAGTAACACTAACTTAATTACAAAGAGTACACAGAAAATAACCTGTAGTTCAACGAAATTTGTATAATTTTACATAGTATATTCGCCATCTATCATCTTAATAAACTGTGTGCAACATCAAAAGACTTGTTTATTTGATACCGTTATTGATATTGATAATGTTCAATCACAGGGCACTATCACGATTACAATCCGTACTGCTTTAATTAGTGCTCGATCACGGGGCAAATATCAACTAATTAAATGGTAATCATTGTAATTGGCACTCGATCACAGGGCTATAAATACCAATTATATCTCAATAAATCCATATCATCATAAATATACATACTAAAGAAATTGTCAACTTTGTGATTTTTTTTTTTTTTGTAATAGAGTCGTTACACAATCAATATTATTGAAGCAATAGGGGCCTATATTGTGTAAATAATACTGGTGAAAAGCCCTTCTAACAGCTCAATATTATTACTGCGCAATATTTTACACTGTATAAAGGTTTAAATAAAGGGAGGAAAAAGTAACAAACATGTTATATTGATGTAGTTTCAATAGAAATCCAATTCACTATAGTGGTTGAATGGTCTAAGGCTTCAATCCTGCAAGAGACTGGACTACACATGATGAGGCTATCAGGGTTTGTAACCTGGTCAGGTATATCAAGGGTAGTTTATCAAATGATTTTCTACTCTCCCTCCATGCAAATGCGAGTACACTCCCTATAAATTCAACCTTCCTCATCCTAACACAAACACATTAGCATAATTTGTGTGTGTATTATATATCGAATCCTCGTATCCCTTAAATTCTATGGTATTTGAGAGATCAGAGATTTGTAAAAATCCCAAAATAGTATCTTGAATACAATTATAAAAACCTTAACCGAATATAACAATTTTGACCCATTGGTAAAAAAGACTTGTGTAGTTGGGAGGGTAACCAAATCCCCGAAAAGGAAACTATTGTACTAATTTAATTTATTTACTATAATCTTTTTGTTGCTTATAATGTTTGTCATTTGTCTGTGGCTCCAGGCCTTAAATAACTTTTTTTAATTCAATTTTAAATATTTTTCTCAATTCAAATAAAATTGTCAATTTTTATTTAAAGATTCAAGGATTCAAGATTTGAAAGAAAATTTAATATTCGGAATGAAGAATAAAGGATCTGGCCCCCCAGCGCCGTCCCCGTCCCCCAAAGCGGTGCCTGTGTGTGCACGCATGCGCGCGCACGTGTGTGTGTGTGTACCACCCGACCGAGTAGTGAGACACAGTGACAAAAAATACCTAGCTTCAGTTGGTTTTCCTGATATAGTTCCATGGTTGTTATTTATTACACAATAATTTAGTTTAATGGTCCCTTTATAAAAGCAAACCACCATTATTTTGCCTCAAAGCTGCTAAAACCGACATGAGAAATTGCAAATGAATAGATTATTGGTGACTGGTGGTCTAAGGGTAAGGTGTCAGATCTCTGTGCTGGGGGTCAGGGGTTCAATCCTCACTCGGCACAGATTTATCTGATTGCCAAACCCTTCCTTCACCTCTGACAAGACGTGTATTAATCACAACTTGTGAATGTGTGGAATGCCAGGCCTCCACCGTGGTTCGGATTCCACGTTAAACTGTAGATCCTCCATTTCATCTCACAATCACCCTACCATTGCACATTAGCGTAAGTCCGTGTAACCCGAACGGGTAATAATACGCGGTGATGATGATGATAATAATAATAATAATAAATTATTTATCAGATTGGTCAGAGTAAATGAGTAGAATACTATGTAGGCCTAAGTTTAAGTTAAGTCAGTCCTTTATATCTTGATTCAATTAACATCATTCTGGGCCAATTAAGAACATGGTATGAAGGGCAGTATCTAACAGTTACTAAAATTACCTTTAACATCTAGTTATCTATGTCTGTTACTTTTGATAGCTATTACCAATAGGCATAATGATAATTATAATAGTACAGTAGAATTTGATAAATGCCAACCACAATATTTTTTTATAAATCACTTTTTTCCTTGCCTTTATATATATATATATATATATATATATATATATATATATATATATATATATATATTAGATATATAGATAGATAGATAGATAGATAGATAGATAGATAGAGAGATAGAGATATACTGTATGTATTTTAGCTAGATATATTTGTATTTGTGTAATGAGAAGGTTAATTTATAGAATAAATGCTGGCCCAACTGGAATCAGTACTGGTAATTGGTAAAGATGTCAGACTTTTATTTTACCCTTGGTACTTTGTAATTGTGTATCTTTAAAAGTTTTAAATGAACTTTTAGGACACACCATTTATTATACATAAAGTATCAGTGTATAAGCATGAAGATTAGACTTAGGACTGCTGTGTATTATTTGCACATACAAATTGTAATCGTTTGTGTGATTGTGTAATATTAGACTGTTTATTGATACTTTTAGAAAATTGATTATTAATGGCAATCTTATGTCCAGGTAATTAAGAGAAAAATAACATTCTGCCTAGAGAGAGGAGAAAAGCCCACTCCTACTCCATCCAGCTAAGATTTAAACTCAAATCCCAATCACCTGTGTAAAGTAGGTCATGGGCCTATTGTTTATTAGTAAAGAAACATTAATAAAAACATGTTTGGTAGAGCTATTGCCGTATGATACCTAATCAAGGAAGTTATTTGTCAACCAATTGTATTAGTCCATTCAAATTGACAATATCAGATCCAGGTAAAATACATGTTGTGGTATTCACATTAATCGCAAAAGCAAGGTCAAACTTCTAAATACAAAAGCCTTAATTCTACTTTTGATCACAGCATCCTGTGCTTGCAATGCTTCATTAGATGCAAGATAATGGGTAATTTCAACAGAATCATAATACGACCTAACTAAAATAGCTACACCTAAAAATGTTACTAAGAGCTTCTTTCAATATTGGTATAAGTAATAACTACAATAGGTTAACCTAAATATTACTCCTTTTAGCTCCTTTCAATACACTAAAAATAGCCTAATTATTATAAGTAAAATACCTAAATACTCTTACACATTGGCTTACCTACCATAGTTTCTTTTAATAAATTAAAAATGAATCATACAAGTTAACTTAGCGAGTGCTATTCATAGATCTTTTCAATACATATAATAACTAACAGTGGCGATGGGAGTTTATTTGTGTAGGGGGTGGGGAATTAGCAAAATAATAGGTTTTGAAGGGCAAATTTTATCCAGAGGGTGGGAGGGAGTGACCCCAGCCTTCCCTGGTTTCATTACTACTGGATAACTATTACAGGTCGACCTAGACATTGCTAATCATAGTTTATTTTAATACATTAACGGTAACTAATACAGGCTGGTTTAAATATTGCTATTCATAGCTCTTTTAAATAGATACATTAACAATAATTAATACAGACTCACCTGAATATTGCTATAGGGCATACAGAGCTCCTTTCAAAAGGCACATCAACAATAACTAATACAGGCGGGCCTGAATATTGCTATACAAATGATTTCAATAGGAAAGTTAACAATAACTAATACAGACTGGTCTAAATATTGCCATCCATAGGTTGTGTGCATGCATGTATGTTCATTTTATAGGTAGGCCTACTAGATAAAATTGATTTTAAAAAAAACTACTAAAAATGCAAACTTACTTGATGGTTTAAAAAAAACTAAACCAAAATTCTTAGCAATTATGAATCTGATCCAGGCAATAATATAAGTGTAGTGTTTCAATTAGACTACAGATTGTGAAGCAAAGGTTAATAATAATAATAATTAATAATTTTAAATCATTGTTGATAAAATATTAGATCAATCATTGTGACATAAGGTAACTTGATATGTTGGTAATTTAAAGTAGTTTGGAAATATTACCCAATGTTATCTAAAGATTACAGTTCTTCTAAATGACATTTTGACAGTAGAAGTGTTTATAGGTAAATATAAGGGATGTGCCGATGAATTGTTATCGGGTGATTATTTGTGCATCAGCGATTATTATGTCAATCTTTTTTTAAAGTAGACTTTTAGTCAAAATTTTCTAGGTATGAGTTTAGTGATCAAAATCGCACAAAAATAAATATAGACCCTAAATAAAAAAAATATAAAACAAGAAATATAAGTTCATACCATTGATAAACTAACAATCTAGTTTCAACTTTCGCTGGCTATGCATAAAATATATTTTTGTATGCATGCAATCTTTTTGTATTAATTACATTAACTATTATTATTCTCTTAAGCGTATATCCCAAAAGTTATTAATAATCGATAATCGAGATTAAGTGATGTAAATAATCTTAACATGAACAATTATTTTAAACAATCGGTATTGGTTTTCTGAATCGATACACCTCTGATAAATATTGTTTGTGTTAAAAATAGTATTTGTAGCCCTACATAACCAGAGATTTTTTTTCATGTAAGAGTGTAATTTTATACTTATTCAATCTATGGCAGTGGTTCCCAAACTTTTTGAATGGTGTATCACCCGAACAATTTCCGTCATTTTGGGTACCCCCAAGATAATGCCAAATATTTATTTTATTTTGGTATATTGTAATTGTGCCCAGGGATATAATAAAGTTTGTCGCTCGGTAGGGCGCATCACGCCACCGAGAAGAAATGTTTGTTGTATGCTTCTTATGAAATCAAGTGGTGGAACATCCACTATAGTGCGGCGCATCTCAATGAATAAAAGTGACAGTTTGTGGAATTTCCGTTCCAAAAGTCTCAAGGTTTCTAGAGCAGAACTTTTTCCTTTAGACGCACCCTAGATGTGTGTGTGTGTGTGTGTGTGTGTGTATGTGTGTGTGTATGTGTGTGTGTGTGTGTGTGTGTGTTGGTGGTGGTGGTGGTGGTGGTAGACAGAAGGAACCAAGGGAAAATTCACTTTTGTGTCATTTTGACACCCCTCGGGTGCATGGGTTTAGTGCCGGCATGTCTCGTACTATAACACGTGTTCATTTGAGTTGTGAAATGTTTTTTGTTTTTCTATTTTCATTGTTCATTTTGGCACATTTAGATTGAGCTAGAATTTAACATACAGCAATCATCAATATTGTATCTTTTCTTACTGATTTAATTAATTAAAAATAGAGAAGTGGTAAACAAAAGGCAAATGTTGAAAGTTAGCTATTTTCCGGGGACCCGCTTTGGTGGCCACATGGTCTAAAGCGTCAGTCTCGTAGACTAAACTGTTGATTACAGGGAGATTGAGGTTTGAATCTTGGTCGGGTGTATTGAGAATGTTTTTTTCCAAAGGGGTTTTACACTCTTCCTTCATGCAAACGCAGATACATATTCACTATAAGGTAAGGATAAATTCTTGGGAGATGGTACAAATCAGCTTTGTCGTTACAGAATAATTATTGTTTTCTAAGTCATATTAGGTCTACAGTAAAAAACTTTGTAATTAAACACACAATAAGAATATGAATAATCAAATAAGTTAATGCTAGTAAATTTTCAAAGATTAAACTGATGACCTACTCTCCTAAAGCACAGTAGAACCTTAGTCCCAACATGGCATCTAAATCATTTTAGCATGCAAAATGGTAGTTAGTTTAATATCTTTATTACTATAAATTATTATTAAAGTTAATAATATGGTTATGATGAAAATCCCGACCTAACAAAACCTAACCTACCATGCGTCAACATTTTTTTCCTTAAATGTCTTTCCCTAAAATAGGCCTAAGCTATTGAATCCACGAGCATGATGAACACACCATTTTGTGTCCATGGTCCTATTAGATTCCTATTCTATAAGCTTAATCCTATTCCATTCTATATGATTAAAATATTTATGTAAATATCAAATAGGCCTATATTATTTTAACAATAATAAATCCCAAATCGAATATTTATTTATTGGTACTCAAAAAGGTTAGTTTTGCTACAGTAGATTAGGTTAGTTCTCATTATAAACTTATAGGCCTAAAGCGTTAAATTACTATGACACCATTTAAATATTACTATTGTGTGGCTTCTTAGTGTGATTAGTATGTTTGACAGTTTACTTTTTGTAATTTTGTTAAAAGATGAAGGTTAGCCCAGTGATTTAGGTGAGTACATAAAATGTTTACTCGAATATTTTGAAAAATTACAAACAATATTTTTTTTACTATTAGTAGCATATTGTTTGATTATTAGTATTCTTATTGTGTACAGCAAGTCTGTTAATTAACTTAAATAAATAAAATATATTCTAAAAAAAGCCTAAGGCAAATAAAAATGTTCTGTTATGACAAAGATGATTCATGCTACTATCCTCAACTCTTAACACAAGCATTATTAGAAACAAATATGTAGGGGCCTAACAGCTTTTTGCAAAATAACATCATTTGAAGATGTAGCCTAAGAATTAATAGTTTAAAGACTAAGGTTTGCTGGTCTATTTTTTATTTAGAAAATTAGGCCTACTGCAAAAATAAGTTATCTTAAAATTAAAATGACTTTTTAACATTTTTAAGATATAGCTTGATGACTTGTTCAGATTTTTGCTTTCCAATAGCAATTTGAGTGATAACCTATGCAATAGGTAGTAGGGCCTAAATATGTGAGTAACAGTACACAAAAACGGTACCTAGTAGGCTATTTTTTTCATCAATATACACAATAAGCATTGCAAGTTTCTAATAATATCAAAATTAATACGGTTTAAAAAATTGTTTAGGCTTATGATTTTAAAATTAAAACAAAACTTACCAAAATCACACAAGAAATTATTGTAGCTGTCACAACATGGCACCAAAAGTAGGCCAATTTTAATTCAAATGCTAACATTTTTATTATTATAAACTATCCCAAACTAGCAAAACGTAGGCCTAATCTTTCATATGTTATGTTTTTCCTGAAATACCAAATTAGCTTATTTTAACAATATTACAGATTATAATGTAAGTTAATCAAAGTTAGTATTTTATTGAAACATTAAAGATATGGTTAAGTCAAGTTGGGATAGTTTTCATTATAATTGGCCTATAAAGTCTGGTTCAACCTCAATGCGCCTAAATATGTTTTTGTGTGTCAATATATAATATAGGCCTATCTCAAGACACCATTGAAATATTAGGTGTGCCATTCCCATTTGTGATCTAGAGCAGCGATTCTTACCTGGTGTCCACCGCAGCCCTCTGGGGGGACGTGAAAGGTGTTTTTTTTGGGGGATGGGGGACCTTGAAAAAGTAATTAAAAACATTTTCTTTTTACTAAAGTCAATTATCTTAAATTAAATGTTTTGGAAGAAAGCATTTGATGATCGTAAGCATTTAATTACAGTAGAATCTTGATTTTCCAGGGTAATGGAGTGGAGGTGAAGCACGAGTATTAGAAGTCACAGATATACAAATAATCCCCATCTGTTTACCATCATCATTCAAAATTTGCTGCCCTTTTTTTTTACTTATTTATGTGAAAAGGGATTTTCCACTATTGTAAATATTAAAACCAAGCAGCAAAATCGACTCCTATATGTGAATAGCAATAAGTAATACAATTAAAATAAGAAAAGACAAATTAATCTAAAGTGTTCAACAGCAGAGGTCCCATTAAATACATTTAGGTAAGTTAATTTTTGTTTTTTTTTGTTTGGTATAAGCCTGAGCGAATCCATTATTTTCCATTTCGAGTCAAATTCAAATCTTGGCAAACCAGCCCGAATCGAATAACATGCTCAGAACTTTTTTCGAATAGAATCTAATCCAAATTGAATATTCTATTTTGAAAGTTTTTCAAATCCAAATCAATCTTTGAAAATATTTTAAACTAATCTTAAGTTAAACAAGTAAACAACCTCATGATTAACTTATGAAAGGTTATAAACGAAATAAATTACTATTTTTTATAATGGTTTGCTGTATAAGACCATAGAAAGTTGAAATTATTCTTAAGTATGAAAAGATTGAAATTTCGAACTAAGACCATCGAATCCAAATCTGAAATTTACTTAATTTGAAATTTTGAATCCACCACAAATCTCTCTAATAATAAGACTAGAAAGCTCGAAATGAGTCCGAATCTTAGCAAGATTCAAATTTAGAATCGAAATTTTGAAGGTTTGCACATTTTTAGTTTGGTTTTATAATCGGTAAATAAAGCCTCTATTTTAGAATACTCTTAGATTAACATGTTAGTGAGAACTAGTTCCATGAAATATATTTAGGATATTTAGGGGGGCCGCGAGTAATAAAAGATTAATAACCACTGATCTAGAGAACAGTAGGCCTACACCAATTATGGCAGAATGTTTTTAGTGTGATTTGGGTGAGTTTTGTTTTAATTTTAAAATCATGTAGCCTACAATTATTTTATTGCCATATTTATTACTTTACCAGGCCTAACTTATTGAAAACTTGATTTTATATGTTGTGTTTATTTATGGTAAACTAATGTCACTATCCTATGTCAAGGAAAAAGTGTCAAATAAGCCTATCCGTGTTGTGTACTATACCCAATATTATTGTTCAGGCATACCTCAAATAAATCATATTTTATGGGTGGCAAAACAATGATAGGCCTACAACGTGTAGGCTTACAAATGACTAGCGTAGTTGTGAATCAGACAATAAGACTACACTCACCATGAGTAAAGTAATCAGTGATGTTCATAAACTAAATAACTTTATAAGAAAGAAAGAATTCAAAGTTTTGAGAGTAAAGATGAGGCCTACCTGTCTAGTGTCATAAGTATCCTGTGGATCCAAGTCTTGGCTGTTGATCCGACGCCGATCTTCACCTCGATCCATCGTAAAATCATCGGCAAAATGATGGTCGGATTTCAGATTTAAGTTGTTCTTATTAAAGAACTTGGAAATAACACTCCACATTCAACAATTTTGACACAATTTTTATTTTTGGTCTCCTCGTCATGGCCTAGCCTACGCAAGACACTTGACAGACATCAACATCTTCACTTTAATTCACAACCTTGGGTAAAATAAGCGTAATAAACGTTTATATTATAGTTACTAGATACATCCTTAATAGCATTAATTATACACTAGAGCAAATCATATAAAACAATACGAATACACACTCAATCCGATTAAGATTCACACATTGCACACATACTATCCGTCATAAAATCTAGAAACAATTCACTGTGAAACAAAAATCGAAACACACAGGTGTTCGGAGAATATATCGGACCTACCACACAGGGCGTAGGTTAAATAACAGCTGGTTAGAATAAACCACAGAATAGTTTTATTATTCTATTTATTACATATCATCATAATTATTTATTTTATTTAGTTAAAGGTAACTTGTCCGAAGAAAAATATTAAAAATATTCCATTTGTTTTAATTTATATTTTACTTAATAAATACACTTGATTCCTGACTTCCTTTACTATAGATAGATAGTAAAGTCCGAATCTTTTTCTCTAAAATAGGAAATATAAAAATAAAATATTATATTTGATTATAGAAACACATTAGAATAACATGAGAAAGCTATAATTATTTTAACCTGTCATATACCGATACCGGAGTCAAATCTGTTTTGTCAAATTTTCATTGGAAGGGCAGTTAAAAATAATACAAACTTTTTTGTGGTCAATATTGATAACGTTTTATTGTATTATTAGTGTTATTCTATAGGTATTGATAATTATGTATCATTAGTGACATCATCATATTACATTACTTTACCTATGAATACGTGAAAGTACATGTTTATTATGTAGTCTCGGGACAAGTGTTAAAATAAAAGGCCCAGTGGGCCCTTTAATAATACACGTGTAGGAGGGTTCTTAAACTTTTCGTATAGATATGGAGAGTAAGAATTCTGAGGTTTATAAGTTCTCAGACTGGGCAGGGTATCCCAAAAAGGGCTATTAAAGGAGGGGATTTGTATTTGTGATAGGGCAATGGATCTTTGGTTTTAATAAAGTAACTATACTCACAAAGCGGTTAAAATCCGAAAATATTTTTTAAAAATAAGGTGTTTTAATGTAATCTGGTCTATTTTTTAAGCCTAAAATGAATAAACGGGTTCAAAAGGGCCCTTGAATAGTTTTATTTGGAGTATTTACTGTTGAATGAAGTCTAAAACGTTGACTATATCTTACATTGTTTGATGGGTTATTGAAAAAATGCAGTAGGGATTTTGGCCCCAGAAATCTCCATTTTATTTCGATTTAATGTGTTTAATACCCCAAAAATTAAGAACGGGGTCAGTTTGACTCTTTTTTTTAAACAATTTTTTAAAATTATATTTGATTTTCCCAAAACTGGTTTTTCCCCACATGATTGATTTTAATTATTGTGGTGCTCCTTTATACTGGATATAATTTATTTTTCTGTTTAATTGTTTATTTTATGTTGGTATTAAGGTTTTCACCCACACTACTATAGGGTAAGATTCTGGCACGAGATAAAGCCTTACAAGCGAGTTTCCTTCAAAAATCATCGTATATATTAGGCTACATCAACTTATTTAAAGAAAAATTGAACCAGTTTTGAGCTTTTATATGCTCTTCAAAGCTTTAACTAAAATATTTATTTAATTTAACCACTCACACATTGAGGTATCTCATATACTCAATCAAATTAATGAACGATGTCAAATTGCCACATTGCCTTGTATGTGTGTAAGAGAGAAAGAGATACCCAAAAGTTTCCTTCTCTCTTACACAATGGTACGTAGACGACAGCTCGAAAATTTCAGCCTTATATGTCCATCCAATTATATTAAGCCAGTATAACACGACACTAGCTCGTACTTGAAACCCAGTGTGCTAGCTAGCGCTAGCTAGCACGTCATCATCTAGCGTCGTGTGAATCAGAAAAAGTATACTGGTTCTGCCACTTGGTATTGGCTACCCATTGATCTCTATAGTATAACTGGATGGACATACACATGCACATTCCAAGGACAAAAGCGTGACGCTCAAGTGTATCGTCTGCTACACTGAGGGGGGGAAAGATTTAACGGTTTATTTAAATGTTCTTATGCGAAAACATGTCTCTGATGAATAAAAGTGTTATTGTTTGAAAATAGTGAAGTATTATACCATACTTTCCTGAATAAACATTTGCATTAAAGGATATACAATCCAGTTTTACAGGTAATACTGTACAAATACGAATAAAACCTTAGATATTTCAATTTTTATGTAGTAATCATCAATGTTGTTTACAGTCTGCCACGACAACACTTATATTTAAAGTTGGTTATTAGCGAGTATATTGGTTTCAGAAACCATATTTTATTGAAAGTTCGATAAATATAATGAACAAGGTATCTTAAAAATTGATTACATTTGTTTGAATGAAAAACTTTGAATAGTTACCATGCATTCAAACTAGCAGGTAGGTTTATAGGCTTGTGGAAAGTATTATTGTAATAATATCTGTTGTTTCAAGTTGGCTCATATCTTTCAGAAACCATATTATGTTGACATTTCGATAACTATAATGAAACAAGTCAGCTAAAAACTGTATTACATTTGTTTGAATGACACACTTTGTGTAGAAGTCTTACGTTCAAATGATAATTTAGGTTATTGGCTTGTAGGAAGTACAGTATCTTATAAACCCGGATTTTAGTAATAATTCCAATCTGTAAGGCTTTATTTCGTACCAGAATACTATCATATATATAATATTTTGGTAGGATGAACGGCAATTTAGAACAGAAGTAGAAATTTCCTTCTGGAAGGTCTTTTATCCTAACTAGACACAAATATAGGGTAGGATTCTGGTACGAGATAAAGCCTTAAAAGTAAGCTTCCTTCAAAAATCATCGTACATATTAGGCTACACCAACTTATTTAAAGAAAAAACTAACCAGTTTTGAACTTTTATATGCTCTTCAAAGCTTTAACTAACATATTTATTTAATTTAACCACTCTCTCATTGATGTATCTCATATATTCAATCAAATTAATGAACGATGTCGAAATGCCACATTGCCTTGTATGGGTGAAAGAGAGAAAGAGATACCCGAAAGTTTCTTTCTCTCTTACCCAATTGTATGCAGACGACAGCTCGAAAATTTCAGCCACAGATGTCCATCCAGTTATAGTATAGAGATCAATTTGGCTACCATACTAGTTTTGAGGATAGAACAGGCGCTATTTTCGTACTAGTTCTGACACTAGTCTGTGTAATTCGACCAATCAAAGCGCGCTGAGACTTTGTGAGTTTGTGTGGAGAAATAATATAAATGGCGCCGACATGGTCATCGGATGCTATTTTGTTGTTGGCAGAAAGTTATTCTAAATATCCTTGTTTATATAATACCAAATTTCCACAATATAACAATATATTTAATATATATTTAATTAAAAACATGTCATCTATAAACGACAAACTGTGTTCCAGACCCAAATTTAATCTAAATAAACTTGATAGCATGCCAACTTTGGGTGGTTGCTTTTTTAGAATATAAAGTGTGCGTAGGCCTAAAAAAGAACATGTGTGTGTTAAGGATACTGTACTTGGACACCCATAGGCTTAGGGGCCTCTGACCACATCGTAAATAAATGAATACAAATTTGGGGAGATACTAAACGTTAGAGTCACTCCGAATGTATCCTACCTAACCTCCGAATGTATCATTTTCGGTATCCCGCGATCATTATTTCGTCTTTCCAGCCAGTTCCGTGTCCATATTCTTTTCCTACGCTCCCTCTCATAATTTTCAATATCATTATTAATAATTAATTCAGCTGCTTCACCCAAAATTAATAGTTGATGTTCCATAAATATTTGCACTAGAACCTAGTACCAAACTAGCAGCGTGTGAATACTCTAGTCCCGTTTCTATTGTACTAGCTAGTATACAGATATCTAGGCGCTAGCTAGCACACTTGATTTATAGTACAAGCAAGTGTCGTGTGATAGTAGCTTTATAGAGATCAATGACTACACCAAGTACCAGTTTAACCAACGTTGTAAGTATAAATGAATCTCAACGCTATAAGTAACTATCTATTATCCGTAGGTCTAGATATACAGAAATTAATAAAAAAACTGAAGTACAGTGAATCCTCTTTGTCGCTTGAGTTTTACGTAAACAGGTGACTGCATCTTGTGCAACAAAGTGTTATCAAACAGTTCTATGTTACCTGCCAAACTTCGTAGACATTCTGATACTAATCACCCTGAATATAAGGACAAATATATTAGTTTTTTCAAGCATAAGCTTGGGGCATTAACAAACTCTCATAATATTATGGTGAAATTTTAAAACTGACCATTGAAGCACTACCGAGGCCTCCTACATAGAGAGTTACCGTATTACGCTTGCAGGAGAAGCCCATACAACTGCTGAAACCCTAATTGATCATTGTGTGTTTGAAATGGCAGCTTGTGTTCTTGATGGGCAAACAAATAAGAAACTTGAAACAATTCTATTATTTAATAATACTGTTAAACGTCGCATTCAAGATCTGTATACAGATATAACAAAAGAATTGGTGTCGAGTTTTAAATGTAGATTTGCGTTTTCATTGGAACTTTGACGAATCAACAGATATGTCATGGCTAACAGTATTGCTTGTATTTGTGTTACTTGTTCTAGAATAAAATAAAAGAAGATGTGTTGCTCTGTAAATCTCTTGAAAGTCGTACGACTGAAGTAGTCTAGGAGCTATCTCCCGTTGAGTGTGCACTTTCATGTGCATTCATTTTGACTGCTGAGCATTATTACCCGTCAAAATTGTTTGGTCAAGTGATCTGGGTTATGCTAATTTGGCCGCCGTATTGTATTCAAAATGGCGGAATAGGGAATTCTTAAAATGACCATAACTCAGCCATTTATGAACCTATTTTGATTTAATTTTTTTCATTTGAAATAGTATAAAGTATTCTACAATTTTTTCATAACTCTAACGTGTTTCTCGGACAAATGAAAGAATGATTTTTTTTAAAACTAATCATCTTTTATTAAAATGTTCTTAAAATTTGCGAAAGATTAATCATTTTTGTAAGAAACATAGAATATTATGCAGAATTCTATAAGCCTTATATTGATGTTAAATATGTTGATGTTTTAATTCAATTTATTACAAAAATCTAGGAAAAACTAATTGTATGAATTGGTACTTGCTTCAATCAATACCATTAGTTCAAGGTTCGTTTATGAAAAATTAATGTATTTTTCATTTTATGTCATAATTAGCTCAAATGCACTTCTTAGGGTACAGAAAAAATTAAGATTTAATTTTTTAATCATTTACTGTAATTATTTGAATTTTTTATTGGATACTGAACTATTTATAAAATACTCAATTTAAAATTTAAAATTACAAAAAAATAATTTTAGAAACTTTGTTTAATAAAGAAGTAAATGTTCGTACATAAAAAATAGTATAATTTACAGTCCGAATTTACGATTCAGTAAGGATTTTTACAGCCCGTAAGTCCCTGGGTTTGACATTTGCAGAAGTCACAATATGAAATTCTTAGCTTTCTACATGAAGCACTTCTGACAGCTATAAGAAACAGGAAAGTCCAAAGGTATTTTTAAATCTTCCCTTATTTAAGGGAATATCCATCCATCCTCTTCAATAGATCCAAACCTCAATGGATCTAGGTATCCATGTCCATTAATAGGATCCATCCACTTAAAACAGTGAACGTAGCGTCTTTTTGTGGGAAATATTATTATTTTTATTATTGGAACTCAATCTTGAGAGTTTTTTCCTAACCTTTTGTGATGGTGCTGATGTTTCCGTAAAGCATCCATAGGATGAAGATCTGAACCAAGCGTTTTAACTAAAATCTCCTCTGCTTTACTCTCCATTTCTTGTTCAAATTAAAAAAAAACTCAGTAAATCTTATGGATAGAATTTAGCAACCTTCAGAGCAGCTGCTTTCGTGCCCACTTTAATTGTAGTGTCACAAGATGACCTGGTGGTCTAGGGGTAAGGTGTCAGACTTCTGTGCTGAGGGTCCGGGGTTCAATCCTCGGTCCCGGCATAGATTTATCTGATTGCCAAACCCTTCCTTCACCTCTGACAAGATGTGTATTAATCACAACTTGTGAATGTGAGGAATGCCAGGCCTCTACCGTGGTTCGGATTCCACGTTAAACTGTAGGTCCTCCATTTCATCTCACAATCACCCTACCATAGCACATTAGCGTAAGTGCGTATAACCCGAACGGGTAGTAAGACGCGGTGCTAATAATAATAATAATAATAATAATAATAATAATAATGTAGTGTCACAACCTGTCAGTGAATGGATAGCTGGTAGACTTGTTAACATACTGCGTAGAACCTTGTTTTCAGTGGCATAAGAAATGGCTTGGAATGTATACAACATTTTCTCCAACTCCTAAATCCACCCAGAGTTCTTCCTGTTTCCATTCAGTCTCATACAAGTTCAAAGAATTTACCTAAACATTTGTATCCATTGAATAAATTAGTACTTGACTAGGCTTAAACTACATTACAATATTCTAATTGGTACATTTGGCCTTATATAATACGGAAGAGGAATATTTTTGCCTTGCGCGCTGCTCAAAATGCGTGACGATAAAACTACATTGTGCCTTTCCTGTCCATCGTAACTGATCGTAAGTCCAAGACGATTTGTGATTCGTAGGAGAAGTTTTGAACGAGTTATCTCGTGGATTGCTTGTGCCAATCCAATATTACATTGATGTATTCTTTTTCCCCATCGTGAATAAGGCGTAAAAATATTTGGAAATTAATTTCATTGATGGAATCAATTCAGAAAATGCATGTGATAATTAATTTGCATTGCAGTCTTTCCTTTCTAAGTGATCGTAATCTATTTTAACATCTTCTCTCAATCCTTTTACACATTTCTTAATGCTATCACTATTGCTTATCTCCTGCTATCACTATTGCCTATCTCCTGGACTAGTACAGTAGAATTAATCCCAGAAGAAAAACAGTGTGTGGTTGTGAGCGAGCCTTTGAATAACTAAAGCAAATGGATTCACCAAGAGCATCAATCAATAAACTTTTCATTCCGTGATTTGATATTTGCTTCTCTTCTGGAAAGTGCTGGTCATTGAATGCCTGGCAAAGAAGGTGTAATGGATATGCTCAGTTTGTAAAAAGTTATTAAACATCGCCTCTGCCTGGTTGCATATAACACATTTCATTATGACAGTCTTGGACTCAGTTATTTTTAAACTTTCTCTTTTGCCCATACTCGAATCTCACATCCTTCGACATCAATTGGTTCCAAAGATTTTTTCTTTCTTTTTTGTACACGTTTTTCTGAAGAATGTAAGGGCCTGTAGTATGCTATATGATACTGAACATCCTTTTCAGTGGTATTTTGAAGTAAATTATCCCCCAAAATTTCTGAAGTCTGTTTAATATGGCCAACGCAATTTTTTGTTGAACAAAGCGGAATACCACGTTGATCTTTTTGACAGGATATACACAATTCGGTGTATTTATTGTTGTTATTGCGACGCTTTTAATCTAATTGGGTAGTTAATTTCATTTCAACACTTATTTTACGCGCGCTATTGAAAAATAAACACAATAACAAATGTTAGAGAAGTTAGTCTACGTAGGCCTACTGCTTGGTTGGTAACACTAGTCAAACACCTGGAGTTGATTCATCTGAGGTATGTTGTTAGTATTAATCTAGAAAAATTTAATGATATTAATAAGTTTTATACCTACTCCAATCTGTTCAATTATATTAGTCAAAATATCTGTTCAAATAATAAGCCTACTAAAACCACCACTAAAAATAGAAATGGTTGTTAAATGAAAAAGAAACAATGGCTGTATCCTAATAATCTACTTCACGCGCCGTCGACCCTGACGCTCACTCACATGATCAAGTGTAGAACCGTCCGAATAGTCACGAAGTGTGCCGATGCATCCTGCATAAGCCCTTGAGACCAAGAGTGACGGCAAGTTACCCTTGACCATTGATCTCTATACTATAACTGGATGGACATCTGTGGCTGAAATTTTCGAGCTGTCGTCTGCATACCATTGGGTAAGAGAGAAAGAAACTTTCGGGTATCTCTTTCTCTCTTTCACCCATACAAGGCAATGTGGCATTTTGACATCGTTCATTAATTTGATTGATTATATGAGATACATCAATGTAAGAGTGGTTAAATTAAATAAATATATTAGTTAAAGCTTTGAAGAGCATATAAAAGTTCAAAACAGGTTAGTTTTTTCTTTAAATAAGTTGATGTAGCCTAATATGTACGATGATTTTTGAAGGAAGCTTACTTGTAAGGCTTTATCTCGTACCAGAATCCTACCCTATATTTGTGTCTAGTTAGGATAAAAGACCTTCCAGAAGGAAATTTCTACTTCTGTTCTAAATTGCCGTTCATCCTACCAAAATATTATATATGTGATAGTATTCTGGTACGAAATAAAACCTTACAGATTGGAATTATTACTAAAATCCGGTTTTATAAGATACTGTACTACCTACAAGCCAATAACCTAAATTATCATTTGAACGTAAGACTTCTACACAAAGTGTGTCATTCAAACAAATGTAATACAGTTTTTAGCTAACTTGTTTCATTATAGTTATCGAAATGTCAACATAATATGGTTTCTGAAAGATATGAGCCAACTTAAAAAAAACAGGTATTATTACAATAATACTTTCCACAAGCCTATAACCTAAGTGATAGTTTGAATGTATGGCAACTATTCAAAGTTTGTCATTCAAACAAATGTAATCAATTTTTAAGATACCTTGTTCATTATATTTATCGAACTTTCAATAAAATATGGTTTCTGAAACCAATATACACGCTAATAACCAACTTTAAATATAAGTGTTGTCGTGGCAGACTGTAAACAACATTGATGATAACTACATAAAAATTGAAATATCTAAGGTTTTATTCGTATTTGTACAGTATTACCTGTAAAACTGGATTGTATATCCTTTAATGTAAATGTTTCTTCAGGAAAGTATGGTATAATACTTCACTATTTTCAAACAATAACACTTTTATTCATCAGAGACATGTTTTCGCATAAGAACATTTAAAGAAACCGTTAAATCTTTCCCCCCCTCAGTGTAGCAGACGATACACTTGAGCGTCACGCTTTTGTCCTTGGAATGTGCATGTGTATGTCCATCCAGTTATATTATAGAGATCAATGCCCTTGACACGCCGTCGTTGCGGAGTTTGACTGGCAACTGTTTAATTTTTCGTCTGCTAGAGTAATGTGGTCTGTGTTGTGTGATCTGTTATAAAGTATTTTAACTATACCGGTACTGCTTTTGTTGTAGTGTTTTTGTGTTGTGTTGGAAATGTCTAGTAAAAATAAGTGGGAATGGATATTAAAACGTTGTATTCGTTTTCATTCCCTGCAGCTAGATGGCGTTTAAAATAGTTTCTAAGATCACTGGTCGGAAGCAGCACTGCGGACTCAAGGGCGTGTAAAGGGTAGTTTGCCGTTCGAAAAGTCTGTCGCAGTCTTCGATCTCAAGTGCGTGCAAAGTGTAAATTTATCAAGTCTGCATCAAGTCAAGTGTACTTGACTATTCGGATACAGCCAATGACTCGCCTGGTTACGCTAGCCATTTATCATATGTGATATTTTAATTTAAAAAATACATAATAAATAAATCCTAAAAGCAAGATTTTTTCTATGAATTATTACTGACTGAACCCCTAAAGTTAGATTTTTATTTGAATTATCACTGACTGCTAACACATAAAATAATCACAATAAATATAAACGTAGAAATGATCACATTAATTATGAAGAAACACAGTAAAGCCCGTATCACACGACACTAGCTCGTACTTGAAATCCAGTGTGCTAGCTAGCGCTAGCTAGCACGTCATCATCTAGCGTCGTGTGAATCAGAAAAAGTATACAGGTTCTGCCACTTGGTACTGGCTACCATACTAGTTTTGAGGATAGAACAGGCGCTATTTTCGTACTATTTCTGACACTAGTCTGTGTAATTCGACCAATCAAAGCGCGCTGAGACTTTGTGAGTTTGTGTGGAGAAATAATAGAAATGGCGCCGACATGGTCATCGGATGTAATTTTGTTGTTGGCAGAAAATTATTCTAAATATCCTTGTTTATATAATACCAAATTTCCACAATATGACAATATATTAAATATATATTTAATTAAAAACATGTCATCTAAAAATGACAAACTGTGTTCCAGACCCAAATTTAATCTAAATAAACTTGATAGCATGCCAACTTGAGTGGTTGCTTTTTTAGAATATAAAGTGTGCGTAGGCCTAAAAAAAGAACATGTGTGTGTTAAGGATACTGTACTTGAACACCCATAGTCTTGGTGCCTCTGACCACATCGTAAATAAATGAATACAAATTTGGGGAGATACTAAACGTTAGAGTCACCATGAATGTATCCTACCTAACCTCAGAATGTATCATTTTCAGTATCCCGCGATCATTATTTCGTCTTTCCAGCCAGTTCCGTGTACATATTCTTTTCCTACGCTCCCTCTCATAATTTTCAATATCATTATTAATAATTAATTCAGCTGCTTCACCCAAAATTAATAGTTGATGTTCCATAAATATTTGCACTAGAACCTAGTACCAAACTAGCAGCGTGTGAATACTCTAGTCCCGTTTCTATTGTACTAGCTAGTATACAGATATCTAGGCGCTAGCTAGCACACTTGATTTCTAGTACAAGCAAGTGTCGTGTGATAGTAGCTTAATAGTTTCACTAACTTTGTCAACAGTGTAGCCACTCAAATCAAACGAAATTTTCCTGGAGCCCTTATTGAGTGTGGCCACGGTAACAAACCAAAATACCCCAAGGCTGATTTTTTTTAATGGAGAAGTTTAACTAAATCATGTAAATAGTTTTATTTAAACAAGAATTTAATTCCCGATGAGAAACTCACTATTATCTATATAATTCAGCATCCAGTGTATATTTAATGTGAATTTTTACCGGAGGGAAAACTTAACAAAACACTCTAATTTTCCTAAATATTTGCGATGGATTGAATTAAAACCATAACATATTGCAAATCAAAATAAAGCTTATAAAATTCTGTATCTTTTTGGCTTCTTACAAAAATTACTAAATTTTCACAATTTTTTAGAACATTTTAATAAAAAATCACATTTTTCTTCGGAAATTTTCTTTCTTCCAATTTTCCGAAAACCCCTATAGAATTACAGGGAAAATGTTCAGCACTAAAGCTGTAGAACACGTCATAATCTTACAAATAAAAAAAGAAAATTTGTTAATAATTGGCTGAGCTATAGCCATTTTAAGAATTACTTGTTTCACCATATTGAATCCAATATGGCGGCCAAACAACCATAATCAGATCACGTGACCAACATATTTTGACTAATTTTAGGTGGGTAATAATGCCCAGGAGTCAAAATGAGGGCACATAAAAGTATACACTAAACTGTATCTCGTTTCTATACTAGAGAAGAAATCCTTAAAATCATAAATAGTTACATGATAGGACATCAAATCAGTTAGAAAAAGTGTGTTGATGTGTGCACTGCAAAACAATGACGTGAAAAACAGCAGGGTTGTGGCGCGTATTAAATAACTGGCACCGTCAAGTTGGAATAGTCACTGTGTGTTCCGCCAAAACAATGGAAAGATATCTAAAAATTACGTTGGATGAGGTTGTAAATATAGTGAACTACATTAAATCAAGACCAATTGATGAGAGAGTGTTTAAATTACTTTGCGAAGAAATTGGCAGTGAGCAGACAACACTGCTGCTTCATACAGAAATCAGATGGCTGTCAAGGGTAAAAGTTTTTGAACCTAGCTAGGAAATTATTTATTCTTTTTACTTTGATAACCCATTTTATCTTTCTCCCTGTTTGATAAATACCTCTTGGCTTCGGAAATTGGCTTACTTAGCAGACATTTTAAAATTAATTAATGAACTAAATATGTCATGTCGAGGAACTAATATGTCGGCATTTACAACAAAGGACAGAATAGTGTAATTTTTTAAATTGTAAACTTGAATTTTGGAAGAGATGTGTAGAAAAAAAAATCATGAATTCTTTCCAACTTCGAATAACTTCTTGATAGAAAGAGAATCTAGCCTGAAAGAAACTATTCATAGGACCGTCATCCAATATGTAGGTGGTTTGCAACAAGCATTTCAGAAATACTTCCCATCTTCTACTGATGACGATGCCTTGGTCCCAAATCCATATTGTTCCTTAGAAAAAACCAGATGGAGTGTCAGCGAAAAATTACAAATGTTTTATAAATATCACATCTGATACTAGCTCGAAACAAATCTTCATTTAATTTCCTCTGATTGAATTTTGGTGCAGTCTTCTTCAAGAATATCCGCAACTGTCTAAATGTTCTTAAACTTCTTTTGTTTCCAAGAACTTATCTGTGGGAAGCTGGATTTTCAAGGTATGGGGCAACAAAATCTTAATATCGGTGCAGACTGAATGTCACACCCGACTTGAGAATTCAGGTGTATACAATTACTCTCAACTTTTAAGGACTTAATGAGACAGAAACACCACCATTCATCACACTAATAGGCTATAAAGTAAGATAGAATATGTACTTTTGTTAACTTTTGTATGTTTAATTTTTGTTTCAGCCTGTAAAAAATAATATATTTTAATAAGACATTCTTAATTTTTTGCACCTATAATCCGGACTCTATATTTATGTGAGCAAAGATGTGAGGATCCGTGAATACTTAATGAAGCCAAAAGGGGTCCATGAGAAAAAAAGTTTGGTAACAACTGCAGTAGGTGATATAAAAGTAAAGTATTATAATAGATAAAACTTGCTGCATTTTTTAACAATCTAGAAAATAGGATGTTTTTAGCAACCTTGTAGGCAATAATGGGGTCTTTGCAAGGTTAATAGTCCGCTAGCCAGGTGGTAAGGAAAACCAGCCTTATTGTGAGAGTCACCGGCCCAAAACAATAGCACTATGAAACCTTTTAGGGGAGGAGGGTTTTGCTTCCCTTGTCTTGGATCACACAGGGTACCACTGATAACGGTAAAGGAAGACAGTTATTGTGTCCATGTTTGATGATGAGGATCATTGGGAGAGTTTTTCTAGCTAATTAAAAATGTCAGTTTATTCCGGTGAATTAGTACTTGTCACTCTTGTTTAAGCACGTTTGAGCCAAGGATATTTAACGGCAGCTTGCGTTAGCCACTCGGGTAGTCGCTGCGGGTCTAATTCTTAAAATGAAAGATTAGGGGGAGTAATCAATGGTAGTTAAATTAGATAATTTATAATTTTGTCCTCTATGAAGGAGCAAAGAAAGTGAGATAGTGAATTTATAATAAATCTGTTGAGCACTCTCACACTATCCAAGACCCGTGACGTGTAGTAGGGGAAATACCAGAATCAAATCAATATAATTAATAGTAATTTAAATACATAACGTTTTATTAATTAAACCAACACAACGCAGCCACTATATGATCTCTGCAAGATTATAAATTTAAAAAATAAACATTAATTCCTTGCCAACCTCATTTAATTTTCAAAACCATTACGGCCATATACAGGCTGGCCACTGTAGTATTGTTCCGAGTTAAAAGCATATTAATAGTAGAGAAACATCAAATATAGTTGACAGGGTAATGTGATGATAATTCAAACTTATCATGAGCCCCAATTTCACTGTGTTTGCTCAAACCGCTTGTCTGCCACACTCCACACACAATGTGTACATGCGGCCACAACATGATGCACGGTTAGACTGACCAGCTCCACGCAAAGACAAGATCATTCCTGCCACGAACGCATAGTGGTGCGTCCGGTGCTAGAACCTGCCACCACCATCAAGAAACGTTTAGATGGATATTCTAGGGCTTTCCAGACTGGTCTCGTCACACATTCCCCTCCCATGTGATACCCCACCTCACTTTTTTTTCCCATCCCTTACCTACCCCTGTATGTATTTCTAAATTCTATTTCACCTTAATATTTTTAATAATAAAACTTAATAATTTTGAATATAACTAAATTTAATAATGGAACGTTGATCGAGTCTGGTTGACTTAAGGATATATTATGTTAATATAGAAACTTTGTTAACTAGTTATTTCAGGAAATAAGGAAATAAATGTTAATCTCTATTGAAAGTCCTTCTGACTAGTGGATATAATTTAATAATGTTAAATTTGGAAACTTATTCACTAGTCCTCTTGAAAAATAAGACAATTAATAGTTTAATCTTGTATTAGAGTCCTGTTATTTTAAATATAATATAATCTAAGACTTTGTTAAATCTGTATAACTTTTTGCAAGAAAATTATATCATAAATTTTCATAAATAATTATATATACATCTTTTATACATTCTTCATGCTTACCTTTTGTAAATTTGTACGCAAGCCTTTGTCCTGAAGAACGAAAAAGGGGCTACACCACGAAACTTTGTGTAGAAGTCCTGCGTTCAAACGATTATTTAGCTTTTACGCTTGTAGTTAGTGTTTATATTTTATCCTAAATCAACTTATTTAAAGAAACAAGTCATGAATGTTGAACTTAGTTATGCTCTTCAAACCTTTTACTAGCCCATTTATTTCGTTTAACTAATAATACATTGATATATCTCATATATTCATAAAAAAATTAGCGAATAATGTCGAAATATCACATTGCATTGCATGTGTGTAAGAGAGAAAGAGATACCTGAAGGTTTCTCTCTCTCTTACACAATGGTGTGCAGATGAAAGCTCGAAAATTTTTAGCAGCATAATGTCCATCCAATTATATTATAGAGATCAATGCTCACAGCATGAAAAAGTTCTAGTTCCAGTGATCATACATTAAAGACACAAAGCACTATTATCCAAGATGGCACGTGCGCAATTCAAATATTGTAAAGAAGTTTGAACTATAAAGTTTTCATTTGATGGTTTTAGGTAATATGGTAAGTAGCTAAAATAATTAAGATGATAAAAAAGGAGCGTATTAGTAAAATACATATCGACTATAATAAATGATTGTTCATGATTTTTAAAGCATTTAAATTTGATTGGTTATGAAATAAATATATATATTTTAAATCAAATTTAGTTTGGCACATTGTGTGTGTGGGGGGGGGGGGGGGGTTCGGGGGGTGTAGGGAGGATGGGACGGGTTTACTCAATCAATTAGGATTTGTTACAATAGTGGTAATATTACAATATTTTATCTTCAGTTTTATAAGTTACCTAGTTAAAAATACTTATTCCTCTTCATTTTAAATATCCTTTACTGGTTTTAATATGCAGGCAAATTATTCAAAGTGTCTCCCTATAGGAGTCAAACACAAGTTCACTCAGATTTCGTAAGCTAATTGATACAACTGGTGCCTTACTGCCCTCCAACTTTAATACAGTAGTTTTCTACTAAGGGGTCGCGACCTTATTTGGGGTCACTGTTTGTTTCGGGTGTGGTCACAAGGCTTGTTGAGGTTATATAGCCTTGTATTAACATATCTTAGTCACATTCATCTAGTCATATAAGCAATTTATAGTAAAAAACAAGTATCGGCGGGTACGTAGACTTCAAAGGCGTTGCACGAAATATATTTGTTGGAAGGAGGGGCTGACAGTGAATTTCCCAACTCCAGGCATTCTTAAATTTAAAAAATTTCCAGGTGACAAGAGCAACATTGAGAACACCGGGGGTCTGGGGTGTAGAATCCCCCTCGTTAATAGGTAGTCAGAATGTTCTCTTCCATGAAAAATGTAAAGTTTGAGGCAATAATTGGGCCTTGTATGAAGGTTTTTAGGCAACTGCATTCTTTAATTTGTTAGTGATAGATTTTTAAAGTTACAAGTGCTATTTGTTTTGATTTTCACTATCATTGCGTGTATGAAAACTAAAATGTTTCAGTTCGTAAAAACTCCAGGCTTTATCAAGTGATTAGCTTAAAACATTAACTAACCTTTTAAGGACACTAGTATCTCGTAGGCTAGTGGTAGTAACCTTAAAACTAATAGGCTGTGACAACGGCGCTACTAGATGACTAGATTAACTAAGGGCTCTCTCTATGCATTTGACTTCAAAAGGTATTTCCTTTTAATGTTTGATGAGCTATTAATTTGGAAATTTTTGAAGAGTAGGGGTCGACAGTCGGAAAATTTTAAATATGTCTTTACAAATCTGCAGTAAAAGACTTCCATAACGAAAGTTATAGTGGTACAGACTATTCCTATTATTTCCCAAATCAAGATCTCAACTCTACACAAAATGCCCAACTTTCAAGCTTTTTCCCAACATTGGCGGGCTTAACTTCAAATTAGTTTGGTTTTTTTTTCGGTGATGGAGAGGTCGGGTTACAAATTTTGGCTGGGTGTAATGGGGGTGATACTTCCTAAATAATTTACATTTCTCCCTCCAATAAGAGTACATTTCCTCTAAAGTCTACCTATTCAAACAACTGTAATTAAATTCTGATACCTAACCGTGGGTGCAGTAAAAAAATTATTAAAAACTAGGAGTTGAACGCGAGTAGGTGATCAAAATATCGAGATGGTCCTAAGGACCAAATTTGGGGTCAAAATGTGAGAAAAGGTTGGAAATCCCATCTCCAATATATTTTATTTGCAATAATATCTTTATAATTTAAATATAACACAATTTGTATAAAGTCCCCCCCTCCCCCACCTTCTCAATAAATTCTTTAATAAAAAACTAATTGAAACCTTAAAATTCCAGCTTTGAGGTACACAGAACACACATATCAACAATAAAGTGTTATAAAATGAAAAATTTGACGAATAAAGCTTGATTCACACGTTCGCCGAAAATAAAGAACAAAATCTGATTGAGTAGCGCAGCAAATCATTATAATGCTGTATCGTGGCACACAATACAATACAAATGGTTACAAACTCTTTCCATTAACACGTTATTTCAAATCTACTCAGAACGGCCAACGAAGCCATCTGCTTGTTACTGGCTGTCCAACGCATGCGTTGTCAAATGCGCATACGCAATGATTTGAGATGGTTAAGCTTGATATTTCGCTCTCCCGTGCCGAATGTCTCGGGCAGAGTAGACGAAGTAGAGATGAGTTGAAGTTTAGCAGAACAGCCTGTGCCGATGCGGCGAAAATATTGTTATTGGCTTAGAGCTCGTCACGTGGCCCCATTTCTGTCTTGCGCTTGTGTTTAGGTGAACGTGTGGATCCACAGTCAGGGCCGGTCTTATGACTCCTGGATAAGTATTAATCTGGTATATAAATATTTCTATCTGGTGGATAAGTTAAAAGTGCGTCTTGTGACTGCAAGATATCATTTATCTGCCAGATAAAATGTATTTATCCATCACATTTTTATCAGGAGGTTTAAGTATCTGATAACTTTTATATGAAAGTTAAAATGGTTGTTGCCATAGTGACGCGTTGTTTTTAATGAGGTTTTGCCTATCAGAATCCTTTTTTAGGTTAAAATCTTGGTCCACGTGTCTAATAGCATAGGCCCGGGCTCTAACTATATAAAGTTAGAATATTTAATTCACACTTTTATATAAACTGACAAGCTATTTGTAGAGTTATATTTATATAAGAACAAGTTATCAAAATATGAGTACAATAAATAAAATTTTGTACACGTTGTACTCAACTATTGACCACATTTTGGCAGACACCGAAATTAGTACTTGCACATCTTAATTCTGCGCCCACGTGACACCATCTGTTTACTAGCACTCGTTTAGTCACCATCATTTAACAAATGTTGAGCGTTGTAGAAAAAAAATCTTGGTTTGCGTGTTAAGTAAGCACAAGCCCAAGTTCTATCTATATATAAATTTAGAACATTTAATACACACTTTTATAAAAAAAAAGACAAGCTATTTGGAGAGTTATAGTTATATAAGTACAAATTATTTAAATGTGAGTACAATAAATTAAATTTTGTAAACGTTGTACCAAATTGTTGCTCACATTTTGGCAGACACTGAATTTAGTACTTCCAAGACAACTTAGCTTCTGCGCCCACGTCATGCCATCTGTTTCCTCACACTCGTTTAGCCGCCATTATTTAACAAATGTTGAGCGTCCTCGCCACTCGCTAGAATGTATCGATTGCGTCTGGGCTTATACGCATGCGCGCACCAGTAAAAACAGTACCATCCTTGCATTTTCTACATAAAAATATATTTATCCTACATATAGCTATCCGGCAGATAAATTCAGTTCATAATACGCGTATAAATATTAAAGTGGCTGATAACCTTTAACTGGTAGGTAACTTTAACCTCCCGATAGCAATATGTAGCCCGTAGTCATAAGACCGGCCCTAAATTTGAGAAAATCTATAACTGAAACATGCAAGGAAATATGTGAAGAAAAACCCCACCGCACTAGGGAATGAATAGGCTTATGATTAAACTTTAAGAACTATGGAGATTCAATTTAATGCAGGATTAGCAACCATCACTTGGGCCTAGATAAGTTCCATGCCAACTAGTGGGGACTGCAGAAGGTGGTGGAGAATTAGTGAAGGTGAACAGGGCCCCTGGAATCAGCTACAATCTATTTGATTAGGCGATAAACCGAATAATGGAGTTTACAGGATTTTTTTATCTCTCTTCTTGTAAAGGATGGATTCAATAGCTGGTATTCCAGATCTAGCATACATATTTGAGTTTTGGGATCGAGAGAAAGACTAAGAAGACGGAGACCTTGGTGGAATAAAGAGACCAGAAGTCTGAGATAACGGAGGGGGGTATGACTCCAGATGGGAGCAGTGTAAAGCAAAACCGATAGAATAGTATATTGAAATAACACGGACTCATTTAAGAGGGTAAGAGGACACTGGGGTTGGAGAACTGTGGAAAGAGCATATATGACCCTTTGTGCCTTGTTGAGGACATTTTTTTATTTACACTATTTATTCCGATTCCTAGTATGTAGATCGGAACCTAGATCTACATCTTGAATCATCATTACATCTTTTAAGTATGTTTTTATTTATTTTTTAATACAATAATAAGTTTAGAATAAGCACATATATCTAAAAGTCCTATTTGTTCTTCTTTCCTATCCCTAACCTACTAGTTGGTCCACCCCGGGTATATTACGCCCCCAGTACCATGCCCCGCTGGGTGTCCCACCACACTCTGGATCTAATAGTCCCCAGATCGTCGAGAGCCCCAGTGGGGACGGGCATCCCCCTTTCCACCACCTGGGGAGGCACCCTACCGGAAATTTTACTCCACCTACTACCCACAATATCTTCACCTATGGACTTACAACTAACTTAACCTAAAGAGTTATAAAAATACTTAATAATAACTTAACCTAAGTACAAGTCCTTCTTATAGTTGGCTGCAGGGTCTTTCAGTTGTTATCGCCGATCCATTTTCTGAGCTGAGAGCAGCCATCCGATGGATCGGCGGACGGACCAGATGCCAGACAGCTCCAGCCCAGCATCACACACTTGTCGCCAAGTGGGCTGGACCCTATGAGTGAGGGGTTGATTCTCCCGTCTGAAGATGTTGTTCTCTTGCACTACCTAGCTAGTATCAAGGCGCCCTACGGTTCATCAGCAGTTCACACTACTGGAATCCAAAGAACACTCCTTCCCTCAGCTAGGCTTCGGTTTGCCTGGAGATCCTCACCACATTTTCCCAACCAGTCGATAATCCAGTTTATCTTTGTCACACCTATTGACTTAGTCAAGTCGATCCGTTATGTGTCACCCATATATGTTGTAAAGTCACTGTCCACGTCATGTCACTGTTGCTCTCCATCCTGTACCCTTGTCTTAAGTTGACCAGTCTATTATGTCCTTTATTTTTATTGCAGTTAAATACTTATCTCTTTCGTATTTGGACACATATCCACGATTGCATCCAGGAGACTCCATCGGTTCACGTCACACAGTATGTGATAAACCGTGCTCGCTTACAACGGTATCTGTAGGTTCATTCTATCTTCCAACGTTGCTGGTTGACAGGCGTCTGGGTGATTGACGAGATCCGGAATGCCGTTGAGAAAGGCTACATCGTTGAAGCAGTACACGAATTGTGGGTGTACAATGTATATGTTTACGATCGTCAGATACGTTCTGGTGGATTGTTTCACGGGTAAATTGATACTTTTTTGAAAATTAAACAAGAAGCCAGCGGATGGCTAGAGTGGTGTACCTCACAAGATGAGAAGTAAGCTTATATTCAAAATTATGATAAAAGGGAAGAGGTAACACTCGATTTCGGTTCTGTTTGTAAAAACTCTGGTCTCCTCACGCTGACTAATCTCTTTTTAAATTCACCATGGGGAAAGTTTAGGCAAAGACTCGATTTAACACACGTAGCCGTTGTCAACGACTATCAGGGCATCCACAAGTACCTGACGGATCCGTACATCACCGTGGGCAGTGTCATTGATGTAAATGACGAGGTTATGTTCCTCAATTACAAGGATGCGCGTGACGCGTTGCGCTCTAACACTAACACGAGTGTCACTGTGGCATGCTACAAGACTGCTATGGCTAGGTTGCACTTATACAGCATCCTTTAAAAATTGAGGGACCGCATTTTGTATCATGATACAAATAGCGTTCTATTCACGGAACGCCCCGGCGATTGGAGTACACCAACCGGGTACATTTTAGGTGACCTCACTGACGAACTTCAAGATTATGGTCCGGGAAGCTATATTAGCACCTTTGTATCTGGTGGCCCCAAGAATTACGCTTACCGAGTTTGTGTTGGTGGCAATCCTGCCAAATAAAAACGGTGTGCAATGTTCGCGGGATCACCATAAACTATGGCAACTGGAACGACGTTAATTTTGACGTTTTGTAAGCGATGGTCACCGAACAGGCTGCAGAAAGATACATACAGATACCGCACAAAATTGTAAGAAAAGGCCTTGCGGTGACTATATGTACCGTTTCGCACATTAAAGTTTACCGGCCGGTGAACACCAAACGACGGATAACTGATGATTTTAATACGTTGCCGTTTGGGTATGAGAGTCCTTGTAAACGCGCTCGCCACGACTAAAAGGACATCATTTAGAAGTAATGAATAATCGTATTTTTTTCTTTCATTCCAGACAGTTCCACTGACATACCATTTTTCAAAGATTTGAGATTTTTCATAATTTTTTCTGCATGGAAACGTGCATATTTTTTATTGATTTATTTTATACACCCGGGATACTTTTTTATTTTTTATCCACCAGTACAATCCTTCACCTACCTGATTATTTCTAATCAAATAGTTGTTTGTATATATTTTTTGTACATATTTTAAATTGAAACCGTCTGTCTGTGTATGTATATATATATATATATAATTAATACTCTGTAAACCGGACTTTGTAAATTAGCTTAGATATTTAGTACAGAGGCCACTATTCCCGCTACGACCTCAAGAAATCGATTATTGTTTCCTCTACACCTAAACATGTATAATATACTTCAAGTTGTAAGATATATTCTATAAATATAATTTTTTGTAATTAAATATTCCAAGTATACTTTTCATGGCGTGAGCTATATTCTAAAACTTTTATTTGTTTAAATAAATATTATAAAAACTGTTTTGTGTGTGCTTTAACGTCTACATCCCTCCCTACTATCCAATAAATATATGTTCATTTAGCTAACAAGCTCAGTCTCAGAATTTATGGACAAGTTGAAACATCTATTTTCGGCCATCATCACTGGCCCTTCCGGCTGTGGAAAGTCACATTTTGTAGCCGACTTTATCCGTCACTTGGACACAATGTGTGACGTTAAATTTGAAAAAATCATCTGGTACTATGCTTTATGGCAACCGGGATTCGAACAATACGGGCCAAGTCCCCGCGTCATATTCTGTAAGGGCTTGCAGGAAATGGATGACGCTTGTATTGACGCTCCACAGCTTATTATCCAGGAGGACCTGATGCGTGAAGCCAACGAAGTGGTCGTCGATATTTTCACCAAAGAATTACATTATCAAAATATTAGCTTCATGTACCTTACACTAAATACATTCCACCAGAGCAAGGGCTGAAGAGACATTTCCTTAAACGCACACTATATCGTGATTTTTAAAAATCCCAGGGATAAAGCTCATATTCAACACTTTGCACGTCAAGTCTGTTCTGAAAACCCCCGTGTTTTACAAGAGGCTTCCGCTGATGCTAAAAGTACTCCCCACGGGTATATATTGTTAGATTTCAAGCTAGGTGCATCTGAATGGTTTAGATATCGAACCCGTACAAATGTCGGGTGCTGCGTGTACCTACCACGCAAAAACTATAAAAACTCCAACACTTCCCAATTACAGATAATTTCATAGCCATGAGTCCCAAAGTGCTAAAGCTAGCCCCTCTGTTGCGTGCGATACATCGCATGAACCCGCAGCAACGTGTCGCCTTGCTTAAAATGGCAGACAAGAAACTGATTGACTCTGTAAGTGTGCCTACAACACTTTAAAAGGGCGGGTGCCGTTGAAAAATGTGCAGAAGACAAAGTTACGTGCTCACAAGCAGGTGTTGTGCAAGCTGGAAGAAGAAGAGACGACTATTCGTTCAAATAGGAGGAGCGTTCCTGCCCTTACCTTTAGCCCCATTAATCAGTGGTGTCCTTGGTTCCTTATTCAACAAATATATAATGTGTTTATATTCATTTTGATTTTAGTAAGGAGAATTGATTACAAATTATTTGCAAGGAACGAGCAATATGAGAAATTCCCAAGATAAAGCAGTTTAATGAAGAATTGGGAGTTAAATTTATAGAAATTTAAAGAAAAAAATTCATTAAAAACGTTTAATCAAGATTGGCTTTTAAAATATGAAATTAATTAAAGTCATAGAACATGAAATAGTGGATAAATAAGTTAAGTTTTTGAGAGTATTTATGATAATACATTAAAATTAAGAAAAAGAAAAACAAAAGGAAAACTGTAACCCTATGAAAACAATTAACCTTATGAAAAAGTATTACATCAAAGATTTTAACGTATGATAGATGAAACATAAAGTAATGTATAATGTGTTAAAAAAATTTTATCATAAGATATGAGAAATTACATTATAAGTCAAAATGGAAAATTAAATAGGAAGTTAAGTTTAAAGAATATAGGATCAGTCAAAATGCTATTTAGAAAAGGGAAGAGACACAGTAATCCTATGAAACAATTAACAAAAATATAAAAAATATTAAAACATATGTGGTAACATAGTGACTAGATTAAACCTTATGTTTAATATATAATATGTTTAAAAAAAATTTTTGTTACACATATGAAAATCACTAAATCAATTCGTCATAAGGAATTATTCCAATTATACATGTTAAAATACACCATACATTAAAATATAAATAAAGGTTTGTGGATAGATAAGTTAGAGTGTAGGAGTGAAATTACAGAGCAATGTGGTAGACCACTGTAGAAGTTATATAATGCAATTCCTGTAAAAAGAATTTTTAACCCGACATTAACATATTAAGACTTAAGTAAATGAAATTGAATATAGTGGAGAAAAGATTTTTATTTTAATAGATGAAAATTAGGTTAATTAGTGACCTGATGATGGCTGAATAGCCGAAACATGTCGTCATAACTTCAATCCAGCCTTGGGGCGAAGGAATGTTTAGGAGAGGAATTAACCTACTCTGCCAAGGAACGACCTATGAACACTAATTAACCTAATATTTCATCTATTAAAATAAAAATCTTTTCTCCACTATATTCAATTTCATTTACTTAAGTCTTTACCAGTAGAAGCACGTAAAAAAAGCCAAACTTTTACTAAAACATATTATTTCCCGAGGCGGTATCTCTTGGGACGCAAACGGGGAATTAAGTATTCACGATACGCCTCTCCGTGGATCCAATATCATAGATTTAGTCAACGATCTGGTAAGAGCAAGAAGACACAGCGAGCCGTCGGGGTGGCGAGAACTTCTCACGTTCCGAAATAATTTATTGTAAGTCCTAAACGCTCGGCATGCATTAGAGATCTGACGCCCGTACCCCAACCACTTACACCGTCACAACGCCCTAATAAGAAGAAACTGAAATGGGTTAATGAAAACAGGTGGCTGCCTTTTCGAGCTTAATGGGCCGTTTAGCTGACATCTATTACGACCCTTCTCATCATGCAGGGTTTTGCAGGGGTGGCGTCACTCATAAAGGCGTCCAAGAAAGATCCCGACAAAGTACGAGAATGGCTTCGTGTGCAGGACGCTTATACGCTACACAAACATGTGATAAAAGAGTTTCCACGCAACAAGTACGTGGTGTCAAACATTGATGATCTCTGGCAAGCCGATCTCAAGGATATGCGAAGTCTCGGAAAATACAACGACGGTGCCATTTACTTGCTCACCGTCATCGGCGTGTTTGGCAAGATGTCCTGAGTGAGGACGCTTCCATCCAAAATGGGGAGAGTCGTGAGCGACGCCTTTAAGGACATTGTCAAACAAAGTGGCCATAAACCTCTAAGTTTTACGGACAAGGGGCCACAGTTCACGGCATGTCTAGTCCGGAAATTTCTCAATAAAGAAGGCGTGTACTACTACACCACTCATAGTCCGGACATGAAGGCAAGCATCGTGGAACGATTCAATAGAACTCTGAAAGGACGCATGTGGCGCTACTTTACCAAAAATAACACATATAGCTATGTGGACGTCCTCCAAGATCTTATCGACGCTTAGAATGGCGCAAAAAATTCCAGTATCAAGATGGAACCTGCAGACGTTTCAGAAACCAAATGGGATTCAAGTCAGAGATAGTCTGTACGGCAAGCGGCGTCCAAACTCGTATAGTAAGCTAAACTCAAAGTCAGTGACACGGTGTGTATTAGCAAATCGAATCCTATTTGAAAAGGGCTACGAGAGCAATTGGGATGAAGAAATTTTCAAAGTCAGCAGTGTCATGTTGCGACAACCAGTCGTCTACAGGTTGACCGATCTTGACGGTGAGGAGGTGGAGGGAACATTTTACGAACCCGAATTGCAACGCGTACGTCTTCCCGAAACTTTTAAAGTTGATAAAATACTATGTGTCAAGGGTAAAGGCACCAGAATGAAAGTGTACGTGCAGTGGAAAGGTTACCCCGTCAAGTTTAATTCTTAGATACCTGTCAGTTAAGTCAGAGCCCTACCATGAAGGACTAGTTTTACATAACTTTGCCGAGTGACACCTCTATGGGATATTTCCCGAAAAATGCCCTCGCGAATTTCACCAAGCAACTACCCTACCATATTACACTCGATGGACAGTGGGAAGTCGCACTCACCAAATTACAAAATCCATGTTATTTCACCACCGTGCTCGAGGGCCAAATAATTGTATGGTACAACTGGGTGGATGCTAACGGGTGGAACAAATATTTAAGGATCACATTCCGCCTGGAAATTACAGCACTATCCATGAATTGGTCAAAGCCCTAAAGGATGTAGAGGCGTTTAAAGGGGATTTCGGAGTTGTATTCTAGTACACAAACTCTAACAAAACAGTGGACGTTGTTTCTTCTACACTAAATATACAGCTGCTGACTCTATCTAGTCAACTAAGTCTACAGCTCGGTTTCGATCCTAATACTAATCTGATCTCTAAAAGTCATCGTACGCCACCAACATTCTACTAGGCTTGTCCTCGCAAATGTATATCTACACGGACATCGTCGATCCTCAGACCATGGGTGACATTGTGGCACCGCTTTTACGTATCGTTGGAATCAACAACACAAACTATCTCGACGGCATAAATAAGACAGTTAGCTATACTCCTTTGCACTACGTACCCATATTTAGAAGGGAAATGGAAAGCCTGGAAATCAATATAAGAACAGACACTGGTGAACCTTTACCATTCGAGTTTGGAAAAGTGTGCGTGAAACTTCATTTTTGACGCTGATCAACATAAACGGTCCTTACCAAAGATACTACGTCAACCAGGATGGAACAGGAATATCTTCTATCTACCACGGTGTTCCCTATAAACGTGGGCATGGAATAGGAAGTTTTTTCAGCGGCCTTTTCAAGAGCATCGTACTGTTGCTGAGAAGCGGTGCAGAAGCCATTGGAAAATAGGTGCTTCATCCGAGTATCGACGTGCTCTCTGACTTTGCCAATCAGCGTCGTCTTTCAAAGTGGCCCTATGCCAGCGTGTTGGTGAGGCTGGAACAAACCTGAAACGTAAGGTGGAGCGGAAGATCGACACACTGATGACCGGCTCACTATAAAGGGCGTCGAAAGAAGCACCTACGTCAGGCTTCTGTCACTGCCTGTCGTAAATATGTCAAGAAAGAAGCGGTAGATATTTTCAGTTGAAATGTCGCTTCTACACCCTCCAGTCTGCGAGTGTGTCAGCAGTGAACTCGATCTCTTTTCCGTCCCACCCACGCAAACAGTCTTGAAAGTGGACAATGGATCCAGTACAAATCTGTCTATTCCCTTACTGATTATTCACCTATAAACTTTACCGCTACAGGCCAAGGCGAATTCTATATAGATCTTTCACAGACCATGCTCTATCTCAGGGTGGTTATCATGAATCCCGACAGTGGCACTTTCACTGAGGTGGATCAAATCGCTCCCGTCAACAACTGGTTGCGTTCGTTATTCACACAGGTGGATATGTTTTTAAACAAAAAACTAGTCTCAACGCCCAGCAACACGTATGCTTATAGATCATGCATTGAGACGCTGCACAATTACAACAGTGAATCCAAAAGAACGCATTTGACTTGCGTTCTATGGTTCACAGACAGCCCCGGAACCTTTGAGGAGATTAACGCCGGCAACAAGGGGTTTAAGGCTCGTCGCAGTCTTACTGCAAAAAGTAAGATGGTGGATCTTTAGGGGTATCTACACAGTGATGTGTTTAATCAAGAGAAATATCTTTTGTTAGAACGGCACCGAGCTCAGAGTGAGTCAAGTTGGTCCGTTCAAGAGACGGGTTTAGTCTTAAGGACGTCCCTGAATTCCCCACTTTAAGGTTCACATTGTTGAAGCCTGTCTTCTAGTGCGACGTGTCAAAATAGCACCATATATACTATTAGCACATGCCAATGTAAAGTGGTCAGGGCTCTAGACCATTTCTTTTACATAATTAAATTAGTTTGCCATTGTTTACATGTTAATATGATAATACTAAAGAACTAAATTTATAATACATTATGGTTTTCCATTCGTCTCGGCCTACTTTAAGCTCTATGCTAGGATCAAATGTTTAATTATAAGTTGTCTAAATCTTAACCAAAGTTGTAAGCAATATATGTTTTAAATTTCAATTCATTAACTTCATTTTTCTGCCTTTAACTTTTAAATTTAGTATTTTTTTATTTTCGTAAAGTCTTTGTGGGTATTTTAGCTTCATCTAAATTTATTACTTTTACTTTTCACTTTCTAGCATGGTTATTTAATCTTATCTGTACCTGGAAGCTGTGAGGTGCACCTGTGGCTTGCACGTGTGGCCTCACAGTTGAAAGGGAAGGTTTGGCGCGAACAGCTAGCCAATCAGCAATTCTGATTAAGATCTGTGTTTTACCCTATGTGGAAGGGAAGCGTCAGACGCAAGGCACTTCCCGGTCAGCACGTGAGTTGAGAGGACGTGCTGGGAGACTTCCTGGTCAGCACGCGATTTGAGAGGACGTGTATTGAAAAGTTCTTTTCGTGTGGATAAAAGCGTACTTAAGATGGGTGGGAGAAAAGGGAGACCATGTGGCTAAATGACCACTTTATTTACGGTTTAATCATATTCATGTACTGAGTATTTTGGTTCTTCTTTACATTGAGTAATCCGGTGAAAATTGTCTAAAATGTGTATATAAAATAAAACTTAAACTTCTACTCTATCAATTTCCACTTATTTGATCGACGATGTCCTCTACCCCCACCATTAATTTACTAACCCCGAGATGCTCTACTAAACACACTGACTGCCGTGGACCTATTCAAACAAGCTGAGAACGAGAGGATGAGAGGCGACTAGGTACACCAAGGCATTAAACGTTGGTCCCGCAAAGTATCCCACAACCCGCGTGGAAGTAAAAACACTCACTATTCCTAAGGTGTGCAAGGGGAATCACTGGACAACGTATTCCCTGGACAGTTACACAAACTATGCATCGTGGGATCTGTATTAAACGCTAGCGTTCAATTGAGACGCCACCAAGAACCCGTTCAACTTCCAAACATACGGCATAAATAATTTCTCGTTGTACGTAGATGGTGAACAAGTGCCTTCGAAACCGCTACAGCCCAATTTTTAAAACGGCAACTATGTCATGTCCTACCAAGGACCAAGTGGGGATGGCTGGAGTGACCCCCTGCTCGAACGACCCCCGCAAATGGATGGATGCGGGAAGGGCCGGATCGGACGGGCTCTCGAACCGTTGGTGACGCTCCTCAGCGGCTGGTGACAGTCAGACTGAGGTAAAACCAGGAAGATGGGTAGCCGAGAGGAGGAGGGCGTAGCGTTAAGTAGGTTAAGATTTATGTTGATGTAATAAATAATAAATATTCCTTGTAATAGCCTGTAAGGATAAATTGTAATTAGGTTTTAAGGTTAGGTTTAGGTCTAATGAATGTGGTTTCGCGTAGAGAGTGGGCGGATGCGAAAACTCCGGTAGGGCACCTCCCCAGGTGGCGGATAGGGGGATGCTCGTCACTGCTGAGGGTCTTGCCGACCCGGGAGGTAATTCCGGTAGCGGTGGAATATGCAGCGGGGAAGGGTACCGGGGGCTTAATATACCCGGGGCGGACCAACTAGAATTGAACATCAAGAGAGGAGAATGTATGGACATTAGGTTAGGTGCTATATCTTTACTAGGTTAAATTGGGTTAGTGTAGGAAGTGAATTGAAGAAATGTTGTGATAAAACTCCTCAATTTATATTAATAGGTATTGAGGTATGTAGTTAGGATAAATGAATAAATAAATGCTAATGTTAATGTCCTACCACACACTGTTTTCAGGAACGGGTGTCCATTTCATGAACTAAGATAGTGACATCACACGGGAAGCCTTAACTATGGGATATCATCTCATGGCTTTTGATCTCACACCTAATCTGTCCGCCCACCTGAGATAGAATTTGAATTTGACGATGCATGGTTCTCAGAGAATTGAACTGACCTTCACCAGAGCTTCAACCGAAACCGTCAACTGCATCATGTACGGAGAATTTGCCAACATAATCATCATCGACAAGGACAGAAACGTCGTGGCTGATTATGGAAGTTAATATAAGCGACTTCCCTTCCCTTACCCCGTCATTTGAATCATGGACGTCATTGTAGATTTCCAGAGCTTCACCGACGACAGCAAAAATTTTACTGTCAAGGAACTAAGTGTTTTATCTGTATGTGGTACATTAATTCACCATTGGGTATTAAACCCTCAAACGCTATCGAAGAACTTTCAGCCACTGCTAAAAATCAATATGACTATATCGTCAACAAACCGCATGGTATTCCCTGGGATAGTGGTAATGTGGATTAAAGGTTTCTCGAATCCCTCATCTCCCGTGCCACAACATGTGCAGAAACTGTCGACGTCAAGAGGGTAGAAAATAAAAAGTTTCTAGCCAAATACACGCCTACGCCTGTCGTAGATCTGTACGACAGAGGTTGTTCGTCTCTGAAAAGACTTAGATTGGGTCGCACCATGTACATGGCACATAGTTCTGTAAGGAATTTCTGTTTGGCCTCCATTGTTTGGGGACTTTGAGATTGGATGATTGAAGATGGACACGCACACCATAAGACGTGGCTGAAAACAACCCCGTGTTCCGTTCTGTAGGATCGGGTGTTTTCCCTGTTGATCAACTACCCGCAAGAATATCGCGGCCTGCCGCTCTCATCATCAAAACGGATCCATCCACACACCAAGCCTGGGACGCATTTGGTCTCCAACTTTATCGATAAGGTGGGTGACCTGGTGGTCTAGGGGTAAGGTGTCAGACTTCTGTGCTAGGGTCTGGGGTTCAATCCTTGGTCCCGGCACAGATTTATCTGATTGCCAAACCCTTCCTTCACCTCTGACAAGATGTGTATTAATCACAACTTGTGAATGTGAGGAATGCCAGGCCTCTACCGTGGTTTGGATTCCACGTTAAACTGTAGGTCCTCCATTTCATCTCACAATCACCCTAACTTTGCACATTAGCGTAAGTGCGTATAACCCGAATGGGTAGTAAGACGCGGTGCTAATTAATAATAATAATAATTTATCGATAAGAGCGGTGTAGGAGAAAATTTTGACAGCTATGGTTTTCCACCACGTATAAAGTCGCATCTGGCATTTGTACGCATAAACACTTACCGCACGTCTCATAACATAATACAACTTCAAAACATAGCCGCAGACGTTTGCGGAATTTATTGTCTCATGTACCTTCTCTATCACACCCAAAACATTCCAATGAAAACATTCCTAACTCCATTCTCGCCTACCAATCATACAGGCAACAACGCTGAGGTGTTGAGATATTACAATACATTTTTCAAGATGGTAGGGTCCTGCCACCCCTCAAGAGACTGCGTTCAATCAGCATGCACCTTGTCTATCCCTATAAAAGGGGCGTCCAGACGGTGTGCCTGCCATAATCACGATATTCGTTGAAGCGATCAAACATTATGGAAGGTCAAGACGTTTGCACACGCAAAGCAAAGCCGGTGAAGCCGCTCTCCATCACCAGTATTTTCAACACTTTGTTTCCATTGGACAAAGTCGACGCCAAATGAGTCATCGTTGGCATAAGTGTCAAGAACAACTTTACGCCCTATGTCCAGATAGAAAAATGTGGAGGGAATTGTGCGGGGTTTAACCGTACAAAGTGGCAAGAACTGGGCAAATACAAGTAGGTCATATCAAAGTTTTTCAACAACACGCAGCCTCCTCAGAGGATTAGTCTTATTAATCATGAACTATCTCTGAGACGCATGTGCGGTGACCGTATGGTCGTCATCAGTGAGAAACAAACAAGACGCCGGACTCAAACGGGTCGCCTATTTAGCACCTGGCTTAGCGCGTCTTTTTGAGATGTGGGATCTCATCGACGTAGCCATCGACCGATGGGATATGTGGTCGACACCCGTCCCACGATATTGCAATGATTTTATGACACACTTTTCGTGGATGTATGCGATATGCTAACAGAATCAGCGAATGTCATCGATCTCGAATAGCTTACGGTGGATACGCACATCAGAAACCTGGATATTATCAGTGCTACCTATTATACACGTCAAGTCGTCAATTTGGACTATTACATGCTGGATTGTGAACTAATAACAATATTACTAACACATCTAAAAGACACCGTAGAAAACGTATGAACGAATATATGCGTCATTCCTGTAAAAAAGTATAATAAATATTATGTATGCCTAGGAAACCTTAAATGTATAGTAAATATATATTTGTAATATCGTGTTTTATTCACGCAAAACTTGTTTGTCCATTACACGTAGGTTAATCAGATATGAGTCTTGACTTGTCGAACCGCCAAACTGGCACCAAGCATGGACAGGGCCAATAACCTCACGGCACAATCTATTCCTGTCTCGTTTTGTCTTGTCGAGCTGCCAAACTGGCACAAGTTATGAGTCATCAGAGTGGCGATAGTGTGATGACGTCATCGGAAAAACCCATTGCCACATAGAAAGGGGAAGGGGAGGGTTGCCAGGGTCAATTACATCATGTACTAGCTCACGGTTTCAAGGTCATGAGTTATTCCTGTCTCAATTTGTCTTGTCGATCCACCAAATTGGTGCCAGGGTTGTGATAACGTCACTGGTAAAGCCCATTTTCACATATATGGGGGAAGGTTGCGACACCAAAATAGATTCAGGGGCTTGCGAGAAGGAGCCAATGCTCTCACTCTACGCTAAACGGCCGTCGGGAGAGGTTCGTGCTGCATGTTCCCTCCTCAGCAGCAATGCCGACATTTTATAGGACGTCGTGGGTGGAATGCCTGCCGCCATGGACTGCAGGCTCCCCCTACCAATAAATAAAAATCTCCCCCAAATAAACTACAATGACCGTCCCAATTCTACCCAGACATACGATACAATGCACACACAAAATTAACCAATGGGAACACAGAAAAACCAATACGCACACATAAAACCCAATGCGCACACATAAAAAACTAATGGGACAGGAACCAACAAATTTGGAACACATAAAAACATTGGAAAGAGGAAGGGGACAGCAATGTCCTCAGTGCAAACATCCATTCACACGCCAAGGGTTTCAGCCAATCAGAGCGCTGTACCAGGTGATCGTGCACACTACTTACCTGTTTTGCTCCGCTCCAACTCGTCTTGCCATTCCTCTTCAAGATATTTTCTGACCTCAAGTCCCGTTGTTATCCCTGCTCTCGTGAGATTAGCCACTTTCTTTATATTCCCTTTCCTTATCCAATACAATGCCACTATCCTCCTCACCTCTAAGTCCAAGGGCCAGATATATAAAACTACACACAAAGCGTCTGTAGCAACAGTCTTGTATGCTCCAGATAGCCTCAAAAGTACACTTCTCTGAAGGCTTCCAATTTCCCTTCTGATTCTTACCTGTCTGAGCCGATGAACCCACGCGCCAGCTCATAGGCCACAATGGATACCAACATAGCCTGGTGATACAATCTGATCAACCTCAACCTCATAGACAGTTTAAATCTGCCTTGCCCTATGCTGGTATCTTATTCATAGCTCTCAAAGCTTTTCCCCTTCTCCACGTGCGTCATGAAGTTGCGCCTCTCATCCAGCATCACGCCCATGTATCTAGTATCCTTGCTTCGTCTTATCATCTATCCGTCTATCTTAACCCTCGGGTTTCTCTTGAGTACCCCCCTGAATAGCACGTAAGCTGTCTTTGTGGGATCTAAACTCAGTTTTACCTTTTTACGCCAAGAGTTCAACCCAGTGAGAACTGCGTCACATTTGGCTTCTAATTCTTTTCTAGATGTTGCTTCAACTATTATGAGTATATCGTCCGCAAAGGCAACCACCCCCGCCGTTTGAGGGAGTGACTCAATCTCCACTAAACCAGGTTCGAGTGCTACGTCCCAAAAGATCGGCCCACAGACTGACCCCTGGGGACATCCTTTCTTATGTTTTTTTGCTTACTGTCATTCCTGGACATCTCAGGTTCACGTATCTCCCCCTACAGTAATCCAGAAGACTCCTATAGAGGTTCCCCGGACATCTAATTTCTCTCAGCCTGCCGAATAGCGCCAGCCACCACAACTTGTCAAACGATCCCGAAATGTCCATGAATATCCCCATTAGGTATTTACCTCTAGCCCTATCTACATGACTCATGGCCTCACAGATAATGTCCTCCGTAGATCTGCTCCTCCTGAAACCATAATTTTGTTGATGCAGCCTCACAGCCTCTCTATTCTTTTGCATTTTATTGCACATGATTTTTCTTGCAATTTTTCACATACATTTAAGAGACAAATCGGTTCTTACGATTTCGCAAGCTACGGATCCTTATCCTCTCCCTTTCTCAGGATAGCTAACTCACTTTTCTTCCATATGTTTGGCACACGGCCCTAAGCCACACCTTCATTCATCAATCTAACTAACCTGCTCGCTGATCTGTTGAAGGACCTCCACCCTGATCCCATCTGGTCCAGGTGCCTTCTTCTTTTTCATTTCAGCCACAAGTCTTATTAACTCATCCTAGGTTACTGGATACTGGATCTGTCACCTCATAATTGTCGTAACTACTCGGTATGTTTTGTCTAGCTATAATTTGTCCTTCGTCGTCTTCTCCGTCTTCGTCTGGAAGTAGGGTGTCTATCAGTAGCCTCGCTAATTCTTCCCAGTTTGATGTAAATCCTCCTCCCAGCTTTCTTATTGTCGAGATAATTGTGGGGGGCCTTAACTTTCATGTAGCTATCTAGAACGGTATTCTCCATGTGTTTCAATTCCTCCTGCACATATCGCTCCCAGCTTTCTCTCTTCACCGTCACCAGGGTGATTCAAACTCTTCTTTTTTCCGTCTATACCCATTGAGGATCAGTCCACGACTAGCAGGATCTATAGACCTCTGATATCTTCTTAGTGCTACCCTCATCTCCTTTCGGAGTCTACCAAGTCATTCGTTCCAGGGTTTATATTCAATGTATCCTTCACCATTAGGATGGATGCCTCATAGCTCTCTGAACTGACCTAGTAAAATCCTTGGTGGTGATATTGACATTTCCTCCTTCAGCCACTTCCGGTGGCAGCACCAGCAGCCCCCTTAGCCTGTCCCAGTTTGTCTTCCTTATGTTGTATCTTATGCTTTTCTTCATGTCTATCTGATCTTGCCTTCTACCTTCAATTTCTATTTCAAAGGTGATCAAATTATGGTCACTAATTGTCACTCCAGTCCAGCACTTTCCAGTTAAACAACCATTTCCCCAGCGTCTTGATTTTGGAACTATGTTGGAACTTGCACCAGCTCTCCCTTGGTATGTTGGTTGATTGCCCGGTAGTTTCGATACTATAGGTTTTCTTGCTGCAATTATCTCTTCCAATTTCTCTCCCCGCTTATAGGCACGATATTCTCCTTTTCTTCCATCCGCTCTCCTCCACACATCGTTGAACCACAGGGGTGACCTAGAATTCGTATCTGCTAAGTAGATAATAAGAGTCCCTCCGTATACGTCATCTACTGCCTCAATAATTCCTAAATATGGTTTTATATCTTATCTATACTGGAAATACATGTTGGCAAGAATTACTGTGCCTATTCTCTATCTTACCTCAACACAAGTGACTCTCGCGTTGCATAATTGATCTACCCTTGTGATCGTTAGATGCTTATTAAAGACCACTAGTGCACTAATTGTTGACTTCCCAGATACCACTATTCTCACCACTGTTCGTTGCGGGCTTGTTGATGTGATTGTCAAAGGGAAGGTGATGGTCCAATATAATCCTTAGGTGTTGGACGGAATACTGTAAGGGAAGAAAGACTCCCCCAAATAATAGAGGAAGTAAATGTTCGGGATGGCTTCAAGTAAATATGAAGGCTTTGAGGCTTGGCCAGATTGAGCTGAAGCTCCAAGAAACGCAGTAAAGTTCAAGGGAATGGAGGGTGAAAGAGAGCTTACCCAGAAGAAAGTGGCTGTCAATATACGAGCGATGATCACTGTGTCGTCCGCGTAAAGGGACAAGCTGCAACCTGGGGTGATAGGGATATCTTGGATGAACAACGAATAGAAAATAGGGGAAAGGAGAGAACCCTGAGGAACACCAGCAAGGACTGAACGAGAGGAATATAACACAGCGTTCAGGCAAACCTGAAACGTCCGGCTCAACAGGAAGGAGTGAAAGAGGTATAGAAAGCGAGAAGACAGTCTGACGGAAAGCAATTTAAGTAGTAGAACGTGAGATACAAACTCAAACGCCTCCTAGACATCAAGTACAATGAAAACATTATGAACACGTTTAGGAAACCTTTTGGCTACCTGGTCAACGACCCGTAATAGCGTATGGGTGGATTAATGGCCAGGCCAAAACTAGAACTGGTGATCGGAGAGAAGATTACTCTCCTTCACCCAGTAGAGGAGATGCTTCAATATTATCCGCTCCACCACCTTGTTGTTGTTGTAGGCTATGGGATGGTAAGATGAAGGAAGGGGAGGAGAATTGCTTGGATTGAGAATGGGGACCACCAAATGCGCTAGGAGAAAGGATAAGCAGACAGGAGAATGATAGCATTTAGAATTTGGTGGAGAAAATTATTGCTTTCTTGGGCAGTTGGACAAGAAAAGGTTTAAGAACTTAATCAAGAACAGGATCTGAGGAAAGGCGAAGAAGGGAAAGTACCTCACGGAGTTAAGTCGGGGTAACTATAAATACATCATTCTGAGGTTCAGTAGGAAGAGGTGTAAATGAGGGTGAGTTAGATAAACCAAGTGGCCTGGCACAATAGAACCTGAACAGAAGCTGGTCTCAAAACAGTCAACCAATGCCTCCACTGTCCTGATGTCAGACTCAAGTGGCACCCCACCAACTCAAAACACAAGACAGATATTCTACGCCACTTCAGACCATGTACATAGCACCAGGCAGAGTTGTCCCCTAGGGATAGATGCTACAGCCTAAGTTGAACCTATACCCTCCATTCCATATCTCTCAGCAACATCTGCACCTGAGAACAAGGAAGTCCCCGCGACCATCAGGGAGACGGGATCCAAGCCACCAGCACCTAAATCGATCCCGCCATGCCAGCAAATCTAATGTCGGGTCTGGAAGACGTGGACCCAGTGAGTGAGGCCTCTGGACGGAAATGTTGAAGAGGCCACTGAAAGGACCGCTGAAGTGAAATTGAACACGCTCGTCGAGGACAATTTGAATAGGAACTAAAAAATTGCAAAATAACAAAAGAGAGAAGGGAGTGATAACGGGCTCAATTAGCTCAACATAAATTGAATTGTTCCTCAGAAACTGAATAAATAGTAGCTAAACTGATAGGAAATAAAACAAGGTTATGGTCAGAAGATATGAGAAATACAGATTTAGGCGAGGAAAGAAAGCGATTGGCAATAATAAGAAATATGTCCAGCATGCTCGGATGGTACCGGGCGTGACCGGGAACATAAATAGTAAGGTTATGTTGATGAATAAAAAGTCCACTGTCGGCTGAGAACCACCGCAAGAGGGTGCCTCTTGCCGCCCACTCCACATGGTGAGCGTTAAAGTTTTCACCTTTAACCTTTGATAAATCAGCCTGGAGTAGTGGTGAGCCCGGTGGAGCGTACACTCCACATGGTGACTTAACACGCCCCTCCCACCACCCAGAGGCTCACAAGGTTGGGGATGGTGAGTCAGTGATGAAAAATGTCATCCCGAACAAAGAAAGTCATCCCTTACCTCCAGAGATCAATCATATCCGTCCTGTATACGAAGAGTGATAGGAAAGAAACAAAATGGTGAAGCTTGAACCACGTCTAAGTTACGATGGTAAGGGAGGCAGAAAGAACTCCAGGCGTTCTAGAGAAGAAAGACGGGGGCGTCAGTCATCGATGAAACAAGGGAGAAAAAAAAGATAAAAACATCCAATTTTTCATAAAAAGTGGGAGCTGCAATAAGATCAAACAGCAAGGACTTCATAAGAGGTGGATGCTGACATATATAGAGGGAGCGAGCGAGAGAGACGATTTCCGAAATGTCCGAAACAAATGACATAATGTTGGAAGGCCCCCTCCAGTTGTGGAGGGGCAGAAGGTTAGGAGACAGAAGTAGTAGCAGCAAACCCGGTGAAGCATCGGAAACGATGCTGGATCTGGGTGAGAACGCTGGGGTGGCCCAGGATGAGCAGTGAGTCTGGGGGGGAGCAGAAAGTCCCGGGGAAAGGGGTGGGTGGAGTATCCCGTTCCCTAACATGGAGGTTTGAGACCCTACGAGGACAAATTCCCGCACTGGTCGGGTGGGCCCCAAGACAGTTTTCACACTTGACTTCTGGGCTATCTGCCAATAACTAAGTCTGGAGTGCAGTGACCTGCCCACATCGAACACACCTGGGCAATGCACCACATGTTGGTGAGGAATGTCCAAATCTTTTACAGTTATGACACTGGGAAACACTACGACAGTAGGGCTCCACGGTAATTTTAAAGTAATTGTGAAAGGTATCCTTTAACAACTTGGCAAACTCGGAACACTTCACCAACGTTACAAAAAATAATGGTAATGTATGCCCAGGACCCCCATTAGGCTCTTTCACAGAGAGTTGCGTCACACGCTGGAGATAGTAGCCCCCTGAACAATGCCTCAGCAATTTCCTCGACCTGCTTTTTTAAGGGCAAACCCTGCAAGATCATTCGCTCACACCACGCTTCCTTGGTGGATGAGATTTCGCACACATGGAGAAACCCCAATAAGGTATCCTGGTTTCGTTTGTCACCCGGGTAAACAGCCATTGCTGTCCTGACAGTATTTAATTTAAGTTCCCTGCGTAGTTTCTCACAGAGGAACACAGGCAAAGATAGCTTGCTGCCGCCAAACGAGCCTAATAGAACAATAGGAGAAACATGAAACTTACCGGAGTATTTGAGGCCGCACCTTACTCAGCCTGGGATGTACTTCCAGCCATCATCACATAAGAGGTAGAAGGATCCTGAGCAGACCTCTGTGGCAGTGCATAATTAAGTGTGGGGTTCTTTATGTGAAGGTAGGCTTTGAGGGGGGTTGTTAAGTACCAGAGGGCTGGCTACCCCACCAGTGGAAGCTGCTATAAATGTGGATGGGAGAGGACCACCTTACCTCCAACTCTCCAATAGTTAGTGCTTCAACATCTTCATTAACAAATACCTACTTGAATATGATGATTGCACATAGCGTATAGCATAAAAATAACCAGTTCAGAATGTCAGTCAAATAAAATAATATAAAATCTATTAAAGAAATGCACATTTAGAGTTATCTAAATGTTTGTGCTTGTTTATATATTGTGTGTACTGTATACAAATTTATCAACCTTTTGAAATAATAAAAATATAAATTTGGGCAGTAGTGTATATCATTTTGAGAATAGCAAATTTCCCAATTTGTTGTAAAAAAAATAGACTCTACTTTATATTAATTTGCATTTTAAATTGTATCCCTCCACTTTTTCAATACATACCTTTACCATAGTTTGTGTTTAGATAGAAATTTCTTATTTGAAAATTGATGCTGGAGTGATAGTACAAAAAAGAACATTTATTTCAGTCTTCTCTATAAGGTCATTAAAAGATGTGTGTTAAATGTCACAAAATAACCCTGCCACCCATAGTAAAAAGTCGAGTTTTATTGGTTTGGGAATATTTTTGATCTAAGCTATAACCATTGGTGCAATCATGAGGGAGAAGGGGGCACTCAAGAGTACATTCACCCCAAATTCTTATGAAATGAGACATTTATCTTTTCTTTATAAATGAATATATAAATATGTGCTATTTCAACTTTTCCTTATTATAAAAAATTTCAAATTTTCTCCCACAACAAAAAGAAAATCTATTAGTTTTGGAAAAACTCATTTTGAATTATATATATGTTCAAACTTCTTTAATTATGTGGGGCAGTCCTTCTATAATGCTTGACACAATTTAATTTTCCTTCCATGCATACAGGCTGTTTTTCAAATTTGTTTTTAAAATTTTGAGCGCATCCTTTTGAATTGTCAATGTGTTGGACTTAAATAGTTTGTGGCCACTTTAAATGACAACGGATATAAAATTTGCACTTATTATTGTTAAATGGAAATGAAAAAGTGATTCTTACAAAAAAATTTGCTCCGATTTCAAATATGTCAATTTTTTTCTATCAGGTATAGTTTTTGAAGAATCATCATTTTTTGTGATTGCAAAAAAAAACCTTCCTTTGTTATAAACAACATGTTACATGTACTGTGTACTGACTTAAAATTTACTTCTTGCGAATTTTACCTTTTACTTGACTTGGGTTGTCCAGCAGTAGTCAGCAAGCATTTTTAGGCTTAATTTTCCTTGGTAATACATTTCCATGGTAAATATATCCTGGTAGAAGCATCATACGTGCCAAATGTGTGTCTAAGGGCTGGTCTTATGGCTACAGGCTAGATATTGCTATCGAGAGGTTAAAGTTAGCGGCCAGATAAAGGTTATCAGCCACTTTAATATTTTACACGTTTTATGAATTTAATTTATCTGCTGGATAGCTATCTGTAGAATAAATATATTTTACATATAAAAAGCAATGTTGGTACTCTTTTTACGGGTGTGTGCGCATGCGTATAAGCCCAGACACAACCGCTACAACCTAGCGAGTGGCGAGAACGTTCCACATTTGTTAAATAATGGCGGCTAAATGAATGCGAGTAAACAGATGGTGTCACGTGGGCACAGAATCTAAGATGTGCAAGTACTAATTTCGGTGTCTGCCAAAATGTGGTCAATAGTTTGGTAAAACCTTTACCAAATTTCATTTATTGTACTCACATTTTGATAATTTGTACTTATATAACTATAGCTCTACAAATAGCTTATCAGTTTATATAAAAGTGTGAATTAAATGTTCTAACTTTATATAGTTAGAGCCCGGGCCTGTGCTTACTAAACATGTGAACCAAGATTTTAACCTAAAGACAGATTCTGATATTCGAAACCTCATTAAAAACAACGCGTCACTATGGCAACAACCATTTTAACTTTCATATAAAAGTTATCAGGTACTTAAACCTCCTGATAAAAATATGATGGATAAATACATTTTATGTGGCAGATAAATGCTATCTTGCAGTCATAAGACGCACTTTTAACCTATCCACCAGTTAGAAATATTTATATACCAGATTAATATTTATCCAGGAGTCATAAGACCGGCCTTCAGAAATGCATTTCAAGATACATTATATCCTAGTTTTTTTTATAGTTCTCGATGAGCTCACAAGTTCTCTGTAGTTATCTCTTTAAAATATTTCAATTGTCAGTTAAAAAAACCCACATAGGCCTATTTTATCATTTCTAAATAAATAATAAATGCTTTCTTTCATCCATCCATCTGTAAGTAAAATACTTTTTCCTGTAAAACTAAACCACATTACTGCACAGTATGATAATGTTTGAGAGGTTGGCAGCACGGAAAAAAAGAGGACAGTGGAAAAAACAATGGCGGACTCTTTGGGTGTTGATGGGTGATTGGATTATTGAGTGGACTCCCAGAACCCGGGTGCAGTGTGAAACAGTGCATAAATTGGCGACGAGGATGATTCTTAATATAGACAATCAAAGTAATTAACAATAATTCGTAAGTAAAAAAAAAAAAAAGAGAACACACTGTTCTTTTCGCGTGAAATCGTAATGGCTGTGTGCCACGTTTCAGCAAGCGGTAGAATTAGCGTCAGTCGTATAAGTGTCCGTGGGAAAAGTCAGTGACAAAGACCAGCTGTGTGCTGAGTCGCAAGTTCGGTTGAATGCAGTATTATGACTATTATCCGTGCTACGGTATCGTGACAATTTTTGTATTGTGACTGAAAGTAAATTAAACCATCTAAAATGGCCTTAATCGGTAAAATGAATGAATATAATCCCGAAATAGAACAGTTTGAAGCATATATGTAACGCCTTCAGCAGTTTTTCATTGTAAATGTTGTTGAAGACGATATGAAAGTGCCCATGTTTATAACCATGATTGGACCTCATGCATATGGCATTTTGAAAAACATACTGGCTCCAGAACTTCCGACTACCAAAAATTACGGTCAGTTAGTGGCGGCTTTGCAAACACATTATGGACCAAAGTATAACGTTATTGCGGAACGATTTATATTTAATAAACGAGATCAAAAGGAAAATGAATCTATCAGTGCTTACGTGGTAGAATTAAAAACGCTATCAAACACATGTGATTACGGACAATTCCTGGACAATGCGTTACGTGATCGGTTCGTGTGTGGTGTGAAATCTGTACCTATTCAAAAGCGACTTTTGTCTGAGGACGCACTGGACTTTAAGCAAGCAGTTAAAATTGCAAGCGGCATGGAATTAGCTGATAATCAAACAAAAATGCTGCGTCCGGTAATGCCTGTTAATGCAGTAAAACAAAAAGAGTTTCGTCACAGAGAAAAACGTTGTGAAAATGTCAGTTCCTTGTGCAAAAATTGTGGGACACCTCATCGCTATAATGAATGCCCAGCTAGGAAGTGGCGGTGTTACACATGCAATAAGAAAGGACATAGTAGTAAGGTCTGTCGATCTAGGAACAAAGATAAAAAAACATTTAACATGAGACATGTTGATCAAGCATCAAATGAAATTCCTTCAGAAACTGAGACTGAACCTAGTGATTCAGAAGATATGGTAGGGAACCTGAATATTAACAATATAGCCGAAATACAGTCTGAAGGCAGACATATGGTTCAATTGTTAGTAGAAGATGTACCGTTGAACATGGAAGTTGACACTGGTGCTGTAGTATCCATTATCAGTAAAGGAATATACAAGAAACATTTCCAGCATGTTCCATTGCAATCAACTAATTTAGTTCTCAATACTGTTAGCGGAGATGCGCTAGAAATAAATGGAATAATTGAAGTGTGTGTAAAACATAATAATGACAATTATGACTTACCAATGGTAGTATGCAAATCAAGAACAGTGCCTTTATTGGGAAGACAGTGGCTTGATAAGCTTGAACCAAATTGGAGGAAAGTGCTTGAACTGAAATCGGTTGAATTGGCAAGCTTGGAAGAACAATTCTCAAGTAAATATCCACATTGTTTTAACCAAAAAGGTGACAAAATTTGTGGATTCCAAGCAAATTTAATTCTAAAAGAAGATGCAGTACCTGTATTTAAAAAAGCATATGATGTTCCTTATAAATTAAAGGAAAAAGTAAAAGAAGAACTCCAAAAATGGCAAGAAAAAGGAATCATCACACAAATCCATAATTCACAATGGGCAACCCCTTTAGTTGTTGTACCAAAGAAAGGAGGATCCGTGCGATTGTGTGCCGATTTCAAGACAACTGTGAATCCAGCTTTAAAGATTGACCAGTACCCATTACCTAAGATTCAAGACATATTTGCCAAACTCACCGGGAAAGTGTTTTGTGTAATAGATTTAAAAGAAGCTTACCTACAATTAGAAATGAGCCCAGAATCAGAAGAAGTGATGGTTATAAATACTGAATTCGATTTATTCAAGTGTCATCGAATGCTGTATGGAATAGCGAGTGGTCCAAGTATTTTTTAAAGTGTGATGGACAGAATATTGCAAGGAATTGATGACGTGGTGTGTTATATCGATGATGTTCTCATCAGCGGTGAAACAGAACAACAATGTATGACCAAACTACATATGGTCATGAAACGTCTTGATGATCATCATATTAAGATAAATTGGAATAAATCTGAGTTCTTTAAGACTGAAATAGAGTATCTCGGGTTTACGCTTTGTTCTGAAGGAATAAAACCTACAAAAGAGAAAATAGAGGCAATTCGAAAATGTCCAGCTCCCAAGGATGTCACACAACTCAAATCCTTCTTGGGATTACTCAACTTTTATGCTAAATTTATTCCAATGTCATCAACCCTCCTACAACCCTTGAACAATTTGCTGTCAAAGAATATGAAATTTAAATGGACAAAGAAATGTGAAGAAGCTTTTGAGAAGAGCAAAAAAATGATAATCAACCATAACTTGTTAGTTCATTATAATCCGGACTTACCTTTACGGGTCGTAACAGACGCATCACCATATGGTGTTGGTGCGGTATTGTGTCATGTTATTGATAATGATGAAAAACCGATAGCCTTTGCAAGTGCTACTTTAACATCAGCACAGAAGAATTATTCTCAATATGAACGAGAAGGATTGGCAGTGATATTTGGCATACAGAAGTTCCACAAGTTTCTATATGGGCAACAGTTTGAAATAATCACGGATGCGCAAGTAATACAGAGAATTTTTGGTGAAAAAAGAAATATTCCAACACTTGCAGCTGCTAGATTGCAAAGATGGGCGTTGATACTATCAGCTTACAACTATAAAGTGAAATATCGAAACAATGTCAAGAATGCGGATATGCTATCAAGATTACCCCTTGAAGAAGCTTTTTGTGATGAAGGAGAGATCTGTGCTATTTCCCCTCCAATATTAGTGGATAAAGTAGTAAAGGAGACAGCAAAAGACAACATTCTAGTGGCTGTACGAGAAATGTCAAATAGGGGATGGCCAAATAAAGTGGGTCCTGAACTTGTACCTTATTTTAGGAGGCGAGAAGAAATTTCCACAGTTGAAGGTGTGCTTGTATGGGGATCTCGTGTAATTATTCCTAAGAGTTTAAGAAATGACGTTCTTAAAGAATTGCATGATCATCATCCCGGCATTGTGAAAATGAAATTGTTAGCTAGATCAATATGCTGGTGGCCTAGCATAGATGCCGACATTGAAGATACCGTAAAAGGCTGTGAAACGTGTCAATTTACTGAAAACCTAGGACAATACAAGCATTTGACACCATGGCCTATCACAAATAAAACATTTGAAAGGGTGCATATAGATTACTTGAACTATAAAAATCACATGATCTTGGTGCTAGTTGATTGCTATTCGTTTTGGATTGAAGCATGGATTGTTAAAAGAGCTACAGCGCAAGAAACTGTAACCAAATTAAGAGAGTGCTTTGCAACATTAGGCATACCAGATGCGATTGTGTCTGATAATGGTTCACCCTTTAATTCAGAAGAGTTTGTTGAGTTTTGCCGTAGTAATGAAATCAAGGTAATAAAGTCACCACCGTATCATTCACCATCAAATGGTCCTGCAGAAAAAGCGGTTCAAATTGTAGCAGGAAAATTGAAGAAGATGGTATACCAAGCCCCCAACGTTCCACTTGACCTACTTTTAGTGAACTTGTTGTTTCACTGTAGAAATACTCCAAATACAGTGACTGGGAAGACTCCTGCTGAACTAGTATTGCGATTCGCACCAAAAACAAGATTGCACATGCTAAAACCAAGCTTTAATAAACTACGCGACTCAACTATTCATCAAAAACAACCATTGGAGTTCTTCCCACAAGAAGCAGTCAAAATAAAGATGCCAGGATACAATGAGTTTAGATGGGAAACTGGTGTCATTATTAAAAGATGCAGTAAAGTGACATACTTAGTTTACTGTAATGAAACAAGAAAAGAGCGACTTTTCCATGCAGACCAATTGAGGAAACTAACACGTGAAGGGCCAAACACAGAATCGCAGCCCACGGACGCACCAGTCATCCCAGGACGACTGTCTGTTCTGCCATTGGAGTCTCAAAAAATTCTGAGGTCACCATCACCTCAAATGGGAAGAAACCTTGGTGCGGAGGGCGATTCATCTCCATTAGAAAGGCCTGCACCAGCTCCAATCCAGCCTACGGCAGTGGAAATACCAGAGTCAACACCTCCCGTCCTTCGTCGTTCATCTAGGAGAACAAAACCTCCAGAAAGACTGAATCTTTAATGTTAACGTGTTAGGTCAACCACATGTAACATTAGGGTTCTTATTATTTTGTAAGAGGAGAGTGCACAGTATGATAATGTTTGAGAGGTTGGCAGCACGGAAAAAAAGAGGACAGTGGAAAAAACAATGGCGGATGCTTTGGGTGTTGATGGGTGATTGGATTATTGAGTGGACTCCCAGAACCCGGGTGCAGTGTGAAACAGTGCAATTACAATTTTATTTTTAAAATAGAATGTCAATTAGTCACTTCAAATAGTAACAAACTACCTTAAAAGTGTTGCTGGTATTAGTTTTCATAAGATGCATAAAGCACAACCAGAAACATGATCAACTGTAAGCTTACCATCCCCTAGTTTGAAATAATACAACATTTGGATTATTTTTATGGATTATATTTTAATACTTAACTTAATCTTAGTACTGGTATCCCATTGATGAGGCTTTCTTGCATATTGTTTAAAAATACTTAAGTAACATTGCAATTTGCAAGAATATTTCTCATAATTACCAGTTTGAGAAACATTGGGCCAAATTGTTGTTAAAATAATGTTACAAATTTCTAGCACCTTTAAAAATCAGTCTTATAATATAACTTTCATATCTTCACAAAACAAATTGAACCAAAGAAACAACAAAAGGAAAAAAAGGTGTTTTAACAAATGATTATTGTTAGGTAAGCACATAAGCTAGCTGATTTTATTAAATAAACATAGTCAACACCTTTTTACGACTACTTAAAATATTTAAAAGTCAATAACTTAAGCATACTATACACTTCATAATCTCTAGAAGGTATCAGTCATTAAAATATGTCCCTATCTTAAAAGTTACACCAAAGTGGAATCATGGAAGGTAAGTTTACCATGTTTCAGGCTTAACAAAGGATAATTTAGCTTGAAACATAGTGCAGTTTCCTACAAAGTTTGTCAAAAAAAAGGTCAGAATTTAGATAATTAAAATCATTTTAAAATAAAAAAAATACTACTGTCAAACTATTTTGTTAATGTTAACTAATATAACAGATATAAAATTTTTGCATTATTCTAGTGAGGACAATATAAAACTGTAAGTCAGTAGCAGCTCGTCCATAAGAGCTGCAGCAACCCCAACAATTCTATATACATTTTATTTTAATTTAGTACAGTCAACTATAGCACATCCCAGAATATTATAATTATTTTCAACATATTTCAGATTTTGTAATTTTTACGGATAATAATTGTGCTGTTTTGAAGGAAGGTTTTCATGAGGCTGCTGGCTAGGTGTCAGGCGCTGCAACTCTATCTGAACCCCTTGGTTAGTGGTAAGGTGTAGAAGCACAAGAGGAGGAGCAAGGTAAATGCCCAAGCAGTAACGTAGGATTGGAGCTGCAAGCATTGCAGATCCCCTCGACAGACATAGTCTAACTTTGAACTGAATTGTGTGACTAACATTTTTGTTTTATTTAATTCTGTATTCTTGCATGTTTAACTGTTTATCTAATGAGTGCAGAAATGAATACTTAAACAAGAATGTGTTTAATTTATTAACAATTAATTTTGTTTTGATTAAAGTTACATTGGAAAAATTGAAATTAAAAACAAAGGGCGTCTTTTTACTAATACATCTAAGGGCAACTAGTACTAATTTGATGTTCAAACAATTTATCCAAATATAAACTCAAAGCATTTGCTTCCTGTTCAAAAGTAGATGTGTATTTTAAAATATTATGATCCTCTAAATTACAATTAACATATTTGTATTATTTAGATTTAATTTATTACCTAAGATTTATTCTAAGAAAAGAATCACTGGCTTTACCTCTTTAATCAGTATAATTCTGTGTTTATTTACTGCATATTAATATGTGTATGATATTTTCAACTATATGTTGACTTTTATATATAATTTAATAGATCAAAAGGTTTTATTTAGTTTATTTTTAACAAATAATTAAATGATTTCATCATTAATGTATTTCCATTATGTTAAGTTTACTACATTCCACAAATAAATTTTTTTTAAAAATCAGTATTGTTTTATGTTTTAAGCTATATAGAGTATAAACAAACCAAAAGAGAATTTTATTTACAGCCATATCACTCTATTGAAAATATTAATTTTCATTTTATAATGCGTTGTATGACATTTTTTATAATAAGTCTCAAAAATTAATAAGTTTTAGTAAAGGTTTAGTTATAAAATTAAAAAAAAAAAGAAAACATTATATATTCCTCCAAATTACCCATCTTGCTTCCCCATAAATCTCCTACCACCCCCCACCACTTTCTTCCTGTTCACCCGAGCAGCACCCCCAGTGTTCAAACTCACGAGCCACCATTGCTCTAAATATATCATATATTAATTTACCAAGATGATATTTAACCTACAACCCACAATTTCTCTTCACCTGTACACAATTGCAATAAAATTGTTTTTAATGTTTCAAAAGTTATGTTACTCAAAAGATGTTATTTGTTGGTAAAAAGATTAACACAACAGTATTAGAGTAATGGCGCTGAAGAATTCACATTGAAGCCGTTTACATTTATGTACTTTTTTTTTTTTTTTTTAAGATTTGCGGCCGAAGGGAGTACGAGTAATTTTACAGTTTTTATAGCATTACATTCTTTTGGCCAAAATAAATCAAATATTTCTTCAGTAGCAACGTAGAGTTTAGTTTTAGGTACGTGCTGTTGATATTAGCACGTGCCTAAAACTAAACTCTACGTTGCTACTGGAGAAATATTTGATTTATTTTGGCCAAAAATTTTTAATTCTATAAAAACTGTAAAAATACTTGCTATCCCTTCTGCTGCACCTTAAAATCCAAATTATTTTTACCCTAAACTTATTTTGCCAAATCCTTGGCAATTAAAAAAATCTTTACTTGTCCTTATTTTTTAAGACTGCTGGACAGTTGGGGAACACTTCACAGTATTACTATCATTATTAATTTAAAAATTAATCATCATACAAGAGTCACATGGGAGGTCTATCAGTGGCAGCCACAGCTTTTTACCACCATATTCTTGTATTTCTGAAGTACCACATTGTTGTCATCAACAAAATACAAAACAGAGATGGATGAGAGTTTAGTCGGAGCACAGCAAGGTTTGGGAACTGTCTGAGGATTCATCAAATGGACTAGCGTCTGTACGATGGCGTGATTTGTTGCATTCATGTGAGCATTCAATGGGAAGTTACATTCTCCACTACAATAAAAGGCATGATAGCCCTCTGGGGCTATGATCCAATCCTGGAAACAAGCACAAATCAAATAAGACTTTTGTCATAAAAGACCAATCTACCTTATTAAAATTTAATATCTAATTTTACTGTTTCATAGTTTTTTTAAACTGCAAGGAAGTAAATTAATTTAATTTTAATTTTGATTGCAATAAGTACAAAAGAGACCTCATTTTTCTTAATCTTGAATTATTGGCGAGGTTAGGGGGAGGCAGTTGGGTCAGGTGCCCAGCCCACCAAATTTATTACCTAGTAAAACTAAATTTTAAATAAATGGTACGGCGCACCGCACAGACTTTCTCTCTCTTTCTATAAACTCGTAAGATTTCTGAACGGAATAATGTACATTGTATCATCACCACTCCACATAAGAACACGCATAAAATAATATACAATGATATAGAATCAATGAGAAAAGAGGCGCATCTTTGTCCACCTAAGAACATTTCAAACAGTTTAATGTCCTCCACAAGGGTCAACACTTCGTATTAAAATTTCGATTTCTGGTTAAAGTTTTAACATTTTATAAGGTGTTGCAGATCTTCAAGTCAACGCATTGATATTTAATTATTCATTTATACATATTGACCAATAAAAAATGTCAATATTGACTATTGAGTCTAAAATGGAGATAGATCATTGCTATGCAAACATTTCTCCTAAGAGCTTTAAGGAAAAATAACATACTTTTTTAGATACTTATATTTAATTACTCTATGGCATTGGAGAATTATTGCGTTAAGACTTAAGTAGTATATCTTTACAACTAAAGCTCACAAAATTGTATTAATATATTTGCAAATATCTCAGAAACTGTTGCTTTTATAAAAATATATGTCAAATAAAAGTTTTTTATTTCTAATAGTCCTACAATTTTGCAATGATAAGTTGTTTATTTTCTCAAATAGTTGTGGAGATACGGAAATTAACGCTTCTGTAAAGTACCCTAAAAATCATTTTCATAGGAAAATGAAAATAGCCAGTTTATTTATAATCTTAATCAACGCCTAGATACGAATTTTAATCAAAATCGTTTGAGCAGATTTTGAGAAAACAAAATTTTTCTCTTTTCGCCCTTCAGGAAACTACCCTTAATTTTAAGTTTTTATAGACACACAGACAGACGGCATTGCAAAGAATATTTTTTAGGGTTTGGGGGGTCATGAGACGTCGACATCAATCAACATTTCAGGTTAGTTTTTTTTTACGGTCGCAATACTTAAACTTTAATGTCCAAAAAGTTAAAAAAAAATCATATAATTGCGTATGGATTGAAAGTTATTGATTTTATAAAAATATGTTTCGGATAAAATATCTGTATTATAAATATATATACATATTTGTAATGCTAAGTAATTTCATATCTCAAATAGTTTCGGAGCTATTATAAAAAATGTTAATTAACGCATCAGACCGGAGCCCTTAAAGCCATTTTGCCGAAATATTGAGGGTAGCCATTTTGTTTGGAATATTTATTAATGTTTATAAATGAAATTTAATCAAAATCGTTAGAGCCGATTTTGAGAAAATCGACTTTTTCTCTTTTTGCCCTTCAGTAAACTACCCTTAATTTTAAGTTTTAATAGACACACAGACAGACGGCATTGCAAAGACTATTTTTTAGGGTTCGGGGGGTCATGAGACGTCGAAATCCATCAACATTTCAGGTTAGTTTTTTTTACGATCGCAATACTTAAGCTTTAATGTCCAAAAAGTTAAATATATATATATATAATTGCGTATAGATTGAAAATTATTGATTTTATAAAAATATGTTTCGAATAAAATATTTGTATTATAAATATATATATACATATTTGTAATGCTAAGTAATTTCATATCTCAAATAGTTTCGGAGCTATTATAAAAAATGTTAATTTACGCATCAGAACGGAGCCCTTAAAGCCATTTTGCCGAAATATTGAGAGTAGCCATTTTGTTTGGAATATTTATTAATGTTCATAAATAAAATTTAATCAAAATCGTTAGAGCCGATTTTGAGAAAATCGACTTTTTCTATTTTTTCCCCTTCAGTAAACTACCCTTAATTTTAGGGGTAGATATCCAATTCCAAAAACCCCTCGGGGCAACCCTATGAAAACCCTAGATATCAATTTTCAGCTCAATCGGTAAAATAGTTTAGGCTCTAGTTGGAGGTACAGACAGACAGACAGACAGACAGACGGAAATTTAAAAACCACTTTTTCGGATTCAGGGAGTCATGAAACGTCAAAATTCATCAAAATCTCGATTTCGATTTTTTTGACGATCACCATACTTTCTCTACCTGTAAGAGAGAGAGAAAGTAAGAACCATCTTCAAGGGGTGATATTAAAAATGTTTTTATTTGACCTTGAACCTTCATTGTTATGCCTCTGAGCCTGATATTTGTTAAATGAGAAACTATGAGAACAATAATTGCATGGAGTTTTGTTTGTAGCCAAATCATTTGAATCATATTTTAAACAAATTGGCATTCCTAAAACCCAATGTAGCCTTATCAAATGCTAAATCTATATAAATAAAATAGTAACCAAACAATTAATTGAGACATGTTTAATATTTAATAAATCTAAAATTTTGACAATTAAAAACTACTAATACAAAAATGTTCACATTGTGAATGACATACCTGCCACTCTAAATCTTTGAAACTCACGTAGAGTGTCTGAATTTGACAACTTCTCGATGACCAATTCATGCTTGAATCTGAAGAACAACAAAAGTTATCAATTTGACTACAAATCTTAGCTAGTTAGTCATCAGTCCTCACAACATCATAAAATGAATTCAAAGGGTAAATCGGGGTTTCCACATGCAATGATTATTGGCACCACTCGACTGGCGCCAGTTTAGTGGCATATGGAAACAGGTAAATTCAACTGGCGTCGTATGACTGGCGCCAATAATCATAGCGCCAGTAAAGTAAGAAGCAGTTGAACTTTTTGGCGCCAGTACCCTATTTGTTTGTAAACAGTGTTTAAATTGCTAATAGTTTTTTTTACGAACGATGGCGACACTAGAAAATAAATGATCAACAAAATATATAATAATGTTCCTCGAGGCATATGAACAGTATCCATGCTTGTGTAACCACAACATTTCTTCATTTATAAAGACAGAAATAAAAGAGACAAGGCATTGAGAAAAATAGTCGAGGTTATGTTCGATGCAGTCACAGAATTTACTCTAAGCGCTGCAAAGGCCAAAATACGTAGTATTCGAAATCCATTTACGAACACATAATCTATGCTTTCGCTTCTTTCTTTTTAATTTTTTCTGGAGTTCTAAAGACACGATTTGCGCTACATCAATACTTGCATTAACTACGGCAGTTGACGCCATGTTGAATACTGCGCCAGTATAAAACTGATTGATGAATGTGGAAACACAAACTGGCGCCATTAATATTGGCGCCATTAAACTGGCATACTCCTGGCGCCAATAATAATCATTGCATGTGGAAACCCGCTTAAGAACATAAACCAATAAAATTGTCGAGATATTACCAACTCACCATATAGGGGATTGCGAGGATAGCTGCTCTCACTGTCTGCCTTCTTGTTGCGGTTCCTCCCTGTATCTCGTGTTCTCCTCACATGAACATTGTCGTGACCAGTGACCTTGAAGAACGCCACCATGAAGGGTTGCTTTTGTTTCTCACCCTTCTCGCCTACAATACCCAACTCCTCGGGTCGAATTTCATGTCCTAGAAACACAAAGTGATTAAAAAATAAATTGGATCAAAAAAAAAATATATATATATATCCATTTTTTTTAATGCTAAAAGGTTAAAATCATTTGAATAATGTTCCAAACGTTGCCTAATTTAGCAAGGGCTCTTGAACAACTATACTAAGGGTAGTTTCTCCAAATAATGGCTATTCATCCTTTTTACAGGTATAAGTGAAATCACAAGGATAACCAAATGATTTCCCAGTCCAGCATGGGAAAATGGGAACATTCTGAACTAGGACCTAAATCATGATTTATCTAGAAAAGAAAAAATGCGCACACAGTATAATAAAATCTCTATAAACTAACTTAAAGGTTTAAAAAAAACTGGTTCGAGCGTGTGTTCAAACCACAATAAGAATGTGACTAAAAATCAGCGTCCTTGGATTTTCTCTATCAAAATATCTTATAAACGAAATCCAGGTCGGGATGTGTTCACATCATCCCAGTACCACTTACATAATTATGTGCATCGCTAAAACGTCCAATATGGCTATGGGTGGTTTAAGAATTCAAATGTAATTGGACATAACGTGTGTAATATGGTCAAGAGCACACTTCGCAACAATGTTGGTCCATCTTCCTTCTTTCCCATCCTCGCTTATGTCGATGAATTCACAAATTATGCTGAAAGTACACTGACTCGTGGAATATTAAATAACCGAGCGTCCTATTATGTCCCTGAGCCTGGTTCATTTCCTTATTAGTGCCCTTGTCAAGAGTCAAAACAAGACCTTTATTCGTAGTATAAATCACTCTCTTGGTCTCTGAGCAGACATGTTACGGTAACACCGGTAATACGCGTCAGGTATTTAGATCAAATCTTCATTAAATATAATTATTCACCATGATAGCCCGGCCAATCCACGTCGGTAGCTACGTCACGTGTGATATTTGACCACGCGACCTAAGTATTCAATTAAAGGATTTTAATATCATGTTTAAATAATGGAATAATTGATATCTTATGAGCTGGTTTTAATTACGTGAATAACTAACAAATGAACTAATAACCAGCTCAATTGAAAGATGACCCGTTTCGGTGGCAGCGTGGTCTAACGTGATACTCTCGCAGTAGAGATCAAGGTTCGAATCTCGGTAGGGTGTACTGAGTGTGATTTTTCCAAACTGGTTTTCCACTCTCCCTCCACGCAAATGCGAGTTAACTTCCTATAATTATAACATATCTAATCCCTAAAACCACTAGCATAATTAGTACATAAGCGTATAACCGAACGGGTAGTAAGACGCTGTACTAAAAAGAAAATAATAGAAAGATTGCGCAAACTACCGTCCTTAGATGTCGGGAGAATCTGCGCCTCTGTCCTAAGAGTAAATACAATTATACACTAGTATTAGAAAGTGGTGGAATTTTTGAAAGATTTAAGAAGGCCCTCATAAATTGAAAGTACATATACGTGTTCTTGTAAACAAACATAATAAGATAATCCATTAGGCACCTAGTCTGGAAACAGGAGAACAGGTTTGCAAGGAGACCTTTCAAGGACAACAACCCTCCACTACTTACTTAACTATGTCACAGGTGTGCGACCGCTCAACTACAGTTCAACATAACTAACTTTGTTCAGGGCGTACTGGTGCAAAGGCGTTCATATCAAATGAATGAGGCGCAAGTCGGTAGGGCCAACTTAAAATTTGAATTCTAAACGATAAATATCATAAAGAGTTAACACCTTTTCATTTGAGCTTGAGAGGATCAATGTATATTTATTAAATTTAAAGGCTTGACCTATTAGAACAAGCTCTTTATATTACAAATAATAATAAACCAGAACCGATTATGGGAATTTATGAACCAAAGCGTGAATCTTGGTGGTCTGATTTGCTGGTAGATGGATAATTCTGGGTTCGAATCCCATACGGATGTATAGAGATACTTTTTTTTTTAATATTGGGTTTCTCATCCTTCCTCCGGGAAAATGTAGCTACACATACTAATTTCTCTAAATTATACCGTCCTCTCAAACCCGCCTCGCTAGATGCTAAGGGCCACAGCGCACCGGGTAACCAGCCGTGCTACCCGCGACCAGTCAGAATGCTTGTGGTAAATGGGAGAGTGCGCACTTGACTGCGGCGACCACTGGGATGGCGAGCGGCGCGCAGGCGACCAGTTGGCCAGTTAAACAAATCCATTAGAAATTAAAATTAAATGGCCGGTCACTTCCTTGGTCGCGGAGCAAGTCTCCGGTGTCTAATAGATCACAGAGGCTGGTCGCGCGACCTGATCGCCAAGTGCGCGGTGGCCCTAAGATGCAGAGCATGAGAACAACATTAAACAATCCAAGCTATAATCTTTCACATGAAATGCTATCATTTTTGTAAATACTAATAAAAAGGTTTATATTAGTTGAGGTGTTTTTCTATGTCATCAGTGGATACGTGTACCTAATTTCAATGTCTATTCAAAAAATAAAGTGAAATACTGATGACAGGGAGGTTGGGGTTCGATTCTCAAACAGGTATGTGACAGGTATTTTTTCCCAAATAATTTCCGTCTATCGTCAACTCAAATCGAGCATGGCGTCATTATCACTAATTCGGTTTACTAACCACACGCTAATGTGTAATAGATGTGTGTTGCATGAATGGGACCTAAGAACAGGATCAACCCAGTAGATTAATTAAAAGTTTTGTGATTTCTCACAGATTATCAGAGGTAAGGGACAATTTAATCAATAAATCTGTCGACGAGGATTGAACCCCGGACCCTTAGCACAGAAGTCTGACACCTTACCCCTAGACCACCAGGTCACCTTCCGTCTATCGCTCAACTCAAATGCGAATCTGCCGTCATTTCCACTAAATTCGATCTTACTAATCCCACACCCCAATTTTGAAATAAATGTTTGTTAACCATAAGGGTAGTAAGACACAGAGCAAACGTGTAGATTAATATAATTTAATTTGTATTTCTTCACGAGATTATTAGAGCGTAATGACTTAATTTAAATAAAAGTGTAATGAATGTAAAATAAAGTGAAAAAGTATTTGGTTGGAAGCAGTAAAGAAACATTAAACTAGACAAAGCCATTAGAATGTAATCTTGTCTATGTCAAACATTTCCGGTATGTGAAAAAATAAGTTACCTGGCCTGTGAGTGATGTGGACGGAGAGATACAGGCCCAGGTTAGAGCTAGGAAAAGCCACCCACGAAGTAAGGGGGCCCGTCACATTTAGGATGAGCCACCCCTCGTTGTCTGACGTGGTATTGACTGCGTCCACATACTGGAGCTCCTTCTGGCTGCAACACACATTACAGGGAGGTTATGAACAATATTGACAAGTTACATACTATAGTTCATACTGACTGGAACACACATTACAGGGAGGTTATGAACAATACTGACAAGTTACATACTATAGTTCATACTGACTGGAACACACATTACAGGGAGGTTATGAACAATACTGACAAGTTACATACTAGAGTTCATACTGACTGGAACACACATTACAGGGAGGTTATGAACAATACTGACAAGTTACATACTAGAGTTCATACTGACTGGAACACACATTACAGGGAGGTTATGAACAATACTGACAAGTTACATACTAGAGTTCATACTGACTAGAACACACATTACAGGGAGGTTATGAACAATACTGACAAGTTACATACTAGAGTTCATACTGACTGAAACACACATTACAGGGAGGCTATGAACAATACTGACAAGTTACATACTAGAGTTCATACTGACTGGAACACACATTACAGGAGGTTATGAACAATACTGACAAGTTACATACTATAGTTCATACTGACTGGAACACACATTACAGGGAGGTTATGAACAATACTGACAAGTTACATACTATAGTTCATACTGACTGGAACACACATTACAGGGAGGCTGTGAACAATACTGACAAGTTACATACTAGAGTTCATACTGACTGGAACACACATTACAGGGAGGCTGTGAACAATACTGACAAGTTACATACTAGAGTTCATACTGACTGAAACACACATTACAGGGAGGCTATGAACAATACTGACAAGTTACATACTATAGTTCATACTGACTGAACACACATTACAGGGAGGTTATGAACAATACTGACAAGTTACATACTAGAGTTCATACTGACTGGAACACACATTACAGGGAGGTATGAACAATACTGACAAGTTACATACTAGAGTTCATACTGACTGGAACACACATTACAGGGAGGTGTGAACAATACTGACAAGTTACATACTATAGTTCATACTGACTGGAACACACATTACAGGGAGGCTGTGAACAATACTGACAAGTTACATACTAGAGTTCATACTGACTGGAACACACATTACAGGGAGGCTGTGAACAATACTGACAAGTTACATACTAGAGTTCATACTGACTGGAACACACATTACAGGGAGGCTGTGAACAATACTGACAAGTTACATACTATAGTTCATACTGACTGTAACACACATTACAGGGAGGCTGTGAACAACACGTGACTAGCGATATATTGTAACTCATACTTACTAAAACAAAAATGAGAGGAGGAGGAAAACATAGATACCAGCCCTCTTAGTGACAATTAGGAATCATGAACACTATGCCCTTGTAAAGACAATTATGAATCATGGGCATAATAACCCTATTGTAAAGAAAATTAGGAATCATGGAATAATCCTTTCGTAAAGACAAGGACTAAAAAGGAAAATAAATGTACATTACATATATATATATATATATATATATATATATATATATATATATACGTAAAGACAAGGACTAAAAAGGAAAATAAATATACATTACATATATATATATATATATATATATATATATATATACTTTTAAATACACGTAAGAAAATTTGGAAACTCTTCCCTCGCAAAGTCAATAAGGAAAACATGACACCATACCCTTGTAAACAAAAGTAGGAAACATGGGCGATATATTCTCTTAAAGACAAGAAGGAAACATTGACACCAGCTCCTCGTAAATAAAAGTATGAAAACATGTATGTACACAGTACACTAACCCCTGGTAAATACAAGTAGAAAACAAGGACACTGGCCCTTCGTAAAGATAATAAGGAAACATGGACACTGGCCACTGGTAAATACAAGTAGAAAACAAGGACACTGGCCCTTCGTAAAGATAATAAGGAAACATGGACACTGGCCACTGGTAAATACAAGTAGAAAACAAGGACACTGGCCCTTCGTAAAGATAATTAGGAAATATGGACACTTGCCCATGGTAAATACAAGTAGAAAACAAGGACACTGGACCATATTAAAGATAATTAGGAAACATGGACACTAGCCACTGGTAAATACTAGTAGAAAACAAGGACACTGGACCATATTAAAGATAATTAGGAAACATGGACACTGGCCACTGGTAAATACTAGTAGAAAACAAGGACACTGGCCCTTCGTAAAGATAATTAGGAAACATGGACACTGGCCACTGGTAAATACAAGTAGAAAACAAGGACACTGGCCCTTCGTAAAGATAATAAGGAAACATGGACACTAGCCACTGGTAAATACTAGTAGAAAACAAGGACACTGGCCCTTCGTAAAGATAATTAGGAAACATGGACACTGGCCACTGGTAAATACAAGTAGAAAACAAGGACACTGGCCCTTCGTAAAGATAATAAGGAAACATGGACACTAGCCACTGGTAAATACTAGTAGAAAACAAGGACACTGGCCCTTCGTAAAGATAATAAGGAAACATGGACACTGGCCACTGGTAAATACTAGGAGAAAACAAGGACACTGGCCCTTCGTAAAGATAATAAGGAAACATGGACACTTGCCCATGGTAAATATTTGTAGAAACCATGAACACATTATTGTGTTATTTATTAGTGGGGTCTAAATGTCAATGACATAAAAAATTGTCTGAAAATGAACGTTAAAATGACATAAAAATTTATTTTAAAAAACTTAAAAATTACAAAAAATAACCCAAAAATTTAAATAAAAATTCAATTTCGTAGTTACAAAATATTAGATTTAGTCCCTACATAATGAATGTAATATATAACATGCCATGAATGGATTTTTTTTAAATTATGTGTTAAAACCACACTCATACATTTTCTTTAATTTGAAAAATTACCTCTGGACACGGGAACCGAAACGGAGACCTTTGGCTTGCTACGCCAATACTCTCCCACTGAGCTATCCAGGAGTTTTTCCGAGTGAAGAATGACCCTGGGCATGGGACAATTTTTGGATAGCTAATTGAGTGTTATAGAGCATTGGCGTACTAAGTCTAAGATCTCGGTTTCGATTCACGCGTCCCTGCATCATTTTTCAATTTAAAGAATATTATATTTAGTTGCAGCTACGGCCGTACTTAACAAACATATACTAGCTTAGCTATTTAATCCATCAATAAAACATTTAATAAGAATATTTTTTCTTCTTTATTCTTCCCTGTAGGTATTATCTTCGTACATTAAATCAATTAATATTAATTTGCTGAGATTATTAGAATAAATCAGAATAAAACAATTCTGAAATAAATGAAATGTTTTTGCTAGGCATTCGTGATATTTTCGGATGTGGACATTTTATAGAAAAATATGTATGCATATACTTATAGGAGTAAACTTTTTAAAGTCTTAACTCATTCTGCATTAGTAGTGTTCCCGGCACCTTAAAAAAAGGCTGTGATTGGCTGAAATCCCTGACCTGTGATTGGCTGTTGGCTTTCCCCCTCCCCCCAAACCTTCCCCCTGCCCCCCTTTCCACATTTCCAAACTTGTTGGTTCCTGTCCAAATTTGTTTGTTACTGTCTCATTTGTTTTTTATGTGTGCGCATTGGTTTTTTATATGTGGGTAGGATTGGGATGATCGTTGGAGTTTATTGGTATGGGAGTTTATATTATTTATTGGTTTTAATTTATTTATTGGTGTGGGAGTTTATTCTATTTATTTGTAGGGGAACGTGCAGTCCACGGCGTCGGGCACTCCTCCCACGGTGTGTCGGCGTTGCTAGTGAGGGCGCAGCACGAACCTCTCCTGACGGCCACTTAGCGTAGAGTGTGAAAAATTACCACAAAAGACTGAGTCTATTTCGGTGTCACAACCCTGCCCCCTTCCCCCATCTATGTGGTAATGGGCTTTTCCTGGGGACGTCAACGCAACCCCGGTGCCAGTTTGGCGGCTTGATAAGACAAGTCAAGACAAGATTAGATCACGACTTTTAATTATTTCGCAGCCCTCCCCCGGCAAGGAGTTTTCCCCGGTGATGTCACTAGAGAGCAATGACGCAGCTCTGATTATGCACACTCAGGCGCCTCGGAATCCTCAGTTAGGGGCCTATATCCCCAGCACAAATGTCTACTAAAGTGGTTGTTTGGTATCGTCCGTTGAGATGCGAGGACGTAGGTATCCGCCATACCAACATGGACCACGAGTAAGGTAGAAATGTTACGGCGTTTACGTGGAGTGAGGGAGAGTAGAAAACCACCCCAGTTCACCTGAGCGAGATTCGAACTCCAACCTCCACCGCCATAACTAGATGAGTTACACGCATCCTTTCTGGCTAAACGTCTATATATATTAATTATGATAGTGCAATAAGGCTGATTAAGAAAATATTCCAGCATTTTTTACCTTGAGGGAGAACTACCAACAGTTTACCTGGCAGGGATTTGATTCCAACATCCCCCCAGCCAGAATTGGATGAGCCTGACATTTAGAAGGCATGGCGTGGCGTTAGGTTTAATTGGTACGTACTCTATGATTCGCTTTTTGGCTTTGAATTGGTACGGAGGTGCTTTAAACACTCCGACTCATGTTTTGGTAGTAAACCATGATGAATGTCACACCAATTTGGTTTTTAGCATAAACGATGCTAAGGCAAAAGTTATTATTTAATGTTAGTCACAATAATTTATTACATATCTCAATAAACATCAATTTTAAAACTAAATCAGGAAATTTAATATTCATTTCACCTGTATTAATAACCTCATCATAAAACGTTAGTAGGATACGGTAAGTAAGAAAGATATTATAAGTAGAATAGTGCAGGTGAAGAAAGATTTCATAACAAGAAGAAATTATTAAACTCGACTAGCATAAATTTGGAATTGAGAAAAAGGTTCCTAAGAGCATATGTTTGAAGCATTGCGCTTTACAGATGTGAAACATGAACCATTGGTACAAATGAAAGGAAAAGCTTAGAAGTATTTTAAATGTGGTGTTACATAATAATTTTGAAAACATAAAGGATGGAGTGAAATATGGTTGTCAAAATAGAGAAGTGTAAGAAAAGCAAAAGAACGGGACTTTGGATGATGTACAGCAAGAAGAGTTACATGGTAGGACATATAATGGACATGGAGTTTGACGAAGATTTATGAAGGAGAGGGAAGGTAGAAATCAAGGAATATGAATCAGATAGCGAACGATGATGGCGGAAGAAGGTACAAAGATGGAAACAATTTGGCCCAGGATAGGTAAAAGTGGAGGAGAGCTGCATCAAACCACTCCCAAGATAGATGACCTAATGAATAGGATACGTAGCTACCTGGCACCCGAATACAAGACAAGTGAATCTAGCACCCATGAATAACTAACACGCGTATTAAGAACGATCAAGGCGTATATTGAACCGGTCAGAATATGAACACCAGAAGTTAAGTGAAAATACCCTGCGTGCGCTTAGCCCAAAGGGACACTTTATTTTAAAGAGGGGAGGGGGATGAGAAAGAGAACGGGAAGAGTGAAGGATAGTCTTACTGGACTGCATGAAACTCAAAATTATGGAGTATCACTAGGCCAACTTCTTGGTCTGGAAGGAGTTCATCCATAAGTCAGTTTTTTCACTCTAACCAGCGAGTCGGGTGCTCGAACAGATCGGGAGGGATGCGTGATTGATCGAGATTGCCCTGAGAAGTGGGTTGTGTCAGATCCCGCTCTCCACCGACACGTCACAGTTTGCGGGGTCATTCTAACAAAATCCGATGTACCAATCCTGCACTACTACAAGGATCATCAAGTCCATATGGCTAATCAGCCATCAGGGATTCAACAGAGTAACGTACAACGAACTAAAAAAACGTAATGTTCACGTTCATCCAAAATAACGGTATGTATTAAATAAAATAAACTATATCAGCGGACATAATATAGCCTGAACGTTTTTATTGGTTCTTCGTATTTATCCATAAGGACTAATCCTTAGAAAGTTAAAGTTGATCCATCTTCTACGCAGTGATACGGACTAAGGACTTACGGACGGATCAGGACGCTGTAGAAAGAACCATCAGTTTCCGTAGCATCAATCTATTACGGACCACGGACTACGTACAACACAGATACGGAGTGTGTAGACAGGACTTAAGAAGTTGTGCGATAAAATTCATAGCTACCAACAATGATCACTTACCCTTGGTCGAGAGAGATGAATTGGTAAGCATTAACTGTGAAACTGACCAGAGGACTAAGAGCTTGTGCACTTTAAGTACATAGCTATTATCACTTACCCCTGGTCGACAGAGATAAGCTGGTAAGCAGTGTCTGTAAAGCTGACCAGAGGACTAAGACCTCATCAGTATTCAGCACTTACCCCTTGTTGACAGAAATGAGCTGGTACGAAGTTCCGTGAAATTGACTAGAGGACCAAGTCCTTATCAAAAATCAACACCTACCCTGGTCAAGAGAGATGATACGAAGTGTCTATGAAATTGACCTGAGAACTAAGTCCTTATCAACAATCAATACTTACTTACCTCTGGTCGACAGAGATGAGCTGGTATACGAAGTGTCTATGAAATTGACCTGAGAACTAAGTCCTTATCAACAATCAACACTTACTTACCCCTGGTCGACAGAGATGAGCTGGTACGCAGTGACTGTGAAAGTGACCAAAGGACTTAGAACCTGTGCTATCTGGTAGAGACGTAGCTCAGCGCCAACAATGTTCTCCCCTGAGGGTACCTCAGAGACGTCAAACCACAGCCTCTTGCCTCTCTCGTGGCGCACTGCGGTTGAGTGGTGGCCTGAAAGTAACACTCTATAATAATTCTTTATTTTATAGCGTTTCCAGGTAACAATATACTTATTTAAAGAATCAGTCACTAAGAAAGTTCCACTCCACGTTTAATAGGACAGACCAACACTTCTTTTTCATAAAATATCATTTCTGATTCTATCCAAGGAAATGTAATTAATTAGGAAATTGAAGCTATCGGTATAAATATAATGATCTTAAAAGTAGGACTAATAAAAATAAAAAAAGTTAAAAAAGTGTTTGCAACGCAATGAATGGTCTTAAGTAAATTGAATAAAAAAATTAATACATCATATGTATTGTACTTCTTTGTGAAATTGTAACAAGATCCGTCGTTTATCTTTGTTTCACCAATGCCGACTACTGTACCGACATTATGTATTAGTTTTTAGCTTTATATCAACCCTCAAAGCTTAGTCAACTTCGAATATGGCCTTATTCTTTCATATATATTTCACGAAATGCGACAACCCGTCACCATGAAGTATGGTTGAAATCTTGGTGTAAACGGTGAACTGTGAAATCGCTACATAATAATTTAATGTATCCTCGTGTTTTCATTCTGAAAGCATCAGAATGAGGGACCGCAGATTCTTCGTACTTTTCTTCGAGCTTTTGGACCTTTATGTTTACTCCCACCTCTCTATCAGAAACGTCTCTAATTCAGAAAATGCATGATTAGGGCAACACAGTATACAGAGTCTAGTGTGGATATATCATGTGCTTTATTCAGAATAATTAATCATAAATACATTATGACTAAAATGTTAAGAGATGTTATAAATAAAATATGAAACTATTTGTATCATGTTACCGGGCTCGGATTTCCAGGGACCCGGGCCCAAGATCCAGAAAACAAATTGAAAAAATGGTAGTAAATTAAATTAAATAAAACAGGATAAGCAATAAAATGCCCATCCATACTAATGAATAGTGTATGCCCATTGCCCAGCCCACCAGGTGGGATTTCATCTGGAGAAACTTACAATGGTCACAATGGTATCATTTGTTGCGGTGGTTTCGAAGTGTTCGTGAATTTCACGTAGGCTACTATTTTTGTACTTAAATTAAATTTGTCATGTAAAGAGATTTGGGCGATGATTCAAGTTCAATTTAAAATATAAGTATTCTTTCATGGGCGTAACATTTTAGTGTTCAGTAACAGATTAATTTGAGTGCATTGCTTTTGTTTTGTAAAAGTGACCAACAATTTAAAAAAAGAAATAATTTGTGTCCCCCTCCTCCTGAATGGAATTAACTCGCTCCTGTCTAGATTTATTTCACTCCCCTTTGATATGATCGAATATTAAGATGAAAGATGGTATTGTAATAAACTCCAAACAGCTTCTAGAGGCAGTCAAATTTCAAAACTTTGGCAGTGAATAACAACTCCAAATGGTTATGAGAGGATTTTTTTAAATACGGGGGAAGACCACTCTAAATAGATTTTAAACGCATCCAGTTAAAAAAAAAAATCCAGGTGTAGACCAATTTAAATAGCTTCTAGAATCCAGACCCTTCTAGTTTTATAAACATTTCCAGGCGAGAGCCACTTCAAAAAGCTTCTAGAGGCATCCAATCATTAAAATTTCCAAGGGAAGAACATTCCAAATAACATCTGAGAGCATCCAATTTTCAAAAATTTGCTGGAAGAGGCCCATCCTAAATATATTCTGGATACGTCCAGTTTTTAAAACAATCAAGGGGAAAATCGCTCCATATAGCTCCTAAAAGCATTCAATTTTCAAATATTTGATGGGAGAAGACTGTAATGATAATGTTTTTGACCCCTCTAATATATTCAAAAAGTCATGAATGAAGTGTATTTTTCTTAAAAGTAATGTATGTAAAACTTCCTTTTAATACTTTATCCATGGGGGATCACGCGCTTTTAGAAGTAGTGTCAATATACTACGCTTTAAACCTTTTTTCTCTAAAAAATCAACTCCGTCTAATAGGAATGATCTTGTGACTCACTGGCCCCCTCTACCCAATAGGAAGCCAGCCTCACAACATGAGATCGCCAGAAGTCTTCTTATTAGTTAGTTTTAACACTGGTGACAAGGGGTCCAAGAAGCAGTGGTGCGGGAACGTTTTTATTTGGGGGGTAAAAATAATCATGTGCTTTTATAGGAATAATTGTTTAGATTAAAAAAAGACCAGGGTAAAGTAATACAGCTGTCACTCGCACTACGCAAGTGATTGGTTCTGATAAATAATCGCGTAACATAAAAACGCGTAAAGGGAATTGATTTTAACATGGGTGAGATAAGGATTAATCCAAAGGGAAAAAGTAAATAAAAACTTGTAAGTGAATGCAATTTTTATTAATTTATCTAACTAGTACAATACTATAGGTAGCCTACACCTTTTGTCAATCTTCAATCCCCTGAAATGTGTAAACAAATTCCATTTTTAATTAATTTATCTAATACAATGCTACAAATATACTTTCTGTTAAGCTTCAATCACATGATAAATCAATTGGATTTGGCAAATCTGGATTATCACTCTCTTGCTCTCTGGAAGGCCCTGGAACGGTAAGCTCTTGCTGTTTTGAAGGCCCTGGGACGGTAGGCTCTTGCTCTCTGGAAGGCCCTGGAACGGTAAGCTCTTGCTGTCTTGAAGGCCCTGGGACGGTAGGCTCTTGATCTCTTGAAGACCCTGGGACGGTAAGCTCGTACTCTCTTGAAGTCCCTTGGACTGTAAGCTCTTGCTCTCTGAAAGCCTCTGAGATGGTAAGCTCCTGCTCTCTCTAAGGCTCTTGCCTGACAACTCTTACTGTTGTGTAGTCTCTGGGTCATTAGACTGAATATTTTCAACTTGTTTGATGAAATGGTCAAGACTCAGCTGACGGGCAGCATTCTTCCTCTCTCTATAGAGTACTTTGTACCAAGACAAATAACCCAATTATTCTGGCAATTTGGGCACTTCGATCCATGTTAGGATCATTCTCGTCATTGATTCTAATTGCACTGTCAATGCGCTTTAAAAATTCAGCAATTGGTTTTTTTGAAGTTGTTTGATAAGCTCAATAACATAGGACTCTTCCTCTTCATCCTTTATGCCGTTCTCCATTTCTAAAAGATCTTCATTGGCGAGTTCTGTTGAGTGGAATTGGAGCAATTCGTCCACATTTGCCTGGTCTATGTCCTCAAATCCAACATCTTGCTATGGCAATGATGTCAAAACTCGTGTTCAGGATCAGATCATGAGAATCAGAAACTTCAGGCCAAATATTTTTCCAAACTCCCTTCATTCAGGACTGCTTAACTTCTGCCCATGCATCTCCAATGTTGTCAATACCATCACCCCCAGCACCAAACTGTACAGTAAAGATCTTTGTCCTAACTGGAATGTGCACGCACAAGGTCGTCACCACTGCACAGGGTGACTGAGAAACTACAGCCAACCGTGTAATATTTTTACTATTTCTTAATCGCGTTATACTGAAAACGCGTAAAGTGATGTCACGTATAACGAGAGATACCTGTATTTAACGGTCCCATTTTGTATTTTTCTCATTTATTTTAGTCATGCCAAGCATTAGAATTAACACACACAAAACAAATTAAGAAAAATTATATCTGATGTGGCTTAGCTAAAAATTATGAAACACCGAAAATTAAAGTAGGTTTTCATATACCTTTGCCCTATATTCGTTACTAGCTTGAAGACTACTAACTAGTTTTGCAATTTTAACGTTTGTTGAGCCTCTCAGAGTATGCATTCAGCATACACAGGTGATTTAGTCTATGTTGCCTCATCATGCAGCGAAGATAGTTTTATTTTTAGTACAAGCATTGAAAAACTTATTTCTACCGTATCTGTTGTAACTAGTTATCACTATCAGAATTTTCAAACAGTGTGTGTTCCAAGTACATTTTATTTTTGTTAAGTTACCTTAGTGTGAACTTTGTATCTTGCCTCAACAAGATCTTTACATTATCTAAACATTTTACAATATCATTTTGGGGGGTAAAATGATACTTTTTACCCCCTCAATATTTAGGGGGGTTAAATTTACCCCCGTACCTCCCCCGTTCCTGCGCCACTGTCAAGAAACAAGAAGTAGGTCATATATAATCCGCTTGTGCGTATGAATACATACAGTGCCGGTAGCATAAATCCAGATAACTCAGTAATATAGTAGTGTCGGTAATATAAAGTAGTAAAATAAATCAACAGTGCCAGCGCATAATATATACAGAGCAGTAATTTAATATATCAGTAGACAGTGCCACTAACTTAAATCCATAGAGTACACATAAAATGTTAGCGAGTAAAACTACAGAAAAATAATCTATAGTTCAACTAAAACTGTATTATTAAGTATTATATCTTCAGTGCAAAAGATTAAATCATCTTAATAAATCGTGTGTGACATTGAAAGTCTTATTTATTTTATTAAAATAAAAATCAGAAGTAATTAGATCGTATAGCCGCGTGAGTGCGCAGTAGGGCATGCTCGCGTTGTCATCATCGTAAAACCCCACATCATTTTAATTGGCGTTCGATCACGGGGCTATAAATACCAATATTAAACCGTAACATTTTAATTGTAACTCGATAATGGGGCTATAAATACGAATATTAAACCGTATCATTTTAATTGGCGCTCGATCACGGGGCTATAAATACCAATATTAAACCGTAACATAATAATTGGCTCCTGATCACGGGGCAATTATATCACAATAAATACCATATCACTTTAATTGGCGCCCATCGAGCGGCAGAATAACCCCGTATCACAATAAGATGTTATGGTACGGATTTATTGTGTGATATCGTGCCGCGCGATGGGCGCCAATCTATATGATACGGTTTATTTTGTGATAGTTGGTATTATAGCCCCGTGATAGAGCGCCAATTATTACAATACGGAATTATTATGACCCACGTTTGGTTGGGCCACCGGTTAAAGTGATACGGTTTAATTAGCTGATAATTGCCCCATGATCGAGCACTAATTAAAGCGATACGGTATTTCGACCTGATTATTTCTAAGTTTTATTTTAGTTGAATAAATAAGACTTTTAATGTTGCACACGATTTATTAAAGTGAATTTTCTTTGGCACTGAAGATATAATTTTATATGATACAGTTTAGTTGAATTACAGATTACTTCTCTGTAAGAGTACGCGTTTCGTGTTTTGAGTACCGTGCTGTGTAGATTTATGTGACTACTCTCTTAACGAACCACGTGATGAATTGACTTATGGATTCATACGCACAAACAGCTTATATATGACCTACCCCTTGCCTCTTGGACCCCATGTCAAAGTGTCAAAACCGACTAATAGAAAGAGTTCTGGCAACAGGTGTTGTGAAGGCTAGCTTCCTATTGGGTAGAGGGAGCTAGCGTCACTTACTTTTTTGGTAAACACTACCAAGTTAATTTTTGAAAGAAAATACTAAGTTTAATGCGTATTATCCTTCGACATTATTTCTGAAAAGCGCGTGATTTTCCATGGATGAAGTCTTAAAAGGAAATTTTACATACAGTTTATTGAAGAAAAATACCTTCATCCATGACTTTTTTTTTACATATATTAGGGGCCCAAAACAGAATCATTACAAAGACCAATTCAAATAGTTTACATAAAAGGCCCATATAAGTTTACAAAAGATTCTAGACAAAGACCTATAGGAACATTCAAATTTAAAAAATATAGGGACGAACCACTCCAAAGAGCTTATATAGAAGTATAATTTTTTTTAACAACTCAGACGAGGACCACCCCAAATACCTTTGCCTTTTATTTGCTAATCTAATTCCCACCCCCTACTGTTTGTCTTGGACAGATTATGTTTCGCCGCCAATTAAGTCGAGTGTAACATAAAGAGGTAGCCTAGGGCCAAAAAGTAAGGGGGCTACAAAATCACATTATAAAAAGTGGGTTTTAAAGCTGCCGTTGAATAACTTTTAACATTTTATTTTTGTGTTGGGAAACCAACTGTGCTATATGAAATGACAGTTTGTTATTATAAAATGAAAATGGTTGGAGATATTCCCTAACATTTTCCATTGCTATATAAACTAGATACTGGTACTTTTAAGTATTCATTTAAGTTTGTTGCTCAAGGCCTTATAAATCAATAAAATTTCAATAAATACAAAGGCATGATCAATGAAAATATTATAAGGTCCCAAACAATATTTTTCATGGTAGTGTAACAGTTTGTTAGTGTATATAACACCAATTATTTTCCTAGAAAAAATATTGTTAAACATAATTTAAAACTCGCTTAAATACTCTTAATACCATAATAACTATAATAATGTACATTTAAGTTCAATTAAATAGTTAATGAAAAATTGCATCTGTGGGCATGGGAATCTAGCGCTAGTCTAGGCAGGGCAGGTATCATATACCCAAGGTGAGACTTAGAATTTGCACCCCAGTTGTATTCGTACTTTCTGCAGAACACAAAACAAAAATAATAGGGCATCAAAATAAAGGACAAAAAAAATAAATTAAGTTGCCCCTTAATCATTGTATTCAAAAATATTATCCATTCTTCCCATTCTTGTCTGTCAATATTGGCTTTTAATTAAATATGAAAGTGATGCGCCACCAAAATACCCTGAATGTCATAAAATTATAAAAGTGATTAAAAAATCTTTAAAAAATTACATTCCTTGTAACACTATTATTATATTAAATCTGTCGATAACTTAATATTATTTCTTTATTTAGAAAAAAATTATTAAGATTTTTAATTTAAAGAATTATTTTTAAACACTAATATAATGTCACCAACGGCCTCAATTGGAATGCGTGTCAGTATAAACATCTGATGTTAGTGAGTTACATAACGAGAGGTATGAGTTTTGTTGTGTTGAATCAGTAAACACAAGTCATAGGGGGGAAACCAAGCCGAACACGGGTTTAAAGAGCAGTGTTCGGAGCCCCACGTGGCTGGGTGATTACAGAAGATCGTAAGCTAAGAGGTTACCACTGCGGGTCACGAGGCCACGTGGACTAAGTCGTCGGGTTCACCAAGTACCAGTCGGGGCCGCCACTTGAGCCCAGTGAACCAGGGTCGATGTCCGTGCATGGACCGCGTAGCTATCAGCCTCAGGTAAAACCTCATACCACCTCATTCTGTCACTTGCTTCTCTATAACCACTAAGGTCTTCATTGTAACTTCACTCTAACATCACATTTGTAGTAGAATAGTAGTATTAATAAAATTTTGAAAAACTAAGTCTAACGTCAATCACGAATTCCCCAGCAGTATTCATATCAGTCACGTATAGCGGTAACTATATATGTATATATATATAACATTGGAATGCGCCCCTAGGAGCCTTTGCACCCTAGGCGACCGTCTAGGTTCGTCCATTAGGCTTATTTACTGGTCTTTTTACTCTTTTTTTAAAAATGAATATTTGATTCAAGCTTGTAGCGGAAATAATGCCGGAAAAACATAGGCTTGGATAAAAAAAAGCCACTTAAATAACATACTTTTAATTATATTTAATAATAGGTCATCTTGATCAGAGAATGTCAAAAATAAGATCAAACTTCAACTGAAATAATTTATAATACTAACGTTCAGTAGTCGTAGTCATACGCATAAAACCTGACTCGGTGACGTAGTTAGCTAACGCGCTAGTTTTGTGTTGAGCTAGACTGCCGAGGACAGGGAGATCAAGGTTCGAATCTCGGTCGGGTGAGCTTGGGGAGGAAGGTCATAAATGGTTTTGCACACTCTCTCCACGCAAATGTGGGTTCACTTCCTCTAAATTCAACCTTCCCAATTCCTAATCCATTAACGTAATTAGTACATAAATGTATAAACCGAATGGGTAGAAAGACGCGGTGCTAAAAAAATAAAAAATAAACATAAGCATAAAAAATCAATGAGTCTTACTCCCAGTAAGGGTTAAACGCCTTTAATTACACAAATGGGCTAAGATGAGGAGGGTAGAATCTAGATGAAGGGTACCCGATTTTGTGTAGTCCCCTAGAGGGAGAAGAAAAAACTTTTTTTTAATGTTACTAACCAAGTTCTAAAATAGAAAATTAATCTCGCATAGTAGTTCGACCAATCACTCTGGTGGTGGTGGGGGGGGAGGGTCTCAGAAATCAAATAGGAACATTGAACCACCAATGTACAGTGACAGTTAACTTATCAAACCATTCACTTTTTTAAATTTTCAACCATAATAATTAAATATCAGATCACTTAACATTTGAAATTTAATTTTAAAATAAAATTAAACTTATTAAAGCTACGGTACTAGTATATCTATAAATATATATAGCTATTTAGCACCACTTATTACTACCTGTTCAGGTTATGCACATAAATGTACTAATTATGCTATGAGTTAGAAATTAGAAAGGGTGAATTTAGACGAAGTGTACCAGCATTTGTGTGAAGGGAGAGTGTAAAACTTTTTTTTTAAATCCCACCAGTTCACTCGACCTAGATTCGATCCTCGATCTCCCCGTCCTCAGCAGTCTAGCTTAGCATGAAACTAGCGCGTTAGCTAACTACGCCTCTGAGGAGGGTAAATTATCTTAAAAATAGAATCATATCATACATAAATAACTATGTGTATATATATACATATAATCTAACTATATAATTATATATATGTATATAGGCCTATGTATATAATTATATATGTATATGTAATATATATTATCATTATTATTATTATTATTATTATTAGCACCGCGTCTTACTACCCGTTCGGGTTATACGCACTTACGCTAATGTGTAATGGTAGGGTGATTGTGAGATGAAATGGAGGACCTACAGTTTAACGTGGAATCCGAACCACGGTGGAGGCCTGGCATTCCACACATTCACAAGTTGTGATTAATAAACGTCTTGTCAGAGGTGAAGGAAGGGTTTGGCAATCAGATAAATCTGTGCCAGGACCGAGAATTGAACCCCGGACCCACAGTACAAAAATGTGACACCTTACCCCTAGACCTCCAGGTCACCAATATATATAATATACATATATATTATATATGTATATAATTATAGATAAACCTAATTTTGGCATCTGCGCGTTAAGCCTGAATGCAAGTTGTAAGACATAGGCTACTTATCTGTTTGGTAATAGGCTCGTTTGACTTAGGTAGTCAAAAATACTCTTGTCTCAGGCTATACACATATGCACTTATTATGCTAATGAGTTAGGGATGAGGAAGGATGAATTTAGATAAGCTGTACCCGCATTGGTGTGGAAGGAGAGTGGAAAACCATTTTGAAAAAATCACGCTCAGTACACCCGAAAGGGATTCGAACCTCAATCTCCATGTCATCAGCAGTCTAGGCTAACACAATGAGTGACGCCCTAGACCATCCGGCCATTGAAGGGGTTTTAAAAATATTGATTATATATGTTAAATATATAATTATATATATTAACACATATATAACTATATATATTAAAACATACATAACTATATATATATTAAAACATATATAACTATTAAGTGTAAATAGCCGAAGCTATATTAATGGTAGTTGGTTCAGTTAGATATCATTCTGAAAATTGAAAAATGACATCTGGACACGGGAATCGAACCCGGGCTAAGCCAAAGGTCCCGGGTTCGATTCCCGTGTCCAGGTGTCATTTTTCAATTTTCAGAAATATATAACTATATTCAGTGGCCGAATGGTCCAAGGCGTCACTCTCGTGTTGGACTGGTCTGGTGAAGACGGGGAGATCGGGGATGTGTTTTTTTTCCTTTTCCTACCCTCCTTCCACCCAAATGCGGGTATATTACCTATAAAATGCTTACTTCCTCACCCCCACATCATTAGAGTAATTATATATACTGTATATATGTGTACGGCATAGCCTTTGCCGGTAGTAAGAAGAAAAAAAAAGATGAACTAATACATAAATGATATCACTGTTGACAGCAAAAAAGGTTTGTATTTTTTAAACTGTTCTTCATACCAGAATCAGAAAACACGTAAAGTAGTCTATCCTACCCCTTCTTAAGTCCATGTAGCAAATAGTACAGCAGTTAATATTACAAAGCAGGATGGGAAATCATGTGTGCTGGCTAATGGCTTGTTTATATTGCTCTGAAGCTTGGATATGACCTCTGGGTCATTGGATAGCAGCTCCCGCTTATGATTAAGTAGGAATTAATCCTGGTTAAAAATAGTCAAGCAATGTTTCATTTTTATAGCCTTTTTTCTTATCACTCCTCGAGGAGAACAAATATGTAGTCTGATTTTCATAAGAAGCTCGTTATTTGAAAACCGGAAACTCATATTGTCACAAAGGCGGGGGGGAAATATTACCATTGTATTTACATTCTTAGCCCTTTTAGTAATAATGTAAATAAACTATACAGTAATCTATAAGGAAGTATTATTGGAAGCTTTTGGTAACTTTTTATATTAAATTTATTTAACTAATAGGCAAAATCAAATAAGAAATATTTTTATAATACAACATTTATATGAAGTGAGCCTTCTTGTGTTTCTTTTAAACTTTTGAATCTCACAACGCTGGTCTAGGCCTACTCTCAGGTAAAGGGACCAAATTTTTCTTGGCATTTTCTGGGACAACCAGCAAAGATAGCTGTAATTCAAACGAGTCATGTTTTGTATATTCGTGTTGCTAGGCAGTGTCAATAAAATAGCTCTGGTGAAAGGAACGATTGCTTTGTAAAAATATATGCATGTATAGATAGAGAAGAAGAACAGTTAAAATGAGTGAGAAATACTCGTCACTGGCCATGTTGATGTGATTATTCATTCAAACTTTTTAGCAAAAGACTTAATTAATAATTTTTCATCAAGCTTCAAATGACAATAAATTAGTTAACGAATCGGGGATAAAACCATTTATAACATCATATTAGGCGTCACTCTTGCAATGAACTAGATAGCTAGTGACGTGGAGGTCGGGTTTCGTATTCCGGTCGGGTGTACTGAAAGTGTTTCCTAATTTCCTCCACACAAGTTTCGGTTCATTTCCTCTGACCTCTTATCCTTCCCATCTGTTTCCCATTCTTGTAAATATGCGGATCTACAGATGACTAGATGCAAAAATAAAAATTGTTGACAAAACTTTTTTTTTTTCATTTGGTATCCAATGTTTGTGATGTTGAATTCAATAGCGATATGTTATATTTCGGACTGTAGTTGACTACACCAATCCTTGTACAGACACACCAATTTGTTGGGACGACTGGCCAACTTATCCGATAAATTGTATTGTCAGTAGGCTTGTTGTAAGACAAAAAGTATTGTTTTTACAACTTGGGCGGTTGGTTGGTACACATCATCCTATCTTAGATTCCCTCCTCACTGCATCGCCTGATAAGTTGTAGCGTCTGTAGCGTTGATGGACCGACCGACCATCAATCAGTCTCCGTCTTGCAAGGGTTGCGTTCGTGTGGCTTGTGTATGTGTGTTGTATTTAAAATGGCGTCAGAAGAAATAGAAAATGAACAGTTTCCAATGCCTTCTTCGAAACCATGTCCAACATACTCTCATTCTTCTTCTTTGCCGTCATTTGAATCTTATTATTTTTCATAAGACCCCTACAGTCCAACCAGTGCCCGCCCGTATGATACAAATTTATATGAATATGCATTAAAATATGTTTGATAACAAAAGTAATGATTATAGACTTAGTGAAGAAAGTGGTGTGATTATGAGATTTTGTTTTACTAAAAAAATTAATGAACCAAAAAAAAGTTTTACTAACCCTTAGTATGTGTATTTAGGTCGTAGATAGCCTTACAAGTTTCAGGTATTATTTCTGATAAAAGTTATGGTGATATTACTACACTACATTTTAAATCTTCAAATTTCTTCAAGCAGCTAAAAACCTTAATATGATTATTTGTCTTTCTTCAGCACTCACAGCTTCTCTTAAGTCAAGTTTATTTTATCACACTGAGTAAACCTTCATTTAAACATTCATGATTCAGTCTTAAAAAAACTCCAAAAACCGTTTGAATCCCAACTCTTCTTAATGATATTACATGAGTGAAATTTTTTCTATCTAACAACCACTTTTTTTTTTGCTCACATCTTTATTTTTCCCTGCAATATTTTTATGAATTTAAATTAATTCTGTTGAGGCTATTACAATATTTTTGGCATCCGAATAGAGACGGAGGCATTTTGAAAGAGTTATTGATTAGGTCATGTAGGAGATATGGCGAGGCAGGTGTTAGTCGGTCATTCTTTACCACATTAAAGTATTGGTTTCAATATTCTCGATTATTTTCTGTGCAAAGGAGGAAAGGGGGTGATTGGAACCCTTTCCCCCCTACCCCTCGATCCGCCACTGCATGGAGTCTTGAGTACGTTCTGCGATACGATAGTTATTAACAAATTGGACTGCTAGTTGGGAAGTGTGGAGGCTCTCTTCCAATTTGGTTGTCCCGACAAATTGGCGTGTATAGGGGCCAAAAACCAAGATATCTAGCTTGTAGTTGATTACACCAACAGCAATACGTATCTCAGCCGAAGTTGACTACATCAACAACATCTATCAAACTTAGGATGTAGTTGACAAAGAAACAACCATAACTTAATACTTAAACCGTAGTTGACAAAGAAACAACCATAACTTAATACTTAAACTAAAAGTAACACGTAACAAAGCCCAGGATACCTAGGATAGTGCTTTACATTAAATGTTAAAGCCAAAGAGGAATTAGGTACTGTATCACATCATATCAATGATCATTTCATGCAGCATTCGGCCGCCCACACACCTAAAAGACCCTTAAGATTCCACCACTGTACATACTCTAGTTCAGTGGCTCTTAACCTTTTATTACTTGTGGCCCCCTAAACATCCTGAAATATGTTGTGTCTCTCTAGTTTTTACTAACATATCCATTCTAAAATAGTGGCTTTATTTACTGATTATAATAACAACAAACAAATAAAACATGAATTAACTTACCTAAATGTATTTAATGGGACCTCTGCTGTTGAACACTTTCCACTAGTTTTTATATTCTTGTTTCAATTATATTACTTAGTGCTATTCGCATGCAGGAGTCGATTCGGAGTCAATTTCGCTGCCTCGTTTTAATATTTATCACTGTGGAAAATCCCTTTTCGCATAAATAAGTAAAAGCAATGGGCAGCCAATTTTAAATGGCGATGGTAAATATATGGGGATTACTATCCGTGATTTATATTATCCGAATGCGCTAGTCGTGTTGAGCTCAACCGCCGAGGACGGGAAGATCGAGGTTCTAATCTCGGTCGGGTGAACTGGGGGTGGTTTTTCCTAAATTGTTTTCCACTTTCCTTCCACGCAAATGCGGGTTAACTTCCTCTAAATTCCACCTTCCCAATTCCTAATCCACTAGCGTAATTAGTACTTAAGCATATAACCCGAACGGGTAGTAAGACGCGGTGCTAAATATTTTATATTATCCGTGCTTCCCCTCCCCTCCCCTCCATTACCCCGGAAAATTGAGAGTTTACTGTGCTTACACACTTACGATCATCGAATTATTTCTTCTAAAACGTAAAATTTAAGATAAATGACTTCAGTAATAAGCAAATAACATTTTACATTATTTTTTCGAGGCCCCCCGGTTAAGAATAGCTGCTCTAGTTCCTATCCTTGAATCTTGATATTATCTTGGATAGGAGTTGAAAGAACACTCTAGTTCCTATTCTGGATTCCTAGGATAGTAGTTGATTAATCTAGTTCCAATCACGGATCTCCTCGCTTTCAGTTATGTCGGTCGGAAGGTGGTGTGCTGGGGGGTAAAAAGGAGCTACTGGCAAACTCGACTATACAAAAATGAGAATTACAACGCTGTTTCCCAAAAGTAACCATGCAGTTCCCTCACCGACGATATATAGTGTAGTTGACTAATATTTAGGCCTATTTCCTGGCAAGGATCTCTAAGATAAATGTTGACTAATCTAGTTCCTGCCATTTATCTCTAAGATAGCTAGTGACTCATCTAATTCCTGGCAATTAACTATAAGGTAGCTGTTGCATAATCTAGTTCTTGGATATTATCTTTACGGTAGCTGTTGACTTATTTGGTCCTGAAATTATCTTTAAGCTTAAGACATCTGTTGACTAATTTAGTTCATGGCAATTATATCTAGGGTATCTGTTGACTTATCTAGTTCCTGGCAATTATCTCTAAGATATTTGTTGACTAATCAAGTTCCTGACAATTATCTCTAGGATATCTGTTGACTTATCTAGTTCCTGGCAATTATCTCTAAGATAGCGGTTGACTAATCTAGTTCCTGGCAATTATCTCAAAGATATTTGTTGACTAATCAAGTTCCTGGCAATTATCTCTAGGATATCTGTTGACTTATCTAGTTCCTGGCAATTATCTCTAAGATAGCTGTTGACTAATCTAGTTCCTGGCAATTATCTCTAGGATAGCTGTTGACTAATCTAGTTCCTGGCACCTATCTCTAAGATAGCTATTGACTAATCTAGTTCCTGGCAATTATCTCAAAGATATTTGTTGACTAATCAAGTTCCTGGCAATTATCTCTAGGATATCTGTTGACTTATCTAGTTCCTGGCAATTATCTCTAAGATAGCTGTTGACTAATCTAGTTCCTGGCAATTATCTCTAGGATAGCTGTTGACTAATCTAGTTCCTGGCACCTATCTCTAAGGTAGCTATTGACTAATCAAGTTCCTGGCAATTATCTCTAGGATATCTGTTGACTAATCTAGTTCCTGGCAATTATACCTAAGATAGCTGTTGACTAATCTAGTTCCTGGCAATTATCTCTAAGATAGCTGTTGACTAATCTAGTTCCTGGCACCTATCTCTAAGATAGCTATTGACTAATCTAGTTCCTGGCACCTATCTCTAAGGTAGCTATTGACTAATCTAGTTCCTGGCAATTATCTCTAAGATAGCTATTGACTAATCTAGTTCCTGGCAATTATACCTAAGATAGCTATTGACTAATCTAGTTCCTGGCAATTATACCTAAGATAGCTGTTGACTAATCTAGTTCCTGACAATAATCTCTAAGATAGCTATTGACTAATCTAGTTCCTGGCAATTATACCTAAGATAGCTATTGACTAATCTAGTTCCTGACAATAATCTCTAAGATAGCTATTGACTAATCTAGTTCCTGGCACCTATATCTAAGGTAGCTGTTGACTAATCTAGTTCCTGACAATAATCTCTTAGATAGCAATTGACTAATCTAGTTCCTTGCAATTATACCTAAGATAGCTATTGACTAATCTAGTTCCTGACAATAATCTCTAAGATAGCTATTGACTAATCTAGTTCCTGGCACCTATATCTAAGGTAGCTGTTGACTAATCTAGTTCCTGACAATAATCTCTAAGATAGCTATTGACTAATCTAGTTCCTGGCAATTATCTCTAAGATAGCTATTGACTAATCTAGTTCCTGGCACTTATCTCTAAGGTAGCTATTGACTAATCTAGTTCCTGGCACCTATCTCTAAGGTAGCTGTTGACTAATTTGAGTTCCTGACAATAATCTCTAGGATAGCTAATTGACTAATCTAGTTCCTGGCAATTATACCTAAGATAGCTATTGACTAATCTAGTTCCTGGCAATTATCTCTAGGATAGCTGTTGACTAATCTAGTTCCTGGCAATTATACCTAAGATAGCTATTGACTAATCTAGTTCCTGGCACTTATCTCTAAGATAGCTATTGACTAATCTAGTTCCTAGCACCTATCTCTAAGATAGCTATTGACTAATCTAGTTCCTGACAATAATCTCTAAGATAGCTATTGACTAATCTAGTTCCTGGCAATTATCTCTTGGATAGCTGTTGACTAATCTAGTTCCTGGCAATTATACCTAAGATAGCTATTGACTAATCTAGTTCCTGGCACCTATCTCTAATATAGCTATTGACTAATCTAGTTCCTGACAATCTCTAAGATAGCTATTGACTAATCTAGTTCCTCGCACCTGTCTCTAAAGTAGCTGTTGACTAAGCTAGTTCCTGGCAATTATACCTAAGATAGCTATTGACTAATCTAGTTCCTGGCAATTATCTCTAGGATAGCTGTTGACTAATCTAGTTCCTGGCAATTATACCTAAGATAGCTATTGACTAATCTAGTTCCTGGCACCTATCTCTAAGATAGCTATTGACTAATCTAGTTCCTGGCACCTATCTCTAAGATAGCTATTGACTAATCTAGTTCCTGACAATAATCTCTAAGATAGCTATTGACTAATCTAGTTCCTGGCACCTGTCTCTAAAGTAGCTGTTGACTAAGCTAGTTCCTGGCAATAAAGGTGTGGACTAATTTAGTTCTTGATAAGTATCTCTAGGGTAATAATTGACCACTCCAGTCCCGGGTCTGGATTTTAGTGGCTGTAGACTATTAGTGACTACCACTAAGCCTAAGGAACATACTGCTTGCAATAAATCATGAGATATTAACTGACTGTGGCTCGCGAAGCTCATGATGACGTCGCTCTCGTCGATGGCATGAAGGTCTTGTCCGCTGAGATTGAACTCGCTCCTGGGCGCACGCCCCGCGGTGGGTTCCAGCAGCGACTTGTACACATCCAATAAGAACTTGGGGGCGGAACTTGCGAGGGTGGCCGGGGACACAGCCCTGGGTCTGTTGGGAAGTCCCAAAATGTTCAAGATCTCATGTTCCACTTCTCTTTTCTCCTGCCTTGTCAGGACATGCTCCACCACCGTCTGTTCGAGACTGTTTTCCACGTAGAAACCCGACAAACTCGCCTCAGTCCACAGCGACCAAGGAACGAGCACGCTCCACAACACACTCCTGAACATCATCGCACTTGGGAGAAAACACAACTGGCCGCGTGTTAGCAGGCCCACATCTCTCGCGCGGCGCGCTCATGGACAAGTAGAACCAGGATCTCACACGACCTGCTCACCGAAGTTCTTTGTAGGTAGCGCTAGTGTGACATTCATTGTTTGTGTTTTACTATTCGACCATACTTTTCGGGCTACTAGCAGCCTACATTTACTTGTCTAAGGACATTATTACTTTACAGACAGGGAGAACAGTTATTAGTGAGAACCAAACTCACCTCATGTGTAACCACTAGTACTTTAACCGTCCTCGGCCATTAGGGTTACGTAATCAGAAATGAATACCATTTAAACTACTCTGTTGCTGACGCGTATTCTCGCCCAGAGCTTAGTTTTAGTGTGAGGTACTTAACACCGACTTTCTGAACCGACTGATTATATCAGCGCACGAGAATTTCTATAAGCGAGAGTGAAAGGGTCTACCAATTTTGCCGGGAAAGGTATTTTCACATACTTTCCATTAAATGTCACAATTGACATGAGGCCAACTACTTTACCTCCGAAGGAAGTTGTGTTACAGGTTTTTATCGCTCAAGAAAAATCAGTCGATCCCAGCTGAGTATGAACCCACGATCATTGGGTCCTGAGACGAGCACTTTACCCCAAGACCACCGAGGTTGACTTTATGATGAAGATTATAATAGAGCATGGATTGTACATTAACTATTTATATAGGTACTTCTATAATTTCACAAAGTCTACTAGTTACCCGCATAGGTGAGCGTAAGGACTAAACTTCAAGCTCATCTAATCTGGTTTACCGATTATGGGGAGGTAAGCTTTCGAATCCCATCCGGGTATACTAAGTGTGGTTCACACATAATGTTTTCCCCACTCTCCTTCCACACAAATACGTGTAAATTCCCTATCCCAATTATATAAATATGCGGATAACCTGGAGGGGTAATAAGACGAGCAGTACGTAAAAATAAATAATTAAAACATGGTTATAAAGGAACGCAATTTTAGAAATTTCACCCATGCAGTTTTTGTGTAGACATAATAATAATAATAATAATAATAATAATAATAATAATAATTTATTAATTATTAATCATATTTATTAATTATTATATTAATAATAGTTATTATTTTATATTTATTACTTAATAATAATAATTTGTTTAATTTTATTTTTTGTACAGAGCGGATTAATATACTTTTCTGATGTCTTACGGATTCTTTTAAATTTTTTTTTTATAAAACATGAAAAATAGATATTGGAGCTTCCCTATTTTCTTTTTCTATGGAACGGCCCTCAGGCAATACAAACTTGACTCCCGCCAGTACTCATCCTCAATTGGAGGCTCGAGAATAACTGACGTGGACGACTTTGTGCAAACTAAAGTTGGACAATTATTTCTTGGTTAACAAGAATAATTATAATTCATTATATTCATGTTCTTACAATTATTGAGGGGAAAAAAAGGATTTCAAACATGGAGCTGCATGAATTACACTATACAAATAAATAAATCTATATTACAGCATTGACTTCTAAATTCTAATATTTTACCTCTAATAAGATAAAATATTTTAGATAATCATTTTGAAAATGAATTGCCCCAAGCGTGTAATTCAAGAAAGTGTTGACAATGTAACAGATTAACTACAGATATTTTTTTTAATTGTGTGATTACTCGTATCCGTGAGCAGGTGAGGTAGGATGTCAAGCTCATGTTGTCTGATTTGCCGGTGATATGTAGGCTGAGGTTCGAATCCCCGGCCGATTGTAATGAGGTTGATTTTTCCTACTGTTTCCAAACAAATTTGGGTACATTTCCTTTATATTCTACGATCTTCGTCCCTATCACATAAGTATAGCTAAACAACAATAGTGCGACACCTAAGCTCAGTCGGTAGCGTGTCTGTCTGCTGAGTTAAGAGTCCCGGGCTCGATTCCCGGCGTGGTTGAAAAATGTATCATTGGTGAAGTGCGGGTTTTACCTTTCACAGTGATGAATAAACGGTCTGAGGACTGAGTGTTGTAATAGTTATATAATTAAGCTAGTTTGTAAGTAGTGTGCTGATATACTTAATCTGTTCAGAAATTACACGTTAGGTGATAGGCATACCAGTTACAAAGATAAATAAATATGTGAAAAACTGACAGTTACAAAAATTAATTTCGATCTACACGTCAATAATATGATCTGCAGATTCAGCTGTCACTTTTGACAATCCTATATATTATTTACTGTTGTCAACATCCCTTTTTATCAACTAATACAAAGCGATGAATAAGTTATCAGTGGAGAGGATTTTTTACCGACTTCTGACATAGCAAACTCAGTTTACGTTAAAACACATTGTTTGTTTAAAAATTTAAGTTAAAAGAAAAATCTAACAATATTTTTTTATCATTTGCCGAAAATGACAAACAAAGTTTCAACATGATTGCATTCAGAAGACATCAAATATTGTATACAAAGAGGTATATAGTAAAATTATTGTAAGTATGTTCACATTAATAAATTCTCTTTGCTATTTTGTATATACACTTCGCTGAGTATTTAATTTCAACAACCCAACAAAAGACCAAATCTCTTCTTTTTTTTTTGGGGGGGGGGGGGGGGCGGTTGAATGTGCGAAAGTTTCGCAAGGGTTTACTGGTGTAAATAAAATGGTAGTAAGCTAATACTAATAAGTTACAAAATGGCAATCTTGACAACAACAGATGGGGTTGAAATGTTATAAACCAATCATCGTGCCACAATCGTGCCACAATTCCAATAGGCGAGTGTATGTAGTCGTGTGTGGAATAGAGGTTTATACGGACTCTATAATATTTTTAAAATATCAGTAAAACTCATTATGTACTTTATTTTAAGTTGGTACTTCCAGGGCAGTGAAAACAACGGTAATTTTGTGTTAGTTAGAACATCCGCCTCTGTGGTCTAGTGGTCAGCGTTCCTGGCTACAGAGCCAGACGTCCCGTGTTCGATCCTCAGCGTTTACAAGAATTATCTGTGAAGCAGTGGGTCCGGAACAGGCTTAAATTCAGCCTCGTGGAGACAAATGAGGAGCTACTTGGATAAAGAAGTAGCGTCTCGTGTTTAGAAAACTGAGATTGATGGCCGGAAGGATTGTTGTGCTGACCACAATGATACTCCCTATTTGGAAAGGTTGGCACTATCATCGAAAACTGCGGCGGCCGCTCAGTCGGTATAGCTAGATTGTGGGCTCGCACCATGGAATAATTATAATAATAGTAATAATAACCACGCAGGGAAGACCGGGACAATTTGGTAATGTTAATGAATTTTATTTTTTCACATAGCCATAAAATATATAAATATTTGCTTTTGGATTAATAAATAGAAAGATTAAATTTTATTATTAAATTTAACTTATTAAGTATTTTGAAAATGCAAAAGTAACAAACATTCTATATGTAGTTTTTTACAAAGTAGGTATCTTGTATGAGACAACATTTTTGAAGAACATGGGGTAAAAATTACATAATTATTAGAGTAGCATAAAAATGTGTTATATATGTGGATAAAATTGCGAACATAGGTCGTTTATCTCACGAGAGGAGTGATGTTACCACCCTTGTTGCTGGAATGTGAAGGGCTGGTTCTGAGGAAAATGTCAGAAACTTAGCATATTTGAAATATTTTTATTACCTATTTTTACTTTCTCGCTATCTTACAGGTAGAGAAAGTATTGTGATAGTCAAAAAAATTGAACTCGAGATTTTGATGAATTTCAACGTTTCATCATGACCCACTGAATCCAAAAAAGTTATTTTTGGATTTCCGTCTGTTTGTCTGTCTGTACCTTGGACTAGAGCAAGGCCGTAGCCAGCCAATCATTTCAGGGGGGGGGGGGTTTGGTGGGCCCATCCTCCAATTGACGGAGGATAGAAAAAATTATAAATAAAAAACTGTTCTAGAAGCTATCTGAAGTGTTTTTTTATGGCAACATAACACCCTAACTGCCGAGGGCTGGGGAAATTTCTAAATATTAAACACCTCTAGAAGTTATCTGAAGTGTTTTTTATGGCAACATAAATCCCTAACCGCCGAAAAATAGGAACAATTCTAAATATTAAACACCTCTAGAAATTATCTGAAATTTTTTTTACTACAACATAACACCATAACTGCCGAACGCTAGAAAAAATTCTAAATAATAAACACCTCTGGAAGCTCTCTGAAGTGCTTTTTATGGTAACACAGCCCCCTAATTTATACTTGTACCTTAATTTTGATATTGTTTGAACCATAAATAAAGTCATATATATTTTGTTCATAAGATTTCGGGGGGGGGGGGGTTTGAACCCCGAAACACCTCCCCCCTGACTACAGCCTTGGACTAGAGCCTAAATAATTTAACCGATCGAGCTTAAACTTGGTATCTAGGGTTTTCATAAAGTTTCCCCGAGGGGTTTTGGAATTGGATGGATATCTAACCCTAAAATTAAGGGTAGTTTACTGAAGGGCAAAAAGATAAAAAACCAATTTTCTTAAAATCGGCTCTAAAGATTTTGATTAAATTTCATTTCCAGGCATTGAGCATTATTATAAACAAAACAGCTACTCTCATTTTTTTGGTGAAATGACTTTAAGGGTTCTAGTCTGATAAGTAAATTCTCATTTTTTATCACATAGAGCAATGATCTATCCCTATCATTTTAGACTCAATAGTTAATATTTACCTTTTTTAATGGTCTAAATACATAAATGAGGAATTTAATAAAAATGTGATAAACATAAGCTGTGCAGTCAATAATAAAATGTAAAATATTTTAACCGGAAGTCGAAATTTTAATACAAAGTATGGGCCCTTGTGGACCTTATATCAATAATTTTTTTGTCCCAATATACTAGTGAGGACTTTAATTCGTCTAAAAGAAAACTATGAAATTTAAATCTGGGAGTAAAAAAATGTTTAATATAAGTATACCGCAATTTTTGCTCAGGTTTGCAAGTGTATATTATTTCATTTCATGTATATTACGAGTTTTGAGTAAATATCTCCATTTTTAAACAATGAAGTGAGAAAATCCGTGCGAAGTTCCATACCATTTATTTTCAGTAACTGAACTGCCAAATAAAGGTTTTAAGATATAGTTATTAGCACCGCGTCTTACTACCCATTCGTGTTGTATGCACTTATGCTAATGTGTAATGGTAGGGTGATTGTGAGATGAAATGGAGGACCTACAGTTTAACGTGGGATCCGAACCACGGTGGAGGTCTGGCATTCTACACATTCACAAGTTGTGATTAATACACGTCTTGTCAGAGGTGAAGGAAGGGTTTGGCAATCAGATAAATCTATGCCGATACCGAGGATCGAACTCCGGACCCCCAACACAGAAGTCTGACACCTTACCCCTAGACTGCCAGCTCACCTTTAAGATATACAAATCGAAAAAAGTCAAAAGAAAATTTCAGACTTTATTAAATAAATTTAGTTTTGTTGTATATTTAACTTTGTTATATTGAATACCCATTTATTTGAATACTGTATGCACATACATCTATAAAAACAATTTTTTGTAACCATGTATTTATTTTATTTATAATTATTTTTTTACCTTTTAACCCTTCAGAGGGGTATTTATTTCATATCCGAAACGAGTTCAGTCCCCTTTTTTTAGTTATCAGAGGTTTAACTGTCTCATGGGGTAAAAATATCTGCAAAATTAAATTTCTGTGAAATTTTGTAGCACCTAGACATATTTAAAAATCATAACGTTATCATTTATAAATAAAACATTTCATCAAAATGGCTACAAATTTTCTAAATAAAGCTTCTACTAACATAATTATTTTAATATATTTTTTCCAGCCTTTATTCATGAATAGTCTATACTCTATAGCAGTGATTCCCAACCAGGGTTTCGCGAGAATTTGCAAAAGCTTGCGAAAAAATAGTACAACTTGCCATCTTTTTTTGTAAATTAATAAACAAATTAAAATATTAAGGCCTCAACATGACACATAAATAAAACAAAGAAGCATTTTGAAAGTTAGCTTGGTTAGATATTTGCTTGATAGTTATTTAAGAAATGAGAGAGATTTAGGGTGCATTTTCTTAAAGACGGCTGACGTGTGCGGCCCACACTGCTATGTTGGTTTTCTTACTCACGTTAATTGTATGTGATCATTTCTCTTTGATAGTAATATTTGTTCATCTCAATAAGCGAAAACGATGATTTGTTATTTTATTTGTTGCTTAATGACACTTAATATTTTGTTAGTGTGATAGTGTTTAATTAACTATTTTAAAGCTTTCTAAATACTACTAGTTGCCGTGGGCAAGATGTATGCAAACTGACTTCTTATTTAGAGTCACTGGGTTTATCATGGGATCGGTGTATTGGAATATGCACAGATGGCACCACCCTCAATGATCGGCTCAGTAAAGGGATTTGTTACTCTTGTCAAAGAAAATAATCCAGACATTATAACAACCCACTGCTTTCTTCAAGAAGTTCTGGTTTCTAAACCGATTAGAGAAAATTTGAAACATGTTCTTGATACAGCTGTTAACATAGTTAACTTTACTAAGCAGCATCCTCTGCAGTCTCGCATGTTTACAGAAATGTGTGAAAACATGGGTAAAGACCACGTTACATGACTTCTTCTACACACCGAAGTTAAATGGCTTTCAAGGGGGAAAGTGTTGACACACATATTTGAACTATGAGATCAGCTCCAGAGTTTCTTCAGCGGAAAAAATTAAAGTTATTTTTCCAACTATCTTGAGGACAAATTGTGGATTCTGAAACTAGCATACCTGGAAGATATTTATGAACACCTAAATAAGTTGAATACCAACATGCAAGGTCCGAAGGAAAATATTTTGTCGTGTACAGACAAATTTGTAGCATTCAAAAATAAAATTGGTGTTTGGAAAAAACCTCTTTTTAAGGGTAATTTTGAAATGTTACCCCTATTTTCTCATCTTCAGAGCATTACAACTGACAACCACCATGAAACCATTATGCCCCTGATTTACGACCATATGGAATCTCTGGCTGAAAAATCTTGCTAAATACTTTCCTTCTTTGTCATCGGAAGAGTATGATTGGGTCAGGAACAGATTCTCCAAGCAGTTCAGAAAATTTACTCAGCCTGCAGGAAGAATAAAAATTGACTGAACTGAAGTATGATTGCACACTAAAAATTAAATTTAATGAACTGTCATTAGATATGTTTTGAATATCAGTGTAAACAGAGTTTCTTGCCATCTCCCATAAAGCTATAAACATATTGCTACAATTCTCAACATCGTACTTGTGTGAGCATGTTTATCACATATAAAAACCAAACAGAGGAATATACTGTTGTCTTTGGAAGAACTTGGTGTGTGCCTATCAAAGACGCAACCACGAATTAAGTTGTTGTGTTCACATTAAATGAAGTGACAATAAGAATCATTGTTATTCTATTGAAACTTGTATTATTTTCAGTTGTGAATTAATAATAAAACAATAAAATGTAACTTATTTTTTAGTTAACGAGTTTATAAAAAGCATTATAATAACACAAAACTATTGCAAAGTATATACACCAAGTTTGTTTATAGCCAGTAGGCCAGGTGTAAACTGATTTTTTTTATTAACAGAAACGTCTTCAGAGTCTTCTTCATCAAGAGGATCATCAGCATCAAGACTTGCGGCTGGAACTTGGTCAATCTTGGGCGTTTGCTGAGAAACAGCACAAGAGAAGACATTAGAACCAACTGGATGTATGTTCACTTTTAAATAGATTCTTTCTGAAGCTTTACATTTATATTTATTGTTAGTAATATATTTCTGGTTAAGAAGTGTTACTTAATAAGTTTTAATAAGCTAACCCACCTCGGTGGCATAGTTAGCTAACGCACTATTTCACGTTGAGCTAGACTGCCGAGGACGGGTAAATCAAGGTTCGAATCTCGGTCGGGTGAACTGGGGGGTTTCCCTAAATTGTTTTCCACTCTCCCTCCATGCAAATGTGGGTTCACTTCCTCTATATTCAACCTTCCCAATTCCTAACCCAGTAGTGTAATTAGTACTTAAGCATATAGCCCAAACAGGTGGTAGGATGTGGTGCTAAAAAAATAAATAATAATAATTTAATAAGCTGTGAAGTTGATTAATTAATACTAGAAAAAGGCTTTCAACTTAAATGAGACTTTGTAAAAACCATCATCTATGTTTGTATGAGTTGTGATATCCTATAACTTTTGAATTCAACAATTATAAAATAAACTATGTTATTAGTGCTGTTTTCTAGGTGTTGATAATCTCTATCGAAATTGAAAGCTGTACAGTAATCATATGACCTGAAGTATTAATGCATGAAAGTATATCAAATAGCTTTTATAGCTCTTCCTATGAAAAATGGACTATAATCAAATACTCACTGTGAGCTACTCTCCCTAGAGTCAAGAACTCTTCTATCTCTCCCGCTACTCTTGTCCTTCTCGCGCTCACGATCTTCCAGTTCCCTGCGGAAGTCTCGGGAGCGAAGTTCATCAGATGTGTTTTGTCCATGTTCTCTGGAAAACCATGTAAATTGTATTTAAAATAAAACTTAAAGCATAATATTTTAAAAAAGCAAGCAAATGTTTTGTTGACATAGGGAATCAAAAGCAATGTGAATTCAAATTTTTAAAACTTTTAGTGCCACGAGCCAATTTGATCGCTCCGCCCACTATCGCTTAGAGTACCATGATCCGATCTGATCGGCTCCAATTACTACCGTTAAAAGTGCCAGAGCCGATGAGGTCAGCTCTTCAGATTTAAGCTAGTTCTCACTTTATCTGATAGATAGTGTAGTAGTGCCATATATCACTGGAAAGAGAACATTTCCCTAATTTATTTTATATAAGGCTGGCAACAAAAATCAACCGTAAATAGTTAATGGAACTGGGAGTTTAGTACATTTACAACGGGACGGTCACATACTCAACCTGCTAAGCGCAACATCGGTTTACATATGAGCTGCAAGGAAAACATAAGTGTGGCTCACATTCATACTGATGTAAACAGTTTTGTAAACCGTTTTCAAATGTACGGGTTAAATTGTTCTGAGTTTAGAAAAATATACTATTTAGATTTTCATGTTATGTCATGTAAAAGAAAAGATGTATTTACCAATGTAAGTAAATAGACGTAATGACTTTATAAATCTATATAATATTTTTGAAAAAATATGAAATTATTCATTATAAAAGGTTTTTTGAAAAACGCATTCATTATGTGTAGGCCTAAATATTTATTCATCAGGTAAGCAATATAATAAATCTTGTAAGGTAAGCAATAATGGCTCAAAAATATATAATGTAGGATATCAAATAAAAATTTCTGTAATTCTTATTTATAATCATATATATTCAAAACTTTATTTTCTTGTATAAAACTAAATGCACTACAACAAAATAATATTGAAATATATATGTGTGTTAATTAGCATTGGTTAAAACAATTAAAACTAAATTTAAAATTTAGAAACTAGATCATTTTAATTAAATTGTATTAGTGTATTATTATTAAATAATAGAAGAATCAAAATAATCACTTCATATATAAAGGTTTGGCGAGTTTTCTTGCAAACCCTTACAAAAAGGAGGAAATAACAGGCCTCTGTCACTTTTCATGTGTGAAATCTGAAATAAGCGTGATAGTAAAAGGGTTAAACAATACAATGCAGGGTCAGGTAGCTGAGGGGAATGCTGAGAAGAGAGGAGAAGACTGGGTCATTGTGGAGGAGAAGAGGTGGTGGGAGCTGTTCATGATGATTGTGATTATGATGATGATTAATGCAGTTAGGATTAAATGCTATCAAAATCAAAAGACATTAATAAGAGTAACAGCCTAAAAATGAAAAACTATGTACAACATAACGAGTTTTTAGATTTGAGATAGCAAATAATGACCCCACCATCCCTCAATTATGAATTAAACATTAAATATGATATAATTAGTTAGCCAAACATACTCAACAAGAATAATTGTGAGGAGATTTTAAAATCAACCACAATATCATACTAACCATCATCAACACCTGTATTTGTTGTGTGATGACACTCCAGTTCTTATATTGACTATCATCCTCCTGTATTTGTTATGTGATGACACTCCAGTTCTTATATTGACTATCATCCTTCTGTATTTGTTATGTGATGATACTCTAGTTCTTATATTGACTAACATCCTCCTGTATTTGTTGTGTGATGACACTCCAGTTCTTATATTGACTATCATCCTCCTGTATTTGTTATGTGATGGCACTCTAGTTCTTATATTGACTATCATCCTCCTGTATTTGTTGTGTGATGACACTCTAGTTCTTATATTGACTATCATCCTCCTGTATTTGTTGTGTGATGACACTCTAGTTCTTATATTGACTATCATCCTCCTGTATTTGTATTGTGATGACACTCTAGTTCTTATATTGACTATCATCCTCCTGTATTTGTTATGTGATGACACTCCAGTTCTTATATTGACTATCATCCTCCTGTATTTGTTGTGTGATGACACTCTAGTTCTTATATTGACTAACATCCTCCTGTATTTGTTGTGTGATGACACTCTAGTTCTTATATTGACTATCATCCTCCTGTATTTGTTGTGTGATGACACTCTAGTTCTTATATTGACTAACATCCTCCTGTATTTGTTGTGTGATGACACTCTAGTTCTTATATTGACTAACATCCTCCTGTATTTGTTATGTGATGGCACTCTAGTTCTTATATTGACTAACATCCTCCTGTATTTGTTATGTGATGGCACTCTAGTTCTTATATTGACTATCATCCTCCTGTATTTGTTATGTGATGGCACTCTAGTTCTTATATTGACTAACATCCTCCTGTATTTGTTATGTGATGGCACTCTAGTTCTTATATTGACTATCATCCTCCTGTATTTGTTGTGTGATGACACTCTAGTTCTTATATTGACTATCATCCTCCTGTATTTGTTGTGTGATGGCACTCCATTTCTAATATTGACTATCATCCTCCTGTATTTGTTGTGTGATGACACTCCAGTTCTTATATTGACTAACATCCTCCTGTATTTGTTATGTGATGGCACTCTAGTTCTTATATTGACTATCATCCTCCTGTATCTGTATTTGTTGTGTGATGGCACTCCAGTTCTTATATTGACTAACATCCTCCTGTATTTGTTATGTGATGGCACACTCTAGTTCTTATATTGACTAACATCCTCCTGTATTTGTTGTGTGATGGCACTCTAGTTCTTATATTGACTATCATCCTCCTGTATTTGTTGTGTGATGACACTCTAGTTCTTATATTGACTAACATCCTCCTGTATTTGTTATGTGATGGCACTCTTAGTTCTTATATTGACTATCATCCTCCTGTATTTGTTGTGTGATGACACTCTAGTTCTTATATTGACTAACATCCTCCTGTATTTGTTATGTGATGGCACTCTAGTTCTTATATTGACTAACATCCTCCTGTATTTGTTATGTGATGACACACCAGTTCTTATATTGACCAACATCCTCCTGTATTTGTTGTGTGATGGCACTCTAGTTCTTATATTGACTAACATCCTCCTGTATTTGTTGTGTGATGACACTAGTTCTTATATTGACTAACATCCTCCTGTATTTGTTGTGTGATGACACTAGTTCTTATATTGACTATCATCCTCCTGTATTTGTTGTGTGATGACACTAGTTCTTATATTGACTAACATCCTCCTGTATTTGTTGTGTGATGACACTAGTTCTTATATTGACTATCATCCTCCTGTATTTGTTGTGTGATGACACTAGTTCTTATATTGACTATCATCCTCCTGTATTTGTTGTGTGATGACACTAGTTCTTATATTGACTAACATCCTCCTGTATTTGTTGTGTGATGACACTAGTTCTTATATTGACTATCATCCTCCTGTATTTGTTATGTGATGGCACTCTAGTTCTTATATTGACTAACATCCTCCTGTATTTGTTGTGTGATGGCACTCTAGTTCTTATATTGACTATCATCCTCCTGTATTTGTTGTGTGATGACACTCTAGTTCTTATATTGACTATCATCCTCCTGTATTTGTTGTGTGATGGCACTCCATTCTAATATTGACTATCATCCTCCTGTATTTGTTGTGTGATGACACTCCAGTTCTTATATTGACTAACATCCTCCTGTATTTGTTATGTGATGGCACTCTAGTTCTTATATTGACTATCATCCTCCTGTATCTGTATTTGTTGTGTGATGGCACTCCAGTTCTTATATTGACTAACATCCTCCTGTATTTGTTATGTGATGGCACTCTAGTTCTTATATTGACTAACATCCTCCTGTATTTGTTGTGTGATGGCACTCTAGTTCTTTTATTGACTATCATCCTCCTGTATTTGTTGTGTGATGACACTCTAGTTCTTATATTGACTAACATCCTCCTGTATATTGTTATGTGATGGCACTCTAGTTCTTATATTGACTATCATCCTCCTGTATTTGTTGTTGATGACATCTAGTTCTTATATTGACTAACATCCTCCTGTATTTTTATTGTGATGGCACTTAGTTCTTATATTGACTAACATCCTCCTGTAATTGTTATGTGATGAACACCAGTTCTTATATTGACCAACATCCTCCTGTATTTGTTGTGTGATGGCACTCTAGTTCTTATATTGACTAACATCCTCCTGTATTTGTTGTGTGATGACACTAGTTCTTATATTGACTACATCCTCCTGTATTTGTTGTGTGATGACACTAGTTCTTATATTGACTATCATCCTCCTGTATTTGTTGTGTGATGACACTAGTTCTTATATTGACTAACATCCTCCTGTATTTGTTGTGTGATGACACTAGTTCTTATATTGACTATCATCCTCCTGTATTTGTTGTGTGATGACACTAGTTCTTATATTGACTATCATCCTCCTGTATTTGTTGTGTGATGACACTCAGTTCTTATATTGACTATCATCCTCCTGTATTTGTTGTGTGATGACACTAGTTCTTATATTGACTAACATCCTCCTGTATTTGTTGTGTGATGACACTCTAGTTCTTATATTGACTATACATCCTCCTGTATTTGTTGTGTGATGACACTAGTTCTTATATTGACTAACATCCTCCTGTATTTGTTGTGTGATGGCACTAGTTCTTATATTGACTAATCATCCTCCTGTATTTGTTGTGTGATGACACTAGTTCTTATATTGACTACATCCTCCTGTATTTGTTGTGTGATGATGTGTGATGCACTCTAGTTCTTATATTGACTAATCATCCTCCTGTATTTGTTGTGTGATGACACTCTAGTTCTTATATTGACTAACATCCTCCTGTATTTGTTGTGTGAGGGGGGGGGGGGGGGGGGGGGGGGGGGGGGGGGGACTACATCCTCCTGTATTTGTTGTGTGATGGCACTAGTTCTTATATGACTAACATCCCTCCTGTATTTGTTGTGTGATGACACTAGTTCTTAATTGACTATCATCCTCCTGTATTTGTTGTGTGATGACACTAGTTTATTTTGACATCATCCTCCTGTATTTGTTTGTGATGACACTATTCTTATATTGACTAACATCCTCCTGTATTTTTGTGTATGACACTAGTTCTTATATTGACTATCATCCTCCTGTATTTGTTGTGTGATGACACTATTCTTATTTGACTACATCCTCCTGTATTTGTTGTGTGATGACACTAGTTCTTATATTGACTACATCCTCCTTATTTGTTGTGTGATGACACTAGTTCTTATATTGACTAACATCCTCCTGTATTTGTTTGTGATGCACTAGTTCTTATATGACTATCATCCTCCTGTATTTTTGTGTGATGCACTAGTTCTTATATTGACTACATCCTCCTGTATTTGTTGTGTGATGACACTAGTTCTTATATTGACTAACATCCTCCTTTTTGTTGTGTGATGCACTCTAGTTCTTATATGACTATCATCCTCCTGTATTTGTTGTGTGATGACACCTAGTTTTATATTGACTAACACCTCCTGTATTTGTTGTGTAGATGACACTATTTCTTATATGACTAACATCCTCCTGTATTTGTTGGTGATGACACTAGTTTTATGACACTCTAGTTCTTATATTGACTAACATCCTCCTGTATTTGTTGTGTGATGACACTCTAGTTCTTATATTGACTAACATCCTCCTGTATTTGTTGTGTGATGACACTCTAGTTCTTATATTGACTAACATCCTCCTGTATTTGTTGTGTGATGACACTTAGTTCTTATATTGACTAACATCCTCCTGTATTTGTTGTGTGATGACACTCTAGTTCTTATATTGACTATCATCCTCCTGTATTTGTTGTGTGATGCACTCTAGTTCTATATTGACTAACATCCTCCTGTATTTGTTGTGTGATGACACTCAGTTCTTATATTGACTATCATCCTCCTGTATTTGTTGTGTGATGCACTCAGTTCTATATTGACTAACATCCTCCTGTATTTGTTGTGTGATGACACTCTAGTTCTTATATTGACTAACATCCTCCTGTATTTGTTGTGTGATGACACTCAGTTCTTATATTGACTACATCCTCCTGTATTTGTTGTGTGATGACACTCTAGTTCTTATATTGACTATCATCCCTGTATTTGTTGTGTGATGACACCTAGTTCTTATATTGACTAACATCCTCCTGTATTTGTTGTGTGATGACACTAGTTCTTATATTGACTAATCATCCTCCTGTATTTGTTGTGTGATGACACTCAGTTCTTATATTGACTACATCCTCCTGTATTTGTTGTGTGATGACACTCTAGTTCTTATATTGACTAACATCCTCCTGTATTTGTTGTGTGATGACACTCATTTCTTATATTGACTATCATCTCCTGTATTTGTTGTGTGATGACACTCAGTTCTTATATTGACTAACATCCTCCTGTATTTGTGTGTGATGACACTCAGTTCTTATATTGACTATCATCCTCCTGTATTTGTTGTGTGATGACACTAGTTCTTATATGACTATCATCCTCCTGTATTTGTTGTGTGATGACACTAGTTCTTATATTGACTAACTCTCCTGTATTTGTTGTGTGATGACACTCTAGTTCTTATATTGACTATCATCCTCCTGTATTTGTTGTGTGATGACACTCCAGTTCTTATATTGACTAACATCCTCCTGTATTTGTTGTGTGATGCACTCTAGTTCTTATATTGACTAACATCCTCCTGTATTTGTTGTGTGATGACACTAGTTCTTATATTGACTATCATCCTCCTGTATTTGTTGTGTGATGACACTAGTTCTTATATTGACTATCATCCTCCTGTATTTGTTGTGTGATGACACTAGTTCTTATATTGACTAACATCCTCCTGTATTTGTTGTGTGATGACACTAGTTCTTATATTGACTATCATCCTCCTGTATTTGTTGTGTGATGACACTAGTTCTTATATTGACTAATCATCCTCCTGTATTTGTTGTGTGATGACACTAGTTCTTATATTGACTAACATCCTCCTGTATTGTTGTGTGATGACACTAGTTCTTATATTGACTACATCCTCCTGTATTTGTTGTGTGATGACACTAGTTCTTATATTGACTATCATCCTCCTGTATTTGTTGTGTGATGACACTAGTTCTTATATTGACTAACATCCTCCTGTATTTGTTGTGTGATGACACTAGTTCTTATATTGACTAATCATCCTCCTGTATTGTGTTGTGTGATGCACACTAGTTCTTATATTGACTAACATCCTCCTGTATTTGTTGTGTGATGACACTAGTTCTTATATTGACTAACATCCTCCTGTATTTGTTGTGTGATGACACTAGTTCTTATATTGACTATCATCCTCCTGTATTTGTTGTGTGATGACACTAGTTCTTATATTGACTAACATCCTCCTGTATTTGTATTGTGATGGCACTCTAGTTCTTATATTAACTATCATCCTCCTGTATTTGTTGTGTGATGCACTCTAGTTCTTATATTGACTAACATCCTCCTGTATTTGTTGTGTGATGACACTAGTTCTTAATTGACTAACATCCTCCTGTATTTGTTGTGTGATGACACTAGTTCTTATATTGACTATCATCCTCCTGTATTTGTTGTGTGATGACACTAGTTCTTATATTGACTAACATCCTCCTGTATTTGTTGTGTGATGACACTAGTTCTTATATTACTATCATCCTCCTGTATTTGTTGTGTGATGGCACTCTAGTTCTTATATTGACAAACATCCTCCTGTATTTGTTGTGTGATGACACTAGTTCTTATATTGACTATCATCCTCCTGTATTTGTTGTTGATGACACTAGTTCTTATTGACTAACATCCTCCTGTATTTGTTGTGTGATGACACTAGTTCTTATATTACTATCATCCTCCTGTATTTGTTGTGTGATGCACTCTAGTTCTTATATTGACTACATCCTCCTGTATTTGTTGTGTGATGACACTTAGTTCTTATATTGACTAACATCCTCCTGTATTTGTTGTGTGATGACACTAGTTCTTATATTGACTATCATCCTCCTGTATTTTGTTGTGTGATGGACACTCTAGTTCTTATATTGACTATCATCCTCCTGTATTTGTTGTGTGATGACACTAGTTCTTATATTGACTATCATCCTCCTGTATTTGTTTGTGATGGCACTCTAGTTCTTATATTGACTATCATCCTCCTGTATTGTTGTGTGATGACTAGTTCTTATATTGACTAACATCCTCCTGATTGTTGTGTGATGACCTAGTCTTATATGACTATCATCCTCCTGTATTTGTTGTGTGATGACACTCTAGTTCTTATATTGACTATCATCCTCCTGTATTTGTTTGTGATGGCACTCTAGTTCTTATATTGACTATCATCCTCCTGTATTGTTGTGATGCACTCTATTCTTATATTGACTAACATCCTCCTGTATTTGTTTGTGATGACACTAGTTCTTATATTGACTACATCCTCCTGTATTTGTTGTGTGATGACACTAGTTCTTATATTGACTAACATCCTCCTGTATTTGTTGTGTGATGACACTAGTTCTTATATTGACTAACATCCTCCTGTATTTGTTTGTGATGGCACTCTAGTTCTTATATTGACTAACATCCTCCTGTATTTGTTGTGTGATGACACTAGTTCTTATATTGACTAACATCCTCCTGTATTTGTTGTGTGATGGCACTCTAGTTCTTATATTGACTATCATCCTCCTGTATTTGTTGTGTGATGACACTCTAGTTCTTATATTGACTATCATCCTCCTGTATTTGTTGTGTGATGACACTCTAGTTCTTATATTGACTATCATCCCCTGTATTGTTGTGTGATGACTCTAGTCTTATATTGACTAAATCCTCCTGTATTGTTGTGTGATGACACTCTAGTTCTTATATTGACTACATCCTCCTGTATTTGTTGTGATGACACTCTAGTTCTTATATTGACTATCATCCTCCTGTATTTGTTATGTGATGGCACTCTAGTTCTTATATTGACTAACATCCTCCTGTATTTGTTGTGTGATGACACTCTAGTTCTTATATTGACTATCATCCTCCTGTATTTGTTGTGTGATGACACTCTAGTTCTTATATTGACTATCATCCTCCTGTATTTGTTGTGTGATGCACTCTAGTTCTTATATTGACTATCATCCTCCTGTATTTGTTATGTGATGCACTCTAGTTCTTATATTGACTATCATCCTCCTGTAGATTTGTTGTGTGATGACACTCTAGTTCTTATATTGACTACATCCTCCTGTACTTTGTTGTGTGATGACACTCTAGTTCTTATATTGACTATCATCCTCCTGTATTTGTTGTGTGATGACACTCTAGTTCTTATATTGACTATCATCCTCCTGTATTTGTTTGTGATGGCACTCTAGTTCTTATATTGACTATCATCCTCCTGTACTGTTTTGTTGTGTGATGACACTCTAGTTCTTATATTGACTATCATCCTCCTGTATTTGTTGTTTTGATGACACTCTAGTTCTTATATTGACTATCATCCTCCTGTATTTGTTTGTGATGGCACTCTAGTTCTTATATTGACTATCATCCTCCTGTATCTGTATTTGTTGTGTGATGACACTCTAGTTCTTATATTAACTATCATCCTCCTGTATTTGTTTGTGATGACACTCTAGTTCTTATATTGACTATCATCCTCCTGTATTTGTTATGTGATGGCACTCTAGTTCTTATATTGACTATCATCCTCCTGTATCTGTATTGTTGTGTGATGACACTCTAGTTCTTATATTGACTATCATCCTCCTGTATTTGTTGTGTGATGACACTCTAGTTCTTATATTGACTACATCCTCCTGTATTTGTTATGTGATGGCACTCTAGTTCTTATATTGACTACATCCTCCTGTATTTGTTATGTGATGGCACTCTAGTTCTTATATTGACTATCATCCTCCTGTATCTGTATTTGTTGTGTGATGACACTCTAGTTCTTATATTGACTACATCCTCCTGTATTTGTTATGTGATGACACTCTAGTTCTTATATTGACTATCATCCTCCTGTATTTGTTGTGTGATGACACTCTAGTTCTTATATTGACTATCATCCTCCTGTATTTGTTATGTGATGGCACTCTAGTTCTTATATTGACTATCATCCTCCTGTATTTGTTGTGTGATGACACTCTAGTTCTTATATTGACTAACATCCTCCTGTATTTGTTATGTGATGGCACTCTAGTTCTTATATTGACTATCATCCTCCTGTAATTTGTTATGTGATGGCACTCTAGTTCTTATATTGACTATCATCCTCCTGTATTTGTTGTGTGATGACACTCTAGTTCTTATATTAACTATCATCCTCCTGTATTTGTTGGTGATGACACTCTAGTTCTTATATTGACTATCACTCTCCTGTATCTGTATTTGTTGTGTGATGACACTCTAGTTCTTATATTGACTATCATCCTCCTGTATTTGTTGTGTGATGACACTCTAGTTCTTATATTGACTATCATCCTCCTGTATTTGTTGTGTGATGACACTCTAGTTCTTATATTAACTATCATCCTCCTGTATTTGTTGTGTGATGACACTCTAGTTCTTATATTGACTATCATCCTCCTGTATTTGTTGTGTGATGACACTCTAGTTCTTATATTGACTAACATCCTCCTGTATTTGTTGTGTGATGACACTCTAGTTCTTATATTGACTAACATCCTCCTGTATTTGTTGTGTGATGACACTCTAGTTCTTATATTGACTATCATCCTCCTGTATTTGTTATGTGATGACACTCTAGTTCTTATATTAACTATCATCCTCCTGTATTTGTTGTGTGATGACACTCTAGTTCTTATATTGACTAACATCCTCCTGTATTTGTTGTGTGATGACACTCTAGTTCTTATATTGACTAACATCCCCTGTATTTGTTGTGTGATGATACTCTAGTTCTTATATTGACTATCATCCTCCTGTATTTGTTGGTGATGGCACTCTAGTTCTTATATTGACTATCATCCTCCTGTATTTGTTGTGTGATGACACTCTAGTTCTTATATTGACTAACATCCTCCTGTATTTGTTATGTGATGATACTCTAGTTCTTATATTGACTATCATCCTCCTGTATTTGTTGGGTGATGGCACTCTAGTTCTTATATTGACTATCATCCTCCTGTATTTGTTGTGTGATGACACTCTAGTTCTTATATTGACTAACATCCTCCTGTATTTGTTGTGTGATGACACTCTAGTTCTTATATTGACTAACATCCTCCTGTATTTGTTGTGTGATGACACTCTAGTTCTTATATTAACTATCATCCTCCTGTATTTGTTGTGTGATGACACTCTAGTTCTTATATTAACTATCATCCTCCTGTATTTGTTGTGTGATGACACTCTAGTTCTTATATTGACTATCATCCTCCTGTATTTGTTGTGTGATGACACTCTAGTTCTTATATTGACTAACATCCTCCTGTATTTGTTGTGTGATGACACTCTAGTTCTTATATTGACTAACATCCTCCTGTATTTGTTATGTGATGACACTCCAGTTCTTATATTGACTATCATCCTCCTGTATTTGTTGTGTGATGACACTCTAGTTCTTATATTGACTAACATCCTCCTGTATTTGTTGTGTGATGACACTCTAGTTCTTATATTGACTAACATCCTCCTGTATTTGTTATGTGATGACACTCCAGTTCTTATATTGACTATCATCCTCCTGTATTTGTTGTGTGATGACACTAGTTCTTATATTGACTAACATCCTCCTGTATTTTGTTGTGTGATGACACTCTAGTTCTTATATTGACTAACATCCTCCTGTATTTGTTATGTGATGGCACTCTAGTTCTTATATTGACTATCCTCCTCCTGTATTTGTTATGTGATGACACTCCAGTTCTTATATTGACTAACATCCTCCTGTATTTGTTATGTGATGGCACTCTAGTTCTTATATTGACTAACATCCTCCTGTATTTGTTGTGTGATGGCACTCCATTTCTTATATTGACTAACATCCTCCTGTATTTGTTGTGTGATGACACTCTAGTTCTTATATTGACTAACATCCTCCTGTATTTGTTGTGTGATGACACTCTAGTTCTTATATTGACTATCATCCTCCTGTATTTGTTATGTGATGGCACTCTAGTTCTTATATTGACTATCATCCTCCTGTATTTGTTATGTGATGACACTCCAGTTCTTATATTGACTAACATCCTCCTGTATTTGTTATGTGATGGCACTCTAGTTCTTATATTGACTAACATCCTCCTGTATTTGTTATGTGATGGCACTCTAGTTCTTATATTGACTATCCTCCTCCTGTATTTGTTATGTGAGGACACTCCAGTTCTTATATTGACTATCATCCTCCTGTATTTGTTGGGTGATGACACTCTAGTTCTTATATTGACTATCATCCTCCTGTATTTGTTGTGTGATGACACTCCAGTTCTTATATTGACTATCATCCTCCGGTATTTGTTGGGTGATGGCACTCCAAGACCCCTAATTTTAAATTGCAAGAAAGCTCACTAGGGAGCAAACTCGCAATGTATGATTTCTCAAACAACAGGCTGTACCAAAACAGAGCTAATTTTGAAATGTTTCTATTGTTGTGTGAATCAGTGTGGCATTGTTTTGAATGCGAGTGAGTTTTCAATGTGAAAGTACTGGAAAACCAATGATGTCCCAAAGGATTGAGGCAATGAAATACCAAAACGTGCTATTATACAAGTTACGTAAACGAAAGTAAATACTATTATTGTATTGGGTGGATATTGGAATATGATTTGTTTAGCAAATAATCTTCCATTTGTTTGCAACAAAGTTTACTGTCTTAAAATTTTCTCAAATTATATAAATATCAGTTAAACATCTTCTTTCACTACTAGTTACTTTAGCACATTAGGTAGTGTGCTTATCTGTAACAGTGAAGGTCACGATATTGATCTCAGCCTCACTATAATATTTTAATTTTGTCTGAGTAAAAATCAATCAATAGCCTTATTTTTAAATATGCACATTTTTATGACATAAGACTAATTTAATTTTTAAATAATCACCTACACACAAAATTTAAAATTAATGTTCTGTTTTTAATTTACATTGTTAAATTATCTTTTAAAGAAGATTATTTTTTCAGTCTGATAAAATAGAATAATATTAGAAGAGTAGGGATTTGAACACACAAACTCAAGAATATGAGGAAATAACACTGCCAACTCAGGCAAGTTGGCATCTTCTTTAGAGAGAGGAAATTAAGTTATATTATTGCCACTTCACACAAACAGTTTTATTGAAGGATTGCATGAATCGTCCAAAACAATCATATTTTTTTTACTTCTGTAAACCCATTTGGTAAAATAGTATGTTTATTTCAACAAAATAATTCTCAAAAGGTTGCAACCAAAGAGGGGGATGGCGTACATTTTGTTCCATACTTTACTCACCAGACAAGCCCTGTCTTCAATGGTGCTTAGCTGGCAAGTAGAACTCTCTTGCAAGCTGCTGGAGTCATGTCAGCTTTCACAGCTCAAGCATTTAAACAATAAGTCTATGCAAGATTGTAAGTGAGGTGTGTGCAATCCTCTAGTTCAGTAAAGGGCAAACTATAGCCCACCGGCGTGTTCAATCCAGCCAACCCGATAAATAATTTAAATGTGATGCCTTGTGTTCCATTATGTTGCCACATTGAACCTCAACATTCTCAAACTTAGTAAATCATCCCCAAAAATAGATGGCAATGTTTACATCCTAATATTCATGTGAACAATATGTTTTTAAGCATAAAACTTAGGAAAAGTGATCTTAAAAAACAGACTTACTGATGATCATCTGTCTTATATCTTGAGGTTCACTTATGTGCAGTTTAACCCAGATTATGAATACAGGCTAGAAGTTCGTTCACAGTTTCACTCATTTCACATTCCATCATATAAATCTTCTGAACGAGCTTACACAAGCTTACTAAGCCACTATAATATTAATGATTCCTTTACATTCTAATTGTATTTAAAATTATTCATGTCAGTATATTATAAGATTGTGTATCATTTTTTTAATGAATTTTTCGGTCCCGGCACAGATTTATCTGAATGCCAAACCCTTCCTTCACCTCTGACAAGACGTGTATTAATCACAACTTGTGAATGTGTGGAATGCCAGGCCTCCACCGTGGTTCGGATTCCACGTTAAACTGTAGGTCCTCCATTTCATCTCACAATCACCCTACCATTACACATTAGCGTAAGTGCGTATAACCCGAACGTGTAGTAAGATGCGGTGCTAATAATAATAATAATAATTTAATGAATTTTGAAGAAAAATTTGCCCTGGATATATTTTTTTTTTTTCATTTTCATTTGACTCTTCTGTAAGTTTGCACATTCCTTCTCTAGCTACTTGCAGCCTGTATACTTCAAAACTAGTGGTTGAGTTATTATAGTGCCTATGATCCCTCTCACCTGTATTTGAGCTTGTTGTGTGATGGAAGGTCCCTGCTTGAGTACTGTCTAGACATGGCACTTAAATCCTTCTCACCTCGGCCCTGCCCGCCACGGGCAGGCTCAAATGTTGGCCTTGCCGCAGTTGTCATCTTGATATCAGGTCACCTTTTTAGACAAATAATTCATTAATTTTATTAAAACATGAAACAGTAGGGGCCTAGTTATCAAAACTATTGGCAAAACAAAATATAACGAAAAGGAAATAATTGCTAATTCAAACTATTATGTCAGACCAAAAAAAACTCACAGTTCAGAATTGAAGATTGAAAAGAGGCATTTAAAATTTGAGGAAAACATGACTTTAAATTAAGCATTATAAATCATCTAAAAGAGAAAAAACACAAGTATAGATTCAGGAAGGGGTATATATTCCTTAACCTTCAAAAAGTTAAGAATTTATGTTCATATTGTGTTTCTATTGTGTGTAAGGATTAGTTGTTTGGGTGTCTAGTACGATTGTATTTGTTGGTGTACTTGGGGGGTCTTTTTTTTTTATATAAGTACATGGGAAAACCAGGAATATTAATTTTGTGTTCATTTACAGTAACCAAGATACCACCCATATTTTTGCACACATGTATTACTGCCCTAGGATCAAAAATACAGAATTAAACGCCTGACCCAATTGTTTACATAAGCTGCGATCTCTTATTGCACCAGCAAATGAAGCTATAAAAGCCAGAACAATAATAATTATTATTATTATTTTGGAGGCAGATGATTAGTATTACATTATTAATTTTATTCAATAATAAAAAAAAAATCATAAGTAAGAATTTTGTTTATTATAAATTAAGTAAGAAAACATACCACTTGATTACATTTTCACTATTTTTTAGGTAAATCTGATTTTATAATGAAAAAAATGTGTAATGGGGCAGGCCAAGGCATTGACTTGGACACAGTTTAACTATTAAAATGTTGGAAAAAGATGTATATTAACTATAATATTTTTTATATCAACAAGTTAAGCTTTTATTGTTTGTATGTATAGAGACCTAACTATTAGTGTTTTCAATTTTGACTGATAAAATATGTTTGTTTCTGCACTATCTGCAGAAATTGGTAATTTCACCAACAGACAACCACCGCTCGGTCTATACAGTTCAATCGCAACGGATGCAATAGAGATTTTCTATAACATATTTTACTAGCATAAGTACCTGGCAACCCTTTTCTTTTCTTCAAATAGACAGAAAAAAACTCATTTTATTTCTTCCGAAACAGTTTTTAATTAGTTTAAAAAAATAAAATCCCAATATTAAAATTCTGGCTTCAAGGTGCACATGTATGTGCGCAGGAGCTATTAATATTTTTTTTATTTCAAACCTCTGTGTGAGATTGATTTTGTACAATGCTCATAACAGACACCTAAACTATCCATTTTATTAATATACATAGAATATATAAATAACTAAAAAGTTCTGCTTAAAATTTAATAAATTATTTTTTATTATCTGTACCGCAGATGGCAACACTGTACAGTTATAACAAAAGCAACAATTCCTTATTGTTTACCAACATAAACAGCAATCCATGTTTACATATTATTTGTTTTTTTACAGTGCAGTGATTGAACTGTCTTTAGCAGTCTTTAGTGTGCTTGTAGAGATTTATTCTTTCACCACAGTATTGATTAGTACTTGATATAATTAATTTACAATAAACCAGGTAATCCATAGAACTTTTACTACATCAAAAGCTTAGAGCTCCAGATCTAAAAACATTACCTCTAAATGGATCCTCTAAAACAGACTAGCTTACTCAAAAGAATAGAACAAAGATTCAGTATACAAAAAGAAATAAGCTTGTTTAGCAATACAACAAAAATGGGAAAAAGCTATTACAAACAAGTTTAACATGAGTATGCCTACCGGTAACGAGCAATCCGATAGTACTAATGATTGTGATACATGTCCTGCTAGTAAAGTGAAATTCATTGCTTTAGTTGTTCTTCTTTTCCCGAAAGTTTGATTTTAGTGTGTTATTTTTTTTAAATATTCAAACAAAATTAAAAGGTATTTTTTTAATTTCCATACTAGGCCTGCAAAAAATAGACCCTATAAGTTAGCCACAAAAAAAAGTTTGTCTCTCTCATAGAAATGGATATATGGTTGTTCCAACAAAAACCTATTTTTCAACAAAATAGGCCTTGTTATGGGGTGGTTTTGAATAGAGGTGTGAAAAATTCGAAAATCTCTAGCTAAGATTAGGGTGAATAGAAAATAAAATTAAAATAATCCATGCATAGATGTGGATTTTTTTAAAATTTGGATGGAATGCCTCCTTAAGTGCACTAGAAAGGTACCGAAAGTTAAGTGTAAATTAAGTGCACAAGCATTTAGTGGACAGACTAATCACACCCAGCCTTTAGATGTAGGCCTACAAACTTAAAACTTTTATTAGAGAAACCTAGAGGGGGGTTTCATTTAGTTTCAAGTATCTTATAAAATGTAAAGACTTCATTTAAAGCTAACCTTGATAATAGTGATAGTGATGACATAATTAATATTTGTTAGTTAGGCCTGTAGCAATTTGTATTAAGGGTTTAATATTGTTCCTGTACATATACAGTAAAAATTAGTATATTGAAGTTTACGTACCAATAAAATAAATAATTATAATAAATGGTCTACAAATATATAATGTTTTGTGTTTGATTCAGTCACTTTTTGACAATAGCAATCAACATTGGCTATTATTTTTAGTAAAGCCAACTCCAGAAAATTGTAAGCCAACTTCTATTTCTCACGTACGAAAAACCAATTTTTAAATAAATACACTTAATATTTACTTTAAAAAATTGATTAGAATATTTTGGACAAACTAGTATAAATAAATAGTTAAATGTAGGTTAATTTTTTTGGTATAGCTATTTAATATTTTATTAATTTAAAAATAAAAACATTTCATGTGCAATGTTGGTAGTCATGTTTACAACCATGCCATATTGGTTCCTTTCGTTTATGCTTTTTTTTGTGTGGATTCACCAGTGATTTCTATAATATTATATTGGATGGACATAAACATCATTGATCTCTATAATATAACTGGATGGACATCTGTGGTTGAAATTTTCGAGCTGTCGTCTGCATACCATTGTGTAAGAGAGAAGGAAATTTTCGGGTATCTCTCTCTTACCCCCTTACAAGGCAATGTGGCATTTTGACATCGTTCATTAATTTGTATGAATATATGAGATACATAAATGTGTGAACAATTAAATGAAATAAATGTGTTAGTAAAAGCTTTGAAGAGCATAACAAAGTTCAAAACGGGGAGTTTTTTCTTTAAATAAGTTGATGTAGGCTAGTATATACTATGATTTTTGAAGGAAGTTCATTTGGAAGGCTTTATCTCGTACCAGAACCCTTATCTATAGGGAACGTGCGTCATTGATCTCTATATATAACTGGATGGACATACACATACACATTGCCAAGGGCCAAAGCGTTACATTCAAGTTTGTCGTTTTCTACACTGTGGGTGGAGGGGGGGGGGACTGATTTAACGGTTTTTTTTAAACAATGTTCTTATATGAAAACATGTCTCTGACGAATAAAAGTGTTGTTATTGTTTGAAAATAGTGAAGTATTATACCACACTTTTCTGAAGAAACATTTACAATAAAGGATATACAATTCAGTTTTACAGGTAATATTGTACAATTACGAATAAAATCTTTAACATATTTAAATATGTAGCTATCATAAATGTTGTTTACAGTCTGCCAATAATACACTTATATTTAAAGTTGGTCATTAGCTTGTATATTGGTTCCAGAAACCATATTATATTGAAAGTTCGATAAATATAATGAATAAGTTTGGTAACTTAAAACTTGATTACATTTGTTTAAATGACAAACTTTGTGTAGTTGCCATGTATTCAAACAATCACTTAGGTTATAGGCCTGTAGAAATTATTATTATACTACAATTTAAAAAAAAAGTTGACTCATATCTTGTATATAGCTTTCAGGACATATTATGTTGAAAGTTCATTAACTATAATGAAACAAGTTAGCTAAAAATTGTTTTGCATGTGATGGAATGACATACTTTATGTAGAAGTCTTACGTTTAAATGATAATTTAGGTTATAGGCTTATAGGACGTACAGTCCAATTTTTAAGGCTTTATTTCATACCAGAATACTATCATATATCAGTAATTTAACAGGATAGACGTCCATTTAAAACGGAAGTAAAAATTTCCTTCTGGAAAGTCTTTTATATAGGGTAGGATTCTAGTACGAAATAAAGCCTTACAAATGAACGTCCTTCAAACATCATCGTATATATTAGGCTACATCAACTTATTCAAAGATAAAACTAAAGTTTCGAAATTTGAAATGCTCATCAAAGCTTTTACTAACATATTTATTTCATTTAACTTATCAGACATTGATGTATCTCATATATTGAATCAAATTAATAAACGATGAGAAAATGCCACACTGCCGTGAATGGGTGTAAGAGAGACAGAGATACCCTAAAATTTCTTTCTCTCTTACACATTGGTATGCAGTTTCACTATTCAGTCTAGTCCGCTTAGGTCTACTATCACAAGTGTCCTAGCTCAAACCACCAACCCTCCAAGCCGCGCTACATAAAACTACAATAGCGCCATTTGGAGGTGACGTCACGATAACTCGGACTAAATGAAGCTCGGTGCCGCAAACAAACGGCACAACTCAAGCCTTGGTTCTACCATTTGGTCTCACCCACAACGACCAGTTCACACCACTTGGGAAAAAAAGCCATAAATTAACAGCTGCTCTTTCCGATTTTTACTTCATTTGTGTCAACGATCAAATCATGACATGTCTCCCTTATTTTCTTAATCATAATTATATACATAAAACATATACCTAAGTTCAGTGGCATATTCTGAGAAAATTAATAGGTACGCTGTACTCTAAAACTTGCAGGGGGGATTTGGGAATCGAAACCCTTGACAACCGTTGTCCAAGAACGTCAAGGAATTATTCCCCGGGAAATATATGAAGATGTGTGCCTCTAAAACAGCGATTCTCAAACATTTATTATTTTCCCTTAACCTTATGCTATCTTAGGAAATGTTGCACCCCCCTACTCCCATATTCTCTCGTTTTGATTTATCCATAACAATGATTACCATCCACTCAAACTGTAATAAAAGTAACTCTATGGTATCAGCCCATATTCAGGCTATAACTACTGAGTGGTTATCAAACTGTTTAACGAATTAGTGCCAACTCTTGCGGATGGAGGTTGTAAATGGTCAGCACAATGATGACTCCAGGCATTAAACTCGGCTTTCTATACCGTAGCCACTACTTCTTTATTCGAGTAGCTCCTCATTTATCCACACGAGGCTGAGTCTACCCAGTTCTGATTCCCGAATAATCTGGAAAGACTTCTCAGAGAATCTGAATTGATGGGAATCGAACCCGAGATCTTTGGATCCGTAGCCAGAACCTCTGTAACCAATTGTAATGAAACATCAAAATACAACACACTGCAGATCATCGCAATATCCACACGAATAGAGATTTAAGCAAATATTAATTTTGGGGCTAAGAGTGGTATGGAAACATTTCTGAATGCATACAAGAGATATATATAAATATGTAGATCTCATTCAATTGGCCTAGTTAATTAAAAGCACACAGTTAGCAATAAACAAAGAAGAAAATCATAAT